>WEIT01034449.1:38208-60848 GCA_013389985.1 Dryoscopus gambensis
ATATCTTTCCATTCTACTGTCTTCTCTTGTACTTTTCTTCTATTTCTATCTTTTCCTTATATATTTTCTCCATGATATTTTTATAGAAAAGAACAAAACCAGCTACATAACTCCTTACTGCTGCAACCAAATTGTTTTGAAATAAACCTGCCTCAAATATACACTGGTCATACAGTGTTGTTTCACTTTAATTCACCCCAAGGGATCTATTAACAACCTCAGTTACCCTGCTTAAGAGGCGGATCATAACAACATGGTGTGGCTCTTGGGGTTGTCCTGAGCAGTGCCAGGAGTTGCTCTCAATGATTCTTCAGATCTAATAATTATCTTAAGAAAGAGGCCATTATAACACATTTAAAATTTGCTTTACAAAACTGGTAAATTTAGTTCTTATCTTTATTCATGTGGAGGTTAATGAGAATCTGGCATCAATTTAAGAATTAATACCTAATCAAGCAAGACACCTGAGGCTGACTAACTAGCAGCTGTTTCTTGAATTGGAACCTTAATGGCTCACCAATCAATAGAGTGCCATAAGTGTATTTCTTCTGCAATTCCAGTCAGAGCAGATGTGTTTAAACAGAAACATAAGTGTGCAATAATTAGCTTATTCAGTGTGACTAGCAACAGTTATCAGTTCAAAGGACAGAGGATACAAAAATAAGGAAGCTTTAATAGAATACATGGATCCTAATCATTAGTCTCAAATTAAATGTTTTCTTTCCTGATGAAAATACCTCTAAATATGTGCAAAGAATTTAACTATTTGCTATGTATAGTGTATTTAATTAATTTTCTCACTGATGAAAACTGATAACTATCCTTCAGTTTAAACTTTTAACACAGAAGGATCTGAGTTGGAAGGAGATGGTCTCTAAGGTCCCTTCCAATCCCCTGTCCTGGGCAGGGACACTTTCCAGAAGACCAGGTGGCTCAAAGTGACTGTAAGTCACATTGTAAGATCTGCCTCTTAAATACAGTCAAAAAGGATTTCAAGGCTAGTGGGGCAGTAGGTTGAATAACAATATGGGGGTTAAAAAAGCCCTCTTGTTTTCAGGAATTCTCAAGTAATGCTTATTAGGACAGGAGAGGGTGGTCAAACATTGGAATGGGTTTCCTAAAGAGATGGTCAGTACCCCAGGCTTGTCAGTGTTTAGGAGGCATTTGGACAACTTTCGGTCAGGCCTGAAGTGGTCGGGCAGTTCAACTAGTTCAGTGTTTTAGTGTTAGAGAAAGCCTGAAGAAATATTAATACTCCCTCTTATCCAGACTGCTGCTAGACAAGAGAGTTCATAGGAATAGTATTTTAGCACTAGATGAATTAGAACAAGAATATCCTTTCTAAATCAAACAACTACCTGAAACAATAACATTTTTAGTTTAAAAAGAAAAAAATGATGTATTTTTAAGGGAATTACATGTATAAGAATTGCTTACATTTCTAAATACTTCAGAAACAAGAACTGGAATTCTGGAAACTCCATGTATAATAAGTGACTAAAAATACATAAAATACTGAATAAAATAATCCTGTTGCTTAAAGACAAGCTTCTAGTTTCAGCTGAGATGCTTTGAGATTCTAGACATCCTCAATCTTCTCTGAGAAATAACACAGGACCTGTGTGAAACCCATAGGCTTCTAGAGTGGCACCTGATGGCAAGGTGGAATAACATTTTTTCATCTTTTTGGGGACCAAAGCCCAACTATTCTGACAGGAGTGATGGCTTGATAGACTGATCAGTATCATAAAGGTATTTTTTTTATTTTTTAAAGTAAAGAAATTACTTTTAAAATACCTCTTTCTAATGTACTTGCAAAGCCTGCAATTTGCTTCAGTCTCTTATCTTTAAACAAATTAATCCAGTATAAACTATTCTTTTCTCTAAAGTGGCTTCAGCTATTATATTTAAAATTGAGAAATCAGAAAAGGGTTCATACTATGGAAGTGATTCTGAAATATTTTTAAAAATCTAAGAAACCTTTCTCTGCGCATCTTTCAAAATTCAGACTTCATGAGGTGTTTTTATTTAATGAGTAACAGACTGACTCAAACATTTTATTCTATTTAGTCTGGGTAAGACTCCTTTAAGAATTATCTAAACTGAAACAGTGTGTTAAATTTAAGAGCTAGAAGTAAGAAAAGAATAAGTGTAGTAGTATCAGCCATTGTGAGGCTGCTTAATTTGTATGTATTGTTTTTAATGAAAGAATACATTTGTTTTCCTCTGTAACATTACTGCAGCATTAGTCAATTAAACAAAAAGAAAACAAAAAGTATCAATTTTAGAGAAGACATTAAGGTATTTTAAGGGATAATCTTAAAAGGAATTAAGTTAGAAATTAATCCTTAAAACCTCAGAAAAGTTTATTTTTATGGACTATAACTCCTAATAGGGAAAAATGTGTACTGTGACAGAGTAGAAATTTAAACATTAGAATGTACTTTACTGACAGATGGTAAATTTCTTTTTCTGCAGTCTGGTCACATTTGTCAGCTCTACCCAGTAAAGTTCCCAAAAGCAGAGGTTTTCATGTACCTAACCTATCCTACTTTCCAGGGAACTTAAGGCACCAATTTCCAGTGGACTGCAAAACAGGAATTAGACACTTAAATATGGATGGAGCACCTCTCCTATGAAGAAAGGCTGATAGAGTTGGAGTTGCTCATCCTGGAGAAGGATCCAGAAAGGCCTCTCTGAATTCTTCCAGTACCTAATGGGTCCTATGAGAAAGCTGGAGAGGAGCTTTTTGCAAGGGTGTGTAGCGATAAGACAAGGGGTAATGCCTCTAAACTGAACAAGGGTGGGTTTAGATTAGGCATAAAGAAGAAATTCTTTACTGTGAGGGTGATGAGACACAGGAAGAGTTTGCCCAGAGAAGTTGTGAATGTCCCATCCCTGGAATGGTTACAACGTATCATTCCTTCTCTGAATAAACTATATTGTACCTAGGAAAGCCGATCAAATTACATAATGGGAGTGAAGTTAAGACAAAATGTAATAAAAACTGAACTGGTCTTCATGGATCAAGAATATCAACTTAAAATTTGATCTGAACTGTGATTAGATAATTTCATATGTCACTTGAAAATTTTCTTGATGTATGCATACTTGAGGTCAGAAAAGCCTACCCATTAGTTTAATTACAAAAGAAAGTGTATTTCTTGGCAAAGTAAATGATTATGTATAATGGAAGGAATAAATTAGACTGCTAGAGTTATTTAGTAAAGGGTTTGTGATAAAGATACTGATACTTCTTAAATAAGAAGACACAAAATCTGAGCAAAAAATTCTGCAGAGTGGATAGCAGTTCATCACTGAGTTATGTAAACCCTTTTTAGTATATTTGGCAATAAAGTTCAATTCACAAAATAAAAAAAACAATTTTCACAATATTTTTGTTTGGGGGAATTTATTTTATTTGTGTAGGACAGAAAAAAGGCATCAACGTTCTCCTCATATAAAATATTTTGAGTTATTTCTAGTTTTCAAAATACCACTACACAGAACTTCAAAGAGAGGAGAGCTGAGAAACATATCTGTGTCTCAAATCTCATTAACATGACTCAAAATGTTCCTCCTCAACTTTGATACAAAATTTAATTCACTTTAATAATAAAATAAAAAAAAAATATTTTTATTGAAATAATGATCAAGTGTTTCCATTTGCACAGGTAATTTGCTTACATTAGTCACTTAGTTATTAAAAAATAAAAAAATCGTGATTTAGCATTTATTTGTTAAACATCTAAAACAAACCAGTGCTCTAAGTTCATTTTCCATAAGTCTATTAGATACTAAATTAATGATTTTGTATTTCTTGGTAAAGGTACCTAGTATTCAGATTTTGATATTTTTTAGCAATATGGTGGTCCTTTTAATAAATTTTTAGAGTCCACTTTTTTATTTATTTAGTCACATATGAAGAGTAATTTAAGTAGGCGTACAAAAAACTACATGAAATAAGTAATCATATACAGATCCATTAAAAAGTTGGTATTCGCTCCTTCACACTGTCTGATTCTTTTTGAGAATGTTTAGAAGAATTATGTCATGGAAGAATATAACATAGAGAATATCCACCAGAGCCTTTCAATTTTTGATGATTCTGTCACACAGAACACAGCAGATGAAAGAGGAAGAGACCAGAGGGACTGAAATATGCTGAGAAAATGTTTTTGAGACCTTGTTTCTGAGAAATCCTTCTGTAACACAGGACTTCGAATAGTGAAAGGAAAAATTTGAACTGTTTAAATACACTGAATGAATTGTAAGCACTCTTGAAGGGTAAAAAAAAATGAAGGCCAAATCATGCTATACTTCTGTCAATTCAAAGCTCATTGTGTGATATTTCTTGTGTCTATTACATATAGCTTCCCTAGCTGTACCATGAGTACCTTGCCCAGTTTGTAACTGTTGTACTGAAATAGACAGAGTAGTGTCCTCTGCTACAGTTGTTTTGGAAAGCAAACAAATTCTACTACAATGTCCTATGAACTACTTAAAACTGAGAAAAAATCATTGAGATTATTGCAGAATTAATTTGATCAATAACTCTCATTTTCTTGATAAAGTAACACTTGACATAAATGTATTTATTTTTAAAATAGTGAAAAGAGTGAAATTAATTGTTTCATATCCTTGCTTCATTTAAATTATTTCAAAATATGCTGTTTCAACTTTTCATTTTGGTGTAATATACTTAGGCGATTACATCACAGTATTGCATTTCTACATTAATCTCATATGCGTGAAAAAACAAATTACGACAAAATTGGCAAACATTTTCCTGTGATTTCACAAGGAATTATTAGAATATATCTAGTATTATTTCTTTATAGAAACTTTGAGTATGAAAAGAAAAAAGAAAAATATAGCATTTTCTTCCAGTTTAGAGTTCAAAATGGTAGTCTATTACTCCCCCACTGCAGAAAAATATTGAAAAATATGGAGGTTTTGGGATGAATTTTTGTATTTCCAAACTGTCTCACTAATGACATAGATCTGGAGATTCAGCAAAGATGAGGCACTGCTAGTAGGTTGTTTCCAACTCTTCTCATATTTGCTAAAACATCATCCTGCCAACGTTAACATATTCAGTCTAATATACCCATAATGCATTGCAGCTGTGAGATAATTCTTAGTGGTATAACTGGTACTTGTTATTCAACAAAAAAATATAGTTGTTGTTTGTGGGTATGCAGGGAAATGTTTCTGTAAAAACAAACAAAACCCCAGACAAATAACAAACAATGACAATGAAAAAACCTCACCAAAAATCATATTAAAAGATTAATTTTTCCTTTCGTACGCTTTGCCTTTGTGTTAGTTTTAAAACTAGGCAAGAAAATTAAGCCCACTCAAACCATCCCCTTTCAATAATGGAGGAAAAATACTAGGAGAGATTATAAATTTGGGTCACAATTTACTGACGAAATCACAAAAATACACAACACTATTAATAAAAGATTGTACAAAAGAGTGAGTGATTTACCCACAAAAAGGGTATTCACCACCAAAAGATGTCGCCTCGCTCTCTAGGGCAAAGACAGGGTGGTGGCCATTCCCACCCTCTGTGCCACATGGGCCCCCCTGCTCCCCGGGAACAAAGGCAAGACGACAGGGGGGTTCCCACATGGGATCACATGGCTCAAGAAAACAAAGCAAACAGTGTGACAAATGAGTTTCTGTGGTTTAGCACCCTCACTCTGCCAGAAAACAATGGAAAACGGGGCGCAGCAAAACCTGGTAGGTTATTTAGTTCAAAAGGAGCTATGTTACTGAGCTGCTCAGTCCATGTCACCTTGGCAGGGCCTCTCATCGGTGGTGGCAATGTCAGTCAGAGGCTGAAGACTTGTGGGAGACTTCCTCTCCATAGTGAGCCCAGCCAAAAAAAAAAAAAAAGAGAACGCCTCTGTTTCTGCCTGAAGTTTGTACAGGGGACAAAACCAATCCCTTCTGCAAGTGGGTAAGAAAAAAGTCCCTCTTCCAGAGCTCAGTGTTCCCCAGTGAAAACTGTCCCCAGTATGGTGATGTGTGTGGTGTGGAATAAAGAGCTCTAAACCTCCACCCCTTATCCCTCTACCTGAGGGAGCTTAATAAGAAGTTCTCCTTACTTCATAAAGAGGACAGAAAGCCCTTGTAAGACCAGTTCTTACAAAGGAAAACCCAACCTACCAAAACCTCCAAACCCTTTTAAACTTGTGTGTGTTAAATATCAATGGTTAGAATATGTTCATTCACTAAGTTACCAAACAGGAAAATGCTGAGTGAGCAGAGAAACCGCAAATAAAAATGCAACCATATTTATTACCAAAAAATGGAACTGCAGTAATTGTGTCACACCAGAAAACAAAAAGCATTGCCTCTTTAAGACAGCTGCAAAAATTTACAATGAAGAAAAAAAAAATGGATTATGATTTCAGAAAATTCAGTTTTATTTCTCTAGGCAACACAATATTCTCTTATATTTCAATTTTAAATGGCTGCATTTGTACTTAATAATAATCATTATGTGAAGTCTACATATGAATTCCTTAGAGAATACTCTTAAAAGTTGCTTAAAATGAATCAAAATACAGATCTCAACGTAGTACCTTTCCAGTGCCCCTCTGAACAGCAATAATTTTTACCTTATTACAAATATTCATACTGATTCAGCATAAGATAGTTTTATGAGAAAATTGATATCCTTCCCATTTCTGAATAATACCGTTGACTCATTTCAACAACTGAAAATGCAGTTCAAAATACAAATTACTCTTCTTTATTTCTTTAGATATATATAACCGTGTCAAATATAACCATTAAAAGTCAGATGGTTTTGCTGTGAAAATTTATGAAGAAAAGGCAGTATAACCAATTATCAGTACTTTGCATGTTTTTAGCTGGTTTTCTTATTATGAAAGAACACAGACGTTACATTATCTTTGTGCCTTATGTGCTACATATTTTGTTCCTATTTGATTTACTATTTGTCCAATCTATGATAAAAATAAATAAATAAAATATTAAACCAGGGATACTTTAAAAAGCTATCTTACACTCTAGAAAGTTATTATTTTTCTTAAAATTTACCATTATTTTATTCAGTTGTAAGTGCATCTACCTAATATGTGACATGGCTTGTTCTTCATGTCTTTAAATTTAGTGTCCTTTCATAATGTTATTTTTATATATGGGAGACACATAATTTTGACCTGTATGGAAATGAAAATGAGTTCAAATGAGCTGTGCTAGAATCTTGGACTAGATTGATCACCAAAAAAAAATCTTTCCATTTATATTTTAAAATTTATTTACATTGCTTGAAAATAACATGATACTAGAATACTTTGTCAATGCTGTAAGCATGTTTTTCTTGAAGATTTTTGGAATCGCATCCATCACATCCACAAGCTTGGCTTGAAATATGCATAAAAAGAAAAAGGAAAAAAAATGTCTCTTAGAGGAGGAGATAATATTAATCTGTTTTGATTATGGAAATATGTGTGCTTTTTTCATAATCCTTCAGAGTAGTCATTTTCCACTTTCTGTTCTCCGTGGAATGACATTAGTGCTTCATTCCAGAATCACCACAGAACATCCTTTCTTACTGCTTCATAGAGAAAGCAGCAAGTAAGTGCAATATGGTAATTATAATAAGAATTGTCAAGAATATTACAATGATTTATGTCTGTGAAGAACAATTTAGCCTTCTTTCCACAAAGATCTTATGATTGTCTCTTGTTCAGAAAACACTCTGCTATCATTCCTCACTTTGCAAATCCTATTGACCTCCCCCAAAGTGATACTTCATTTCCTAAAAAGCTTGCAAGTCTCTGCCTCCTTGACCTTCATTGTCCTTCCTTGACCTGGATTAACACAATACCCAGAAACACTTCCTTCATGCATGCTGAATGCTTAATGACATACATCTTTCAATAATTTATTCCAGTGCAACACTCACTTTTATAATACGCCTTCACAAAACATGTCAGACAGTATAATTTAATCATCAGTAATACTTAGCAGAATATATTGAAATTATTAAAAAAGATTATGCTTATTCAGCTTCCGTCTTCTATCAAGTGTGACTACCATGTCATAAGGGAATGCAAATGACTTAATTAAAAAAGTTTTACGTAAATGATTTTTATGAATAGCTTTTAATTTCAACAAATAAGAGAACAGGTGGATATTTCCTTAGAATACTGATTGTGAAATCAAACCATGGCATCTCTGCCATATAGAAGTTTTTTAGGCATTTTTAATAGATGTGAGGCTGAAACAATATTTCTGCTAGAGCATGTTACAAGATCTCTGACTCTGGCAGGCTCTGGGACCCAGGTGGTTCTCTGTCCTGGCTTGCTGGAACTCAGCCTGGTGCCCTGGAGGCTTGGGAGTTGTTTTCCTGAGCTGATGCATGCAGCTGCTGCTTTCCCATTTGGAGGCGGTGAGTCTGAGCATGTATCCCAGAGACACACTCCTGCACACACAAGGGAGCACTGACACGGCTGGCTGCAGTAACACTGGACAGGGCACTGTCTTTAATAATCCCCAAATATGGCACCACCAGGACTCACAGAATACACAAGTATCGATAAAGAATTCCCTAAAACATAAATACAAATAGCCAAGTACCTTTTCTCCTTTCTAGTTGATGAGTACTGATGTTCACTAGTGAAAGTACATACACACCCCCACTCATTCTCTAGGTTCAAAAGCATGTTCACATGCTCATGTATCCCTAAAGCACCAGTACAGTTCCTCTGTCCAACACCTCTGCCTGGATCTCAAGCCCTCTTACTCACTGCATAGTGCCCTGCTCACTGGCTGATCTAGCCTGATGTTCACTAGCAAACACACACTCACATTTCAAAAGTACCCCACATTTGCTCTCCTTTCCACGCGCCCCCTCTCTGCCTGACATCTCTGCCTGGACCTGGGTCCTCCTATGCTGTCTAGGACAGCTTGAAGTTTGCTAGTAAATTAGATGCACTCCCACCTCTCACACCTCCCAGGTTTGAGAAAAGTGCACCTTCCTCTCCTCACACCTGCTGACACCCAGGTACACAGGCTCTGTCAGCCACTGTCCCAATCCAGTTGCTCGCACCATGGACACACAGACTCTGTCAGACCTGGTGCCACTCCACCAGAGCTGCAAGATCAGAGTTCACCAACAGTCTCTCCAGTTGCAGACTGAGCACTCACACTTGGGACAAATGGTGAGATTACAAAGATAGTTTTGAAAAGATTTCATAAGAAGACAGAATAGACAGTGATGATTAGGCATAGAGCTTGGCCGGACAAATGTACTGATGACTTGCATACACACAACTTGCTTCTCTTATTCCTCTTCCTGTCATGCCCTCCTCCTTTTTTAAGTCTCTGGTCCCTCCTTTTTCTCTCTCTTTGGCGTTTCCTAAACATTCCTTAGTAAATCTTGCAGCCCCCCTCAAATATCCCTATACTTATGTTCTCTTGCCTCCTTATTCTTGACAGCTATGAACTCCAGACTGACAATCTCCAAAGTTAAGCCTGGAGTTTCTTAATGGGCCATCAATTACCATTTCGAGAGCTTTAGTCTTCAGTCCCCTTGTCACTTGTCTGTCAGATTGGTGTCTCAGTCTGTTTCATTCATCACTTTGACTCCCACTGAACTGGAAAGGGATCTTGATCTGATAACCTAAATGAAGCAGATGCTCTCACATTCCACATTCCACCACAGTCTATTAAAGGAAAATTTAGTACGCAGTGTTAATAACACCTGTTTAAACGTATGTCTGCAAAAGTGATGGGCTTGCATTTACAGTCAGTTACTGAATTTGCTGAACAGATGTGTATTAAAAAATTGATGAACTTTCCAGCAAAACTGAAGGAATAACAAAAGACCAATTTTATCAAACAATGAAATTCCAGATGCACAATGATAAACATTGTTACATCTTAAAAATCTTACATACTATGTTCTCGTCAAAGGCCAGAATATTCTCACAATATTAAGGGAAATAAAATTTTATATATGGTCTTTGAACTGAATGCAATTAAAATCCTTAGTATTTTCTCCTAACTAATATAATTTTACATTAGAATCACATGATGCGCTTCATGGTTATTTGCTTGCTGTCCTTTTATTCATGTGTGTTTCTTAAAGCAGGATAAGTTATGACAAACACAAAAAAAGGGCTAAATGGAACTATGTGAGTTCTCTTTTAAAGTTCATTCACTTAAATGTAGCAATATATGGATGATGGTTTTACTTTTTTTGTGCTGTAGGTTGGGACTTTATTTTCAGGTTTTGAACCTTCTATCAGAATTTAGGATGTAAGATTAATGCTTTATATTTTGTTGAATCCAGCTTTTTTTAACTTAAAGCTGTATGGAGGGCTTCTATTTGAAAAAAAAAAGTGCCCAGATTATAAAAATCAAAATAAACTAATTAAAATTAAAAACAAATAAAATAACCCACAAAAATAAAAAACCCCAAACAAATCAACCAAAAGACCTAGATGCAATATAAAATTTTCTTCAATAAAATAATGTTCTATAATGCCATTTAGTCATACAGTAAAGATATATAATGTATGGCAAAGCTAAAGGGAGGAGTCTGACAAATCATTCAGTAACTTTCTGAACATACGTTTGTCAGAACATAATCACATACTACAGCAAGTTTTGAACACTTTCTAGATGGGAGATACAGCCCAGTTAAATAAGCTGAAGAGAAGAATCCACCACTGTCTTTCAGTTCTGATTTTATAAAAATATTGTTCTTCTGCTTTTTTTAAAAAAGCCCTTCAATTAAAATGTCCAACTTTCTACTTCACTTTGAATTTGAACCATAATGTCAGTTTGATTGTTCCTATAACATAACTCATGTAACCATGGGAAATATCTCACTAGATGATTCAAGCATAAAACTGGGTGATCATTGTGATTTTCATCTATTTTTCCCAGACAAATTTGAATCACTTATTTACACTAGCATCATAGAAATTTTTCATAACAAAAGTAACCTACAAAAAAACCCCACAAACTAAAAAAAAAGTTCAGATATGACATCACAGCAGTGAATTTAACTAATAAAAAATTTAGATTATGTTCTGAAGAAAGATACAGGAATAAGAACTAGCAACATTATACACTCTTACAATTTAAAGAACGTATTTTTATGTAAACCATACTTGATGTTAAAATCTTCCTGCAAATATGAAGTGGGAGGTAGTAGGATAGTTATTAAAAGGTGTTTAAAAATAAACTGAAATAATCTTATAATAATTTTGACCATGTATGTCAAGGTGATTTTACATATTTTCCTACTGAAATTCTCATTGCCTAATAATTACTATAAATTTTCATTAATGATTATATTGTACTATTTGGGAAAAATAACACCATTTTACAAGTGAAGAGCTAAAATATGTCATTAATCTCTTCAAAATATCCCTCTGATCTTTTGATTCCAAGATGGAGAAATATTATTTCTCTTGATCGATACTGGTGTTGCTTAAAAAAAAAAAACAAACCAAACCAAACCAAACCAAACCAAACCAAACCAAACCAAACCTAGCCCCCCAAAAAAACCCCACCAAAAAACCCCAAAAGAAGCTAAACTGAAAAGTGAGACACATCTACCTCCTCTTAAGTCATGTAAAAGTTCAGTCTGGACCTTCATGCAAGAATCACCTTACCTATTCTAGGTCATTAGTTATTACAGGGAATATTGCCTCCTGGATCCTTTGTCCACTGTCTCCATTGATTGAATTTAGTAGTCTAAAGTTAACTGAGATAAACCTTACCTCAACAAAATTACTGAAAATCACAAAGTGTGTCTGTAGATAATGAAAACATGTGGCTATCTCAGGGTCTTACCACTTATCCTCCATACATGATAGAGTATTAAAAATATTTAAGTTAAAAATTGTTAAAGATAAATAAGTACAAAAGAATAATATGAAATATGTCATTCAGTCAGTGCGATGAATGCAAAGGAGGCAGGTGTTTGCCAGCATGTCATTAATTAGCAACCTGAATGAAAGCAAACCAGAATTATGATTATAGGATAGTTTTCGGTCAGATACACAGGGACAAAATGATGAAACCTGCAATTTATTTAGAGAGAAAAAAGGTGTCAGTAAAAAGAATAAATTGCAACTGCTAGTAAATCTGTTCTTCAAAACAAATAAAGCTTTTCTCTTTAGTCACTTTTGAAGAATTTTACAAAAACAGCTTAAATGTAGGAATCTGTTTATCGATAAAGGGAAGAGAAAAAAAATGTCTAGGATCCTGGAAAGTAGGATTTTAAACCTCTGAATACAGAACCTGGGAATCTAGATGTCTGGCATTTGTAGCATACCATTTTAAAGGCTATCACTCATAGGCATTATTTATACATTACGGAGCACGTGAAACAGTATGAAATTCTGCCAGTTATAAAATCTCGATCACTCTATGCATGAGCAGTTTTTTTATTCTTGTTACTATTAAAGAAAGCCTTAACATTGAGAAAGTATCTTGGACAATTCAGATCTAGTACCACTCATGAGAGATGGTATTACATTACTCATGGAGCAGCTAGGATGATGTTTTTGGATACTTTATGATATTGTATCCCCTTTCTGTGGACAGGACTCTAAAATCTTCCCAGGTTTCTCTCCACAGCAAGAGGTTTTATTATTTAGCATTATCCTTTTCGCGTGTGTTTGTTAAATAAATAGGGGTTTTTTCCTTCATTTTCTTTAGAGGAATTTCTTCCCGAACCTGATGGGGGAGGGGTGGTTGAAACCTGCCTCCTATCAGAGGACATTTTCCTCCACATTTGTCTCAAACCGGGACAGAGGGGCACTAGTACACCTTTTGTAGTCCTGCTGTGTCAATTGAGTGTGGTCTTTGATAATCAAGGATCACTGTTTCCTTAGTACAAAGAAGTTTAGCATAGTCTTAAATTTTTAATTTTTGGGTTGCAGGGACATGAGCACAGTTCTGTGAATGTTATTCTCTCTGACATACATTTATAATAATGTTCTTACAGTCGTATGCCTAAAAATGCCATAACTGACTTTTAGTTCCTCACTGTTAATTTATAGCATCTGATGATGCTACACTTAATATCTACTCTTTTAGAGAGAGAATTACAGTTACATTAGACTTTGTAACAGACCACATGCTTTTAACCCTTTTTTCTGCTGGTTAACTGTGGAGGAGGATAGGCCTGCCAGGTCTCTCCCTCGGAGAGATGTTGCTTGAACAGGCTGTGACAGGCTTGTCTTGGCTATCCCCTGGAGAGATACCACTTGGAAGGAGGAGTCCTCTGTTAGGGTGAGACCCTGTGGAGGGGAACGAGCTTGCCAGGTCTCTCCCTTGGGGAAATGTCCCTAAGGTGGGCTATGATAAATTTACCTCAAATGTCCCTACGAAGGAATAACCAGTTCTTTAAGTTATAGTAAGACCCCACCATGCTTTGGTGCACATGTAAATCCTTTGTAACCCATTGGTCTTTCCCTTTGGTACCACCCCTGCTTTCCCCCATAAAAGAGGCAGCTTCTGGCCAGCTCGGGGGAGTTGCCATCCCTGGTCCCCTTTCACAGAGTGCTTGACGATAAAGATCTCTCTGTGGAATCGCTACATGATGCTCCTGTCTCTCTGTCTCCGTGTTGGCCTGGGGTAACCTCACAAGACAGCTGAAATCACTAAGCAGAAATCACTGCCAAGAGCTGATCGCTGACAGCCACAGGCTGGCTCCTTGCTGAGGTATCCCGGTGGCCCGAGGATCGCCTGAGACCCCTAGGAAGCTGTCCCTTGTGGAACTTCTCTCTCTGGGAAGATCAGGCATCCCGGGGTTAGACCAATAGACCCCCAACGGCCACCAAAACAGTAAACCATTAAGACTTCATTTATACACTGTTGTATTGCACTAAGTAGTTAGCTTATTAATTTAATATATTGCACAGGGTGATGTTTATTTGTACCAAATATGGTTTGTTTCATATCACTTCCCCCCCAAGTTGGAGAAGGTTTATCCCTCACCTTGTTCCTCCCCGTTGGTTGTACCCCATTGGCTGTGGTTTCTCTCCCTCCCCTTCCATTCCCAGGGCTCAAAAATCCGCACCATGCGGTCCCCGTCCTCTTCTACTCCTGGAGTTGTTCCAATTAAAACCTAAGGGACTGTGTCCTGAGGAGAAGAGCGCCTTTCATCTTTTACTTTTGTTCTTGTAGTTTTTGCATTGCGGGGTTTGAGAGCTAGCCTAGACGGACCCCGGAAAGGGTATTTTCGACAGCTGGCGCCCAATGTGGGGCTCGAACCCACGACCCTGAGATTAAGAGTTTCATGCTCTACCGACTGAGCTTTTCGACAATACACTTCACACAAATATCCCTCTTTAGAGAAGAAGTTAGCAAAGATTTTATTTGTCTTGAAGAAAATATAGTCAAAATGAAGTAAATCATCCTTTTCTGCAGGAAATATTCATCTTCAATAGAGATAAGACTACGTTAAAAAACAATCTGAGCTATCTAATTTGTATGCTCAGAAGACAGCCTAAAAGGTCATGTTGATTCTTCCTTGCATTAAAAAGGAACAGCTTTAGAAAAGGTTAGTACAATTTGGGTTCTCTAGGTTTTATTGTTGTTGTTGTTACTGGTGCTACAAAAACCCCTTCAAACCTAACATTTGGACAAAAGAAAAATCACTTATATTATCGAACTAATAAGGAATTTCAACTCATAACTTCCCACCTTGTTAAATTGACAGCATAGAAATATATTACTTATCACAGTGTAGACTTGGATTTAACACATTTGCTTGTATTTCTTTCTTTTATTCTATTGCATTGGTTAAAAATACACTGTAATTTAGATTGGGAAATTCTTTGGGGAATAATTAACTGTAATGTAATATCAATACTACTGAGGAATAGAATATTGATTTATAATAGCCAAATATGGCCAGTCAGCCCCATGGAGAGCCTGCAAAGGAGAAGAGAATAAATAATCATACTGAATGCAATAATACTAATTCCTCGGATTTAATAATGAATATAACATGTTTTTATGTGTGTCTAGGCATGAGTTCATATATATATATCTGTGCATCTACAGATAGATATATATATAGATAGATTGATATCTCTATCCATGCATTCATGCATTCATACAAGATACAGATATATTTTTGAGATTTGCCCTGGCTTAAAAATATGCATTTTTTAAAAATCAGAGTCACAGCAAGGACAGGAAAATGACTCAAAGTCATTCAATGATTCCATAGAAGTGAAAAAAATTGAACGGTGGTCATTCAGTTGCTGACTTTGTGGCCAGCATAGCTAGATACTGTTATCTCTCTAGCAACAGAAGAAGAGGATGGAACTGCTATGTGGGTGTTAAACATTGAGAGAAAGGATAAAAAAAAGTCAGTCAGGTTAAAAACTTTTTCATCTTCCCTTTCCAAAATCACCAAAGCCAGAAATGGAATTAAAAATGCTGGTGAACAGCTGTTGTGGTGAGAGATGTGTTGAAGGAGCTGTCAGACAGCTAAAGGAAAGGGAACAAAGTAAACTGCTGTCTCCTTACTGTACTCCCAAAGGTATTATAGTCAGAATATGCAAGCAGAAAAAAAATTAAAAATTAAAAGGAGCTACTGTAAGATCATAACTATTTTAGTTACATGTGATTTTCATCCAAAGGAGTTTTGACCTTTGATATACCCCTGTTTTATAACAGCAAATATTTCTCAACTGACTCAAACACTACCTCTTATTGCTCAGTTCATTGATTTCGACCTACTCTGTGCATTTTTTTTCAGTATTCTTGTTCAGCCAGGTAAAAAAAAGACTAATAGTACAGAGGTCACAAAGAAAATGATGAAGGGTTAGAGGGAAAGCAATGAAAGACTAGTGACAGTGAAGTAAATCTGCATTGGCATGGCCTGACATGAGAGAGAAATCAGGATTCTTAATCCATCATTTTCCTTTTATTTATTTCTTACCTTTTTTCTTTAAGAAACATTGTCTTTGTAACTGAGGAATAATCTTCATTGACTCTGTCTTCCTGTTAAAGTATATTAAATTTGAGTAACATATGAATATTACAAGCTGTGATTGTTTTAATTGCATAAGCTAGTGAATCTTGCAGGTGTAAAGAATTCCATCCCTTTCTCTGCAACTGTGTATTTTGAAGAATGCTTTGTAAATAAGAGCATTCAGCCGTATTCAAAAATATTGTCTTGAAAGACATTAGAGTAAAAGCAAACTTGCTTTACCTTCTTAGGCTTTTCAAAACAGGATTTGTTAAGCAAGGAATAATTCTCCATGTGGACTGAAAAGGTTTAATGAAGCTCCTGTGGGAGAAAAAAGCCTCAGGCTCTCAGCCAAGAAGTATTCCACCATTTGAATAGCTCAACTAAGATGAAAGAAATATGTGCAGATAGTTAAAACACTGACCAAACAATGATTTCAATTCATCAAAGTTTAACACAGGTGAGAACCACCAAATCTGCCTGACCTATATTTCACAAGCCATTGCCTTTCTCCCAATTTTTTTTGAAGTCAGACCAATATATTAATTTTGATGTCTTCATAGCTATTTCATTTAGGTTTTTCCTGAAGTAAATCTCCATGCTTGTTTTTGTCATGTTTTGCTTCACAAGATAAAACTAATGCCTCTAGTAATCAACATATTCTCCTTTGAAATATACGTTTCACTGTAGTCATTTCACCATATTTTGTTTCGTAAAACTTGCCATCTTTTATTACTCATCCCAGTCCAAAAGAAAGGGAACTGTCTCAAAAATTTAAGGATATTTTCACCATATATTAAATAATATTATTAAATATAATATAGATAATATAATTAAATTTGACAGTTCCCATGACATCCCTGTCCTCATATTTACATTTCAGAAAGTTCTGAATCAGAGCACATCATCTGTCGCAAGGTGGAGCCTATCCAAAAGCACTTCCCAGACAAAGTTGCGCTCTGAATGGATTAAGTAGGTATGAGCTGAAGGCAGAGTAATAATTAACAACTGTAACACTTACTATTTTCACACTTTTCTGTAATAAACGTTGGGCTGGAGACAGAGTAGTGACAGACATCCTGGTGACTATAGTGTTAACTTTGATTTTGTCATAAATATTAAGACAGCCAAAGATAATGTTATAAGACTATGTGATTTTTGAGGACTTACAGTAGCAATCAAATGTAGGAAGGGCCATGGATACATTGGAAGGGCCACGGATACACTGTAAGGGGTTGAACCTGAGTTGATTGACAGGTTTTCAGGCCAATCGCTTTTGCAATTTGGCATATAAAAGCCCAGGCAACCGCATGAGATTCCTGCATCGGTGGTGGTGGTCGTGAGGGGTTGAGGGGTGGCCAGAAGGCACAGCGGTAGCATGGGGCTGGCCCTCCACCCCCAGGGGAAAGCTGTCTCCACCCTGCAGGCAACCTGTAACCGAGGCCGTGCGGCCGGGATGATCTGAGGCCACCGAGACCCCGCACAGAGCGGCGGGGACCGGCAGGGCACCTTTACATCCAGCACAGCTTTTGCCAAAACCTAAGAAACACTACACTGCAACCGACAGAGACACCTTTTCTTTCAAGTCAGCAAGGAAAGCAGAAAAAAGTGAGGTCACATGGGACAAAGCTGAACATGGTGGCTCCAAGGTCAGAAACAGAGGGAAAGGGGCGAGACCACGAGAAGGCAGCTACAGCAAAGAAAAAAGAGGGCTGCTGCACCTTTTGGCGCGAAGCTTCAAAATGCTTCTTACAAAGCCATAGAAAGGACTTTAATCCATTTGGAAAAAAGGGGGAAGAGAAATTCTTGTGCAGCTTGTGACTTTAAAGAAAGGCCCACACCAGGCCAAACAGAAGTTGTGAGAAATTGTTAGAGACTTGAAACAGAGAATTTTTGCTTTCAGACTGAGATAACTCATCCTTGAAAAATTAAAACCCCATTTTCTCCTATGGCCCATGGCTTGGCAGTATGGCAAAACTGCGAAAAACTCATGGGAAAAATACCTTTTTCACTTCAACAGATTCTCTCCAGGCAGGACTGTTGGTTTGTGAAAACGATGGAAAAATAGAAGAACCTCTTTTTCCTAAATCATAAACAGACTCTTAAAAAAGAAGTAACTCTGACCAAAAATACCATGTTCTTGTTTTGCTTTCACTTGTGAAAAATTTATGGCAAACGAGAAGGCATTGGGAAAGAAAAAGTGCTTAAAGATTTGCTTTAATTTCTTATCAGTTATTTTTTTTTCCTTCTGTTAATAATAAACTTTCTTTTATATTGCAACTGTTTAAGTGTAGACCTTGTTTTGCCCCAAAGTTTCTTTACATTTTCCTCCATAAATCCATATTCTCCTTATACACGTAATTGGATTTCGTGTGTTTGGCATTTAAACCAGCATCAAACCACGACACACATACATCCAAAAGGTGAAGTGCTGGGTTATGCACTTGGGTCTCAACAACTCAGCGCATCACTACAGGCTTGGGGAAGAATAGTGGAAGGCTGCTTGTTGGAAAAGGACTTGGGGGTGCTGGTCTACAGCCACTATGAGTCAGCGTGTGCCCAGGTGGCCAAGAATGCCCATGTCAGCCTGGATTGCACCAGAAGTGGTGTGGTCAGCAGGACCATGGGAGCATTCATCCCCTTGTCTTCAGCACTGGTGAGGCCACACTGAACACCTGTGTTCAGTTTTGGGCTTTTCAGTACAAGAAAGACACTGAGGTGCTGGAGCAAATCTAAAGAAGGGCAGTGGAGCTAGTGAAGGGTCTGGAACGGAAGTCCTGTGAGGAACTGCTGAGGGAACTGGGTTTGCTTACCCTTAAGAGAAGAAGGCTCAGTGGACACTCTACACCTACCTGACAGAAGGCTGTAGCAAGATAGGGGTCAACCTCTTCTCCCAGACAACTAGCACTAGGACAAGGGCAAATGACCTTAAGTGGCACCAGGGGAGTTTCAGGTTGAATACTAGGAAAAATATTTTCACTGCAAGAGTGATTAAGGACTGGAAGAGGCTCCTCAGGGAAGTGATGGAGCCACCATCCCTGGAAGTTAAACAAATTGCCTGGCACTTCGCAAAATGGTTTAGTGGGCATGGTGATATTCATTTTTCAACCTTAATGATTCGATGATAGACATATGTTTTCCATTTACTATTTTTCTTTAATTGTGTTTATCAAAATTATTTAAGCAAGTATCTTCTCAAACCATAGAAGCATTCATTTCGCTGTTCTCAAGATGTTTAAATTTTTCCTTGTAAAATATTCCATCACTAAACCAGAGCCTGCAATGTGAAACCTTGAAAAAAGTCACAATTTTATTTTTCTACATGAACATTTTTGGATAAATTTTGCACCAGAAAATATTATTGGCATAACATTAAAGGAAATCAATACTTCTTCCTCTGACAATAGTTTATAGAGATTATTCAGCCCTTATTTGGGCAATGCAGAACATAAAACTTCCTGTAAAGACTAATAGGCAAATTTAATCACTTATTTATTTTCTGGTTCTAAACAAAAAACCATTGTTTATGTTGCCTTTTCTTCACTGTTGTCTTACTGTCTAAGTGATTCTTTTGCTGAGAGTGCTTAAAAGTCTCTTTCTTCTGTTGCTTTAGATTGCAAGTTCAGTCAAGGGTTTATGGACAGCTAGCTAAAAATCATAAAAGATTTATTAAAAATGTTTTGCTGCTGCCTAAGAATTTTACATATTGCTTTCTGGTTCTTAAAAATCTCTTTACAAACATTTTTGTAGAGATAGAGTGATAGAGAGCACAACCATTCTGTGGACACTGCGAATTCTTAAAGAAAAAGCAAGGTGTACTTAAAGATTTAAATCTGGTTTTGACCCTGTCCCAACATACTTATGTAAAGCAGTTGTAAGGGTTACCATAAATACTCAATCTTTAGAGCCCTGCTGTTAAATGGTGATTATAAATGCAGGTTGTATAGTACACATATAGTACATATCTGTTTATAATATAACATCTTTGATTAAGAAAAACTGGTTTTTGTGTTTCCTACAGAGATAAATATTAAGTCACTGATAGAAATATAGGTAAGTACTTAATTTTTTCACTATAGGTTTGCCATTAATGACCCACCTCATGCCTCAGTGGATTCTGAAAACTGTTTTCTTCTTTACATTAAAATAATCTCTTAAATATTATACCCTTTTTTCAGTTCAATATACTTTGTTCATTCAAGGTAACTTTTGTACCAATTCAAAGCAGCTGAAATCAGTATTTTTTCACAATCAACATAGTCATCTATGCAGAAGATTATCTATGCAGAAGTCTCATGAAAGGAAACATTTTTAATACTTGAGAATCTTTCTTTAGATACTTAGAGAAGGGAAGATTGTATCCATGTAAAATATTTGCTTTCAGGATAAATTCTGATCTGCCTGTTTACACAGAGTGAGAATATTACTGGTTACATTTGGTTTGCTTTTGATCCTTCACAGAAAGTTGCTTACTGTTCTTTTTCTCTGTTCAATTTTTGTGCATTTTTTTAAATAAAATTGCACCACTTCAATAAGTTTACTTTTAGTTCATAATGAATGTAATGGTGTCATAATGAATGTAATCCATTGGGACCCAGTAGTTACTACTGTTAGAGTAATTCTGGTTCTCTACTCTATAACTCTGAGTATTTTCCACATTTAAGGATAAACACATTCTATAAAAAATAACAAGATAAAATCAGCAGTGATTGTATGTTATGTGTACTTTATGGTTGTATTAATGTTTGTCTTCTGTATGTTGGCTGCAGTGTTCTGTGGACCTGAAAATTTTCAGACATCCAATGGAGTGCAATGATAATGCTTTATCTTTTTTTCTCCAACGTCATGGAATCATAGAATGATTTGCATTTGAAGGGACCTTAAAGATCATCCAGTTTCATCCACCTTTCACCGGACCAGGTTGCTTAAATCCTACCCAGCCTGGGTTTGAACACTTCCAGGAATGGGGCACCTACACCTTCTTCAGTGCCTCACCACCCTGACAGTGAAAATTTTTTCATAGTATCTCATCTAAATCTACCCTATGATTTTTTTGATAATATCTCAACTAAATATATATGCTCTTGTACAAGGTCCTTCACCTTTCTTTTTGGCCCTCTTTAGGTCTTTCTCTTCACTGCATGGATTAACTCTCTTGACTGAGATAATTTAAAATATTATGAAACAATAAAACTAAAAGGTACATGTTAGAAGCACTTCAACTTAATTTTTTGAGTAGGTCTGTTTATCTAAAAAGAACACTATTTTACATTTTTAAATAAACTTTACAACTTTAAAATTGACTTTTATTCCACAAAAATTACTCACCTACAATTTGGTGCCAAAATACTTTTTGCTTTCCGGATAAGTTAATTTTACTTCAATACATCCTCAAATATAGCTCTGCCATCAGCTTTTAGATGATAGCAGAGTTTTGCTTTGTGGACTGCTGACTGAGTGCATGCATCTCCCCAGTTCCAAGAAAAATACAATACCAATTCAGTACAACCAAAAAAGACGGTCTATACTTACTCAGCTAGCAGATGCTTCATAAAATTGAGAGCTGCCTCACAATTATTAATTTCCACCCACTGATTCACTGGTTCCTAAGAATCTCCTCTTGTATCTGTAGGTAGCCATGGATTTCACAGAGAATACATCTTTTAATTTGTGCTAAATCAAGGAGAAGTTAAATGTAATTTCATACAGTAAAAGTGGAAAGAGCAGATTCTCTAAGAATATGTGGAGTGTGATAACATTTATTTCAGTAGGATTACCTGATGAGGTTCTTGTTGAAATGGCGTGCTATGAAACGGGGGAAGACAATTTAAAAAAATTTGCAGAAATGGAGACCTGAAAGACAGAAATGGATACAATGATAAGAAACCAATAAAATCAACAGTAACTGTTGGGCTGTCAAGAAACTGCAGGAGTACCTTGAAAAAGGGCCTTAGCAAGTGATGGGTATGTAGACCTGGGAGATGGGAGTGTATGGGATACCTTGGAGCTATGTAAACTGATGGGACAATGTGTATTGGAAGGGGATTGGGAAGAAACAATATAGGAATAGACAGAAAGGGGTATAAAAGGAACTGATCATGTGTAGAATAAGGCCAGTCAGTTTGACTGAACCATGTGCCTGATCTCAGTCTGTCCTGTCTTCTTATCCTTAACTATCTGCCTGTGTAATCTCAATCCCTGTCCCACCTGTGTGTGGAGGGGTGCTACAGGGACTAAGTACTAGCTGCTGGGAGGAGCAGTGTGAGATTTGAGGCCAGCAGCTGAAGTGAGGCTACAGGTGTGGAAACCACTATTAGCTAACTACTCAGATTGAAGTGCTAAATTAATAAAAAAATTTTGCATTAATTGAAACTGAAGTTGTATATTCTATAATAGTAGCCAAGAGTGCATCATTGATTTCCTTAATTTTTTTAGAGCTGGAAACCTAAAGAATATAAAAAAATTGGCACAGCTGCTCTAGCACACACAAAGAGCAATCAAACAATCAACACTACAAAAATTTTCTGTCCACTGTTGACAATCAATGATCCTTTTTCCTCTAAATTGCTCCACCTCATCAATAATAAAAATTTGTGTAAACTTTATGTGAAAGAAGCTAAAGGGTGTCAAGTATCTGTTTAAATAA
>WEIT01034451.1:5275-61425 GCA_013389985.1 Dryoscopus gambensis
AATACCAGGAGCTGAAGAGAAACTTCCCTCAGCACAATGGCAAGGGACAGCCAGAGCTCAGCAATTCTCTTTCATGACAACTTGGGAGATTTTTGAATTCATTTTTGTCCTTCACTGGAGCAAAAACAAAACCTCTCCTATATTTTCACAAAGAAGATTTATGCTAATCCCAAAACCTCTTTTTTAAATTTAAATTCTTCCCTTGCTCTTGTCTTCTCTCCAGAAATGACCAGAAAAAAATGCTTTGAACCTTAGAAAAGAGAAAACATTGCCCAGGTCTTTAGGGCCCTCAGTTACGTGGTGTTCACACACAGGTATCCACAAGGACAAATGCCTTTGTGTCAGCAAAAAGAAGCAGCAGCAGCAGCCCTTCCCAGCCCAAGTCCATTTTCATGCAGCTCTGAAGCACCTCGCCTCTTACAGCGAGGCACCAGACCCTGTCTGCTTTCTGGATATGGGTCAGTTACAGAACTACAGAATCACAGAATATCCCGAATTGGAAAGGACCTGCAAGGATCATCCAGCCCAGTTCCTGGCCCTGCACAGGACACCCTGAGAGTCACTCCATGTGCCTGTGATCATTGTCCAAACACTTCTTGAACTCTGTCAGGCTTGGTGCTGTGACTACTTCCCTGAGCATGTTCCAGTTCCCAGTCATCCTCTGAGTGAAAAGCCTTTTCCTGAGATCCAACCTAAACCTCCTCTGACACAATTTCAGGCCATTCCCTTGGATCCTCTCACTGGTCACCAGAGAGGAGTGAGACCACTGGTAGCAAATTCTTGGTCTCTAAGCATCAGAAGAGCTGTAAAATTCCTAATTCTGGGGCTCATTTGTTTCTCTCATATGCTCTACATGCCCGTGGATGGATGCAGCCTCACAGGAACATGGAGGGGACTGAGAACCAGCACCAAGCAGCCACACATGCTCCTCCAGTTGATACTTGAACCCAGGAGTGTGAGCACTCAGTGCTTCAGCCCAACACTTGGTTCTGAGCAGCAGCATGAACTTCAGGACATCAGAGTTCAGATAGGTCCTGTCACATGAAACAGGCCAACTACAATCCTTCATTAGCAATTTTAAGAGTATCTCACTTGTTTTCTCCCTTTGGGGCTTTGTTTCCTTATTTATTTGTTTGCCTTTGTCTTTGCTAAGGTTTCTATTTTTCCCCCCTGACATTTAACATGACACTCGTTTGGCTCCGTGACTGGCAGCAGCAACATTAAAAAGGAGACGAAATCAGCTCTGGAAAGGATTAAACAGCATGAAGCCCACGACAACTGCTTTTCAATGAGGCATTCTCTGCCCAAGTGCTCCCTGCTGCTGCTGACACCAGTGCAGAGAACAAATGGATCCGACAAGGGGGAGAAAAGCTGGGGATGGGGGAGCAGTGAGAGGGGATATTTGCGCATCCACAGCCTTTGTGAGAGCAGACAGAGCCCAGATCTGGAGTGGCAGGGGAGCCAGAAAAGTCATGTGAAGACCTGCTTTCACATGCCCAGTTCTGCAGCTGTTTATGTCATAAAACTGGCCTGCACAACATCCACACAAAACACCTTTCCACTCCCATGACCACTGGACTCCTGAAATAAAAATTATTTCCAGAAGTTTGGTGTTGTGATGGTTAGATTATTGATATGTTTTTGATGGGTTTTGTACGTGATAGTTTAACACCTACCCCTTAAAAAAATAGACTTCTATTTTGAGTGAGCAATATTCAGCCTCTGAAAATCAGGACTAGAGGACCTCTCTTCTTATTGTGTAATGGCTTCATTGTGTGTATTTTTATGTTGCTATTTTGAGGTAGATTTAAAAAGCAGTATTCATACAAAATGGTGGAAACCACTGCTAAATTCAGGGAACAGCTGGATTTTGTTAAATTAGCTTTTATACAACTATTGTTGTCCCATTTTTCCACCCAGCTCTTCTCAGAAACAGTGAATGAAATTGTATAAAGAACTTAACATAATGGTCATTTTAATTTGGAATACAAAAGTCTTTCTAAAAACTGAATCAAATTTCATTAAAACCTTCAGCCAATTAAATGAAGTTATATTCAGGCTGGTTTGAACATTTAGTGTAAAAACTCTTCTGAGAATTTAATATCTATTTTACCTTCTTTTACCTTTTCATTTTGAACAGTTCTTTTCATGTTGAACATTCTAAGGCTTTAAAATTAGAAACCTTTCTATGTTTGGATTTTGGTGATCTGAGGGATCTCTCCAGTGAACTGATGAAATCCTGGAATTCATTTTACTTTACCTGTTAGTAAAATTCAGGGATCAAGCACAGTCTTAATCCTTGCAGTACATCACTGCCTAGCCTCTACTACATACCCAGATGCTTTCCTGGAAATACAAGCTTCAATACCAAAGCTAGTGATACTTTAAATTCATGCAATGATTAGGTATAAAACAGCTAAAAAGATGCAGCTGGGATTGTAATGTGATTAAAAACTGCTCTGCATGCCCACAAAGAAGCAGAGAGAGACATGGTAGGGGAACACCAAATAATGACGTGCCGGGTTTTTCCAGCGTCCATCACACAGCCATCAAACCATCAAAAACCATCAAACCACGTCCATCTCTTCAAGCACAGAGGAGCACAGAGCAAGTGAAAACCCACACCCACGTGAAAACCCTGAAAATCCCAGGCTTTTCCCAGGAGACCCTCAACCCCAACATCCAGTCATGAAAACCATCACAATGAGTCAATGGTGAAGCATCTCCCAGATCACTGGGATGTGCTGCTTGAGGGGGTCACACACTACGGGACACAGAGGAGGAGATTGCACAGGACTTACTATGGGATATTTAGGGATAAAAAGGGCCAGTTGCTCACCAGAGTGAGCAAAATCAAGTGCCAGCCTCTGTGTTGGAATCAGAGGTGAGAGGCCAGTATATCCATGATGCCACTAAGATGGAGAGATTGGGATCCAGGGGCATCTAATGGGCAGACTTGAGTGTCTGAGGCATATTCATTACATATACACATATAATTTTATATTTATATGTATGCATATCTTTCCATCAGCATAACTCCACCCTGCTTATACAGAGAGGAGTTCAGGATGAGGCCCCTGATGCTGAGTGTTTGTGTGAGTCCTCAGTTTTCCTGTGGATGTTGATCTGCATGGCTGGCTATGTGCGTGTGTATTTATGACTTTTGATGGTGCACAGGCTTACTAGAAACACGTGCTAGTTGTGAAACTTGCTGCTGGTTGTACCGGGGGAAAAAGAGCTGTTCCAGCATAATATCCATTGGGCTGTCAAATGTGTCCCAGCTCCCCTAACAGGGATGACTTAACAAAAAACTGTAATAACAGAATGGTACAAAACCTGGAATCTCTGCTGATAATTTAGCCATGTTTTCAAATTCATGTTGAATAAATTACTTATATTTGACATCTACATTAGTTCCATCCCAAAAGGACAGCTTCCAGAATCCTGCAAGTAATAATCATTCAGGTGTTGTTTGCACTGTGAGTCTTTTCCCCAAGCTGTTATTTTTCTGTAGTATATTTAGAAATAGAAGTGGAAAACTTCAGAGAACTGATCACTCTAAAAGTAATTTAATTTTATTTTGCCTCCTCCCCTTAGCTTTTATTGCATGTTCCATTTAAATATTATCTCTCAAATTGGACCTGTTACCAACCCAGTTTTGTAAAAGGTAAGTAGCATTTAGCACTGCTGCAAAAGTTAATGTTCTAGGCACACACACATTAGAAGAGCTGGCGGTATCCAGCTTTATAACATGACCTTTTTCCCCCAGGAAAGCCAATTACTCTGTTATGTCTTCAGAAATAGTAATTGAGTTCACTCTGTCTTTGTGAAATGTGCTTGGTACTCTATCAGTTTAATCCCCACTGGGCTACACTCTATAAGAAATGGAGCTACATTATTGCTGGGGTGAAAAACAGGGCTTCAGGTGAAGCCTGCTCCAGAAATGCTTAGAAGCACCACGAATCTGTGAAGTGTTTGAGCTCTGCCCAGGTGACTGATGAACTGGAGGTTTCTGTGTTGATGTTCATCAGGTTTTCATTGGCACAATTCAAAAAGAAAGAGGAGGCAAAAGAGATTTTCATCTTCTGCTAGTGAAGTTCTCTGTTTTGCACCTGCTACAGTGTTCTCAAATGCTTAGGACAGAAGCAAAATAACACTTTTTTCAGTTCCCAAATTGGCATGACAGGCTTTTGTTCTTAATTATGTCTTTCTTATATTCTCTTAGATTCATCCATTTTCCTTAGGGAGATATCCACAGGCTTCCCCACACTTTCCTCCAGTGTTCCAAAAGGGGAGGTAAAGAGTGAATTGATAGCCACAGCATAAGGATCTGCAATCCGTCTGTTCTGAGTAAAAATTAAATCATTTTCATCTCTCTGCGTATTTTCATTCTAATTTTTAATCCATCAAGTTGATGGGCTTACCTTGTCTTTCATTTTTCAGATACAAATATCCCTCCCAAGAATGATTTAGCCATTTATTCAGAAATCAAAATAGAATGTGAGTACAGTAAACTGAAGTTACTGATGTGGGCTGGTGTAACTGAAAACTGTGCATACTTGTTATATCCACAGAAAAGAAGAACATGACTAAGAAGACTGAATTTCACTCACAACATGAAAAGGGAAAGTGCTGAAGGTCTTGGACCTCATGAGAGAAATCGGGGTCTCTTGGTGGTTGCCTGAGGCCCAAACCCCTCACGCACAATTTGTGCGACGATGGTACAGGTCAAGAGCAGAGTTTCAAGGTAAGAGCCTGCAGCCCACTTATGCTATGGTGTATACCAAAAGCCAGCTATGAGGCTACAAATTTTTCCATTAAAATGTCAGCATTATCCATTATTACAGTGTGATGGTGTCTGAGATTTTGTGTATATCATTGGTGCTGGGCCTGCAGAGTTACAATATGTAATGAGTAAATAGGTCTGGACAGATGATAGTTACATTGTCCCACAGGAGTTTTTGAAGTTTTGATGTTTCTTTTGAGCCCATTTCAGAAAGAAAAACAAGTTCAGTGGCTTCATCCACAGCCAGCAAAAAGAACGAAATTTTTCTCAGCTCACTAAGATTTTTGTTTCACCTTCCTGCTCTTTTTAGTTTTCCAGAGATAACTATAACTAACATTTTGAAATAAAGAGGTCTTTAAAAAAAATGACCTCATCTGACCATCTGACCTTTCCCTTTTCTCTACCACAGAGAAGCAACAGTCAACACAAAGCTCTTCTCATCACTTGTATTTGCTAACTGCACATTGGCTTCAAAATTACAAATGCCACTGATGAGTTTGAAACTGTAGACTCTTCAGGATAAAGGCGGTGGGGTAAGATGTGCCCACAGCCCCATGGGCACTTCTGAAATGACTTATTGAAAACCCAGAAGATAATATTCTCTTTAAGATTTTCATTTTTGCAACCACCTCAGATTCTCTGCCTGTAAAGATGTCTTATGCCCTGTCTTCATCTCTCATCTTTCATAGACCATAATACTCTTTTTTCTTATACACAATGTTTTTGTGTGCAACAGCCACTTCTGCCTGTTCCTTCTAGGCTTCAACAAACCATCTATTGAGTCAATGAAGAAAATCAATGCAGAATTGACTTCCTCCATCTCTGTAAGAGCTTAATCTTATACATGCAGGCTAATATGTAATTAATTCTTCTTCCCTTTCTACTCAGTGACTTAGATGAAAACCTGTTAAAAGATGTATGTTTGCTTTCCCTGAGGGAGTCACACTAGAGCCGCCCATTTAGCAGATCTGAAATGCAAAAGCCTTAACTTATGTACTTGCCATCCCAAATATCCATGAGATTAGAAACATGACCTTCTCACCAAATGGATTAAGGTTGTATTTTTTTCCTTTATTTATATTTTCAAGCAGATTAATCTGGTTTCAACTTTTGATATAATCTCTGAGTACCAAAGCTCAGTACCTGAATAAAATAAGCACAGCAATGTACTGCAATAAGCCGTTCTTGTGAGAACACTTTTGCTTCAAATAGAGATTAAAGCAGGGTGTTTATCCTTTATGTAAACAATCTTATCTTGAAATGAACACAAACAGACAGTCCTGCAGCTATCAGTTCTTATGACAAAAATAAGATGACAAAGAGAAATGATACTAAATCTACTTGCTTCATGGTAGCTTGAAAGCATACAGTTGTGTTTTCCTCCTGTATTCCTTAGTATCAATAAGTGATGGATAAACACAGTGGGCTTGGAGTCTTTGCACAGGAAAGTCCCTACATTGTGATTTTAGAGGAACCAGCACAGCAGATATTCAGCTGTGGATTGCTCAGGTCGCACACCTGCTCTTGCTCCTCACCCCAGGAGTTCTGAGCTCAACCCCCGATGTTGTATTGACACAGAGAGGGATTCCCCTGTACCAACACCAAAGGCGACCATGTCAGTTGCTTCCATCATCACCAGGTGGGTCTCAGTTCAGCTTTTCATCACTATCAGCAGGGGATATCTTGTTTCAGCATGAGACAAAGAGCTTACTGAAGTCTAAGTCTTTCCAGAAACATCTGTTTCATCTTCTGTCTTAAAACAAAGGCCAGCACTATCACATTTGTCACTGCTCAGCAGCTTGGCATGGTCTGCAGAGGGCCATTCTCTGACATCCACTGATCCATCATGCCCATTAATTCAGTTGTGCATTTTTTCACTTCTGCAAAACGAAAGGATAAGGTAATTTTCGATCTCTTAGTATTCAGTTTCTCCACAATTTTCTTTCCTGTCCTTTCTCTCCTTATGTAGGTGTTTGAGTATTTACAGGGTTGGCTTGGTGACTCGCAGGAGCCATCTGGCAGCCCCGTGGTGTGCCACAGTTCCTGCTATACAGCGCTAGTCTGTTAGCACTCAGCTGTCAAAAGAACCAGACCTCTGTCTGTTCCCCAGCTTCCAGTGAGTGCTGGAAAATGCACAGCATGGGGGTAAAATGTACACTGAGAAATTAAAACAGTTGAATCACAAAGTAGTTGAACGACTAAACACAGCTGGAGCTTTCAGAAAACTTGAAGGAAGCATAAAGTTTGATGATAATTTTGAGGCCACCATCACCACACTTTCCTGAATGGACTAAGAAATCCCTTTAGCAGGATCCCTGTAAAATCCCTGTAACAGTGAGCAGTGCAAGGAAAATGGTGCTTGCTTTTACTGACTGAAACAAGAACTTGAGGCCCATTCCTGTAAAAAATGGAGGGGACATGGGATCCAAAGCTTAAAACAGAAATTAGGAAACTGAAGGAGAATTTAGAGGCTGCTCTTCCAAGATACACTGACAGGAAAAGAGAAGTAAATTGTCTGTAGGTGTCTCCAGGATGGTTGTTTGCACAGCTGCCAGTTGATGGTGTACTCAGAAATGGAAACCAGGCATGTGCATTGGGGCTGCGCTGAAAAAAACCAAGTACACTATGTTCAGAAAGGCAAGGAGAGTTTTGAAGTTCAAGGCTGAGCTTGGATTTCGCTTCACACAGATGCAGAGTATGCTTGCATTTACCCCAAGCTATAGGTAACCCAAAAGGTAAGGAATACTGAAGAAATGTCTCATCAAACCTCAATCAGTTTTTCAGTGCCATGAGTGCTTGCTTGCCAGCTTTTCAACTCGATACCAGGAAAAAACACAGTCATTTCCCATTAAACACTACAGATTAAATCTGCCACACAGGGGGCATGGCATGAAATTTAACAGTATTCCAGAGTGTGTCAATTCTCCTTAAGTCACAGTCAGTAATAGGGAGGGAGGATGCCCTTTTTTTTCTCTTCTTGTTTCAATACCAAACTCAACAGGAGACTTTCAACATTTTGAAGAAACAAAAAGAAATCAAAGACCAGTAGGGGAGCTATATGCAAAGTTCATCCTTCACAAATGTGTCACAGGGGTACAGTCTAAGCCCATTGTTCTCAAAAGCAAGAAACCATTTATTTTAATGGAATCTGTGCTGCTTTAAAGGAATAAGGTAACTTCTACTGTAACTGCTATGCATTCCTTGATGATTTTAGTACAGTCTTTTCATAACCAAGTTCTCAAGCACATTTAAACTTACTATTATTCACAACTGAAAAGTTCAGTTAGCATTTACAGTCACAACACGAGTGTCTGCCAAGAGACGAATCCTGGCCATGTGAACATTCAGAGGAGAGACAATGTTCTGTTAATGTGTGAAGAGAGGACGGGGCTCAATAGAACAAAAGATGACTCTCTATTTTTTCATTTCCTTCTTTGAATGTAGGACTGGAAGCCCCAATCTCAGTCTTTATCAGTTAATTAGAGATTTTTAAATGTAATGCTATTTTATTCTTCCTGTATTCTTCTATCAAGGCTACATACAATGCCTAATACATCTGACAAATTACCTGCAACACTGATAAAAGATCAAACAGATCCAGAATTCATAGAAATACTCATAGAAATATGTTATAAATGGAGGAAGAGTAATGTATTCAATGAAATAAAGCCTTTTAGCAACACTGCTTTGATCTGTTTATATATGAGCCCACTCAGAGCAACTTTTCTTGAAAATTTAACATTAATTTTATATCAAAGAAAGAAATGTTATTGAAAATGATATAAAACTGTAACTTAGGTTAAAAAAAAATTGTCCTAAACAGGCACAAATTAAAGATTAATGAAGAGGATTCTGCTGATTTTTTATAAAACTTTATTTTACTTATAGAAATTTGAAAGAAAAACTGAAAAGGACAGAAGATAACATTTTTCATTCTTTTTAAAATGCTTTCATTTTAAAATATACTTGGAACAAGATGATTTTTTTCAAGCTGTGCAATTGTTACATGATTTTTTTTGTTTGGGGGGTTTTTTGTGAACTGCATCCTTTTATTGTTGTTTCAGATGAGATCAGAAATTCCTCAGCTCAGTCTGCAAGCTGTTACAGCACTCAGCAATGGGACAGTAGGATGCCATCATTGGTCTCAGTCTGAGATCTACAGGCAACATTGTAGGAGTACAAATAGTGTAAAATTGGCATTATGCAATAGGTCTGGCAAGACCATGAACAAGAGATGTGGGTACAGTTGAGATGCGGTAAGTCTCAGGAACATGAGAGAAACTATGTCTGAAGGCAGCTGTATTTAATAAAAGGACAAACTGACATGGGTTGCTATAATAATTACTTGGAGGTTTTGGTGGAGGAAAAACAAGTTTTACTCAGAGAAGAGCCCACATCACTTACATACTAGGGGAAACCTCTACCATCATCTGTGACTGCTGCTTGTGTTAGATATTAGAGAGAAGTGGTGGATTAATGGACTAGCTAATGACCTTCCTGCCTCCATCAGCAATTCAGCTTCAGTATCCTGCCTTTCACTCATTGTATGAAAGAAATTGATGCTACACTGTGACAGGAATAAGTCATCAAGGTTCATCAGGACACAATTTGTGGGTGATGAAAACATCATTCATCCTGGGACCATTTATTTATTCCTTTCAGGCTTGGTACTCTATAAATCTTTCCAAAGGGAAAGTGCATCTCTGTGCCCATAAATGCCAGTATTTCTGTTCTTTTCCATCAGCTTGAATGAAGATCACATATGCAAGCAGCCAATCTTAACCAATGAGTCATCATTCCAATATAGGAAGCCATCCTGGGATAGGGCTTTCTCATTCCTAGACTGACTCAATATCTGTCCTAATTAGATATTTTGCATGTGTTTTGATTTATACTGGGTTACATATTCATTCCAAGATGAAGCAGTACCTGGCTTTATACACATACATTAAGAATCATCTTTATTTGAACATGTAGAGCATGGGAAGTGCTGAGCTTCCATACTGAAGAAATTGTATTAATACTTAATAAACTGAATAAGCAATTGAAAGAAAAGTAGCCATAATGCACTAAAGGCATCTTTTCTATTGACATTTATAAAGCTATCTACTGCATTCTCTTACTGTGTTGCATTTTAACCACATGGCCAAGTACCGATGACCCCTCATCTCACGATTATCTAGGTTCTAAAATTGCAATAGAGAAAACCAGCAGAGAATTTAACAATTTGGGTATTTTCATCACCCTAGGGAACAGGAAAATGACAATATGAGCAGTAGAAGCCAAACTCCAGCCTGCTGGCAAAAGAGTGGAAAAGGGAAACATGTCCCTTCCTCATTCACTCCTGCAGCCAGAGGAGACCCAGGATGCTTTCCATCCCTGGGCATCCTGAGCCATTCCTGGGGCAGCACATCCATCTTTGCCTCTCTGAGTGCTAAGGCAAGCTGCAAATGATATGAAATCAAAAAGTAACGCTGAAGACTGAATCTCTACCTGGAATTAATCTTTATTATGATGACCGTGATGACATTTCTTTTCTTTGAAATATATGGAAATGGTACAGAGATAATCTTTAATGAAGGGACATAGTGACTTCACTGAAACATAATTCATGCAGCAGTTAGTGGAGAAAAATCTGATGCTCATGAAATAACTACTTGGAAGCACTGTTTTAAGCCCTACACTTTCAGTCTCTAGGAGGAAAATGATATCAAGAGTTCTCTCAGCAGTTTCACCTCTCTGAACTGGCTGGATGACAAAATGACAATAGCATTTTTTACGGTTGGCAACAGGTGATTAGCCAGAAACAGAGATTCAAATAAGCAAATCAATAAATTTTGGCAACTGGTTGAGAAATACCTCTTCTGATCACTATAGATACACTAGCTGTAATTGAAGTTAAACCATACCTGACCTTAAACTGATGGAAAAAAATTAAAATTATCTTTTAGGCCATTTCTTACAGTTTTCTTCTGCAACTAATCACTGTACTCTCTGCAAGAAGGTACATGACTGGGCTTGTAACTTTGGTATCAATCTTCTTATTCCCATCTATCAATCCTTACAGTGAAGGCAAAATGCCATAGAGTTTAGCAAATTGTCTATGGTAAATGGGCATGGCTGAGTGGTAGATCCCAGAGGGCTGTGATCAGTGTCACAGGGTCTAGTCATAGGCCTGTCACCAGTGGTATCCCCCAGGGTTCTATACTGGGCCCAGTATTGTTTAACTTATTCATCAATACCTTGGATGAAGGGGCACGTGCCTCCTCAGCAAGCTCACTGATGATGGGTTGAAGGATGGAGAAGAAGTGTGTCAGCCCAGAGAAAACATTGGGAATAAGCCAGAGAGTTTGTCAGGTTTTGGTCAGAACAGAGATTTAATTGGCAGGATATAGCAGAATAATAACTAACATGACTAATAAATTGCTATAAATGGATGCAAATTAACACAAATGGCCTGTCCTGGAAAAACAGGCAAGACAATAGAGAGGAAATGTTGGATAAATTAAAAAGAGAGTATCCAGGCTGCTTTGGTAGGTGTTGGTTACAAACCAGAACACCAGGCAGGGCAGAATCCTCCAGAGCACAAACTGTGGTTCCCCCAGAGGATTTTAGCTAATCAAATGCCAGATGCAAAAGACACACAGTAGGACACAGTCTGTCAGGGTCATGACATGCATCATAGGCACACTTTCTTTATGGAACCCAGATGAAAATCCAACCAGGTCTCAATGTAGGTGATTTGCAGAAAATTCAGCAGTAAAAGACTTGTGACTACCTGTTCATGTCATAACTGAAAATTGAATATTTTAAATTATTTTATTTTTTTCATAGAAATATCAGATAATTATTTAGGCTTTCATCCTGACATCCAGTATTTTCCATGAAGATCTATAATTTTGTAAAATGAGTATGTGTGAGTGTGAAAAGGCAATGAGAACAAAAAGTGGAGTTTTGCTTAACAGAACACAAACCTGATAATTATTGCTAATATTCATTTGTGATGCGTATCACACTGAGCTGCCAAAGAAAATTCTTGCTGCCCTGCAATGCTGAAATGCTTTCCACCAAGATCTGAGTAATTTTGCTTGTCAAGAAAACAATCAGCATGCTTTATTCCATAGCCTGGTTCCATCACCATCTCTCATTCTTCTTCAAGGGGCAGAACACAGTCTCTGCTTAACTTTCCCATAAATACCTGCTTAACATTTCTTTTAAATACCACACATTGTCACCGTGTGCAATTAGCGATCTTTGGCTGAGTGAGGAACCTCATGCGTGTTTCAGCCTGGCTGACAGGTGTCAGGTTTACTTCCCACATCCACATGTTGTTATGAGGCAAAACTCCCCCACTGAAGACTGACAGCTGCCTGCATTTACAAAGCCAAAGCCCCGCTCAGACTGATTTGTACCAACACACCAGGCAAGACTGGGAATGGTTCCTATTGCTTCATACACCCACACTGCAGGTGATAAAGCTGGTTAGGTGGTCAGGTTTTTCACACTGCCACAAGCAATTTTCTGATTTAATATCCAGAGTTCCTAGATCAATTCACTGTTAATTCTGTAGGCTGCTTTGGGCTTTTTCCCTGCAAACGCTTAACAAAGTACCATTCGCTACACGTTTCATGTCTTTTTACTCCTTCCTACCATTTGTGACATGGAATTAAAGGTTTATCTCCATTTACAGCATTATAAATAGGCTTTTGTAGTTCAATGGCTATTTCAGCAGAGGTCAGTTCCTCTCAAAGACTCTGTGATGAACTGTGCACTTGCCCTGGTAAAGAAAGAGTCCCCACATGACTGAGCTGACTGAGCCACAAGACTAGCTGGAGTGACATGTAGAAGAAGCTATTTCATTCAACATTGCCAGAGGACTCCACAAGATAAAGAACGGCCAGAAAAAAAGGCTTTTATCAAGGATTTTCAATTACTACCTTGGTTCTGATTATGTGACTTCTTGCACCATATAGGATAAGCCTGTTAGGGGCTTCAAAGCACATAAGAGGAGCTTGCCTGGGGGAAAATGAGGATGAAATCATTCATCCTAAGATGATAGTTAAAGAAATCTTTTGGAAGTAAATTAAGGTGATATTTAAAACATTGAATGTATCTTCTTGTCCAGTATATAGTTCTTTTCCTTATTTTTCCTGGCCACTAATCACATTGAGTTAAATCTCATCTTGCAAGTAGATGCCTGGAAACAAGTGGAAATATCCATCAAGGTGTTATTCACTAAAAGAAAGAGCACCAGCTTTTGGATACTACTGACTTGTGAAAAACTTCTTTTTTTGTTGTCGACAAGAAAATTGGCAGTACTTTTTCCCGGACGAATGGACAGTCTGTCATCCCAAGGGGAGCACAATCTAGCCTCATGTGGGGTTTGATCTGTGCTGAAGGAGAAAGGGGAGAGAGTTAGAGCTGCTTAAATTGCTTCTCCTGGCAGTGGAGGGAGGGGTGTGCCTTGAGACCTGCCAATGGGAGTCGAGTCATCGAACATCAGGGCTTGTCTTAATCCACAGACCGTGTAGAGAACTTCAGTGACCCTACATGCAACCCACTCCACATTTGTTGTGTTTCAATAAGGTAAGATGGTAACTTTACGCAGCCTTTGTGAAGATTGTTGTGCACTAATTTAGGAAGATCCAAGGAGCACTGGCAATTTAAAAGACAGGTAATGAACAGATTGCGACTACATTACTCAACATATAAAAGAGATTGAACAAAATGGGGAAAGACTGGGACATAGAAGCATATTTCTGTGGATTGTGAGCTGCTTATAAAAAAGGGTATCAGGCTAGTTGCTATCTGAATGCAAATCAAATAGCTTTAAATCAAGAAATGAATCAGTGAAGTGGCACACAATCTGACTGTCTGTGCTCATGTACATGGCAGGAATACTTTTGGGGGAAAATCCCAAGAATTACCAGTGCGGTTTGCAATTTCTTGAGAAAACAGGAGAACTGTTTAGGAAACAGACCCACTCAGATCAGCTAATCTGTGCCCAGAATCCATTAGGCAGCATCGTTTCTTGTTTTGACAGAATTTGATTTTATTTAAATCGTTAAATGAATGCAAAGCCCTATGTTCCATTATCACTGAACAAACCAACAGCAAATATTTTTAATTAAATTATACAGAGATTAAAATACCTTAGAGATGATATAATTATGCTTCAGTGTTTGGCATGTGCACATGGGGATTTAAGAAAGTGCTGAAAAAAGCAGGCAGAAAACCTTTTTGTTCTTTGATGAATAAGAATATTTATTCATCACTTCAAAGTGGATGAAGTTCTCAAAACTATTAGACAACTCAGACTGTGAAAATTAAAATTCATAGGGATTCTACAATAGAGCTGAAAATAGGCTATTTGAACAAAGTGCTTCCTTTCCAGCAAGTTTCCATTTTTATCATTTAAATTATGTCATCACATCAAGGCTCTCCTAATTCTGAGGAAAACTTTCAAAAACACCTAAGCACAAGTTTCTGTTTTTCCAACTATTTATGCAAATCTACACTGATAATACACAGTCCTGTCATATATTTGTCACCTTTGTCAGATGGGTCTAACCCAGCTCCCATTAGTGTGGAAGATGAGCCCAATGAAAGCTGATCTGGTTGCTAAGACAGACTTTGGTATCCTGCAAGAGCAGCTGTATGAACTGCAGCAAACTACATATGCCCAGACAGCCAGAAATTTGAATCTCTCAACTCTTTAGCTGAGTTTTATTTAAGAGCTTTCTCTTTGGAAAAAATTTGGTGCTGTTATGTCTAAGCCTCCTGCCCAAAGGATGCACAGATCTCTTTGCCTGGCTCCTGGAGCTCCTTCTAGAAGACCCTGTGGATCAGCACCAGCCCTGCACTGTAAGGTGCTGGTTGCAAGGTTGAGGTCAGTGAGGAGGATACAGATGCCATGCATTGATTGGCACTGAGCCTGTGGCACTGAGTGTGCGTTGGAGAATAATGTTCATGTTGCCTCCACAAGCAAACAGACACCCAGGAAACTGATCCATTTTTGCCAGTCCTAAGGCAGAGGTTGTGCTCTCACCAGCTATTGGCTCTGTCAGTGCTGGGGGCATGAGCCAGAGGGACAATAAAGGCCATCATGACATACTTCAGCTCTGAAGTCTTCATGGGAAGGACACCCTGAGTGATCACTGAGCAGCTGGGAGCTGGTGGGGAAAAGCAGTGCTGTACCGGTTGTCAAGCACAGGCTGAGAGAGCTGCCTCTGGTGTGTCATGCACAGCTGATAACACGCAGGATCTTCCCTCACTCGACTCCAGTGTCCTCCACTCATCTGCTCGCAGATGGTGAGAAAAAACAATGAATTCTCTTAACACGGGGTATTGCAGTAGAGTCTTGGGCTGCAAAAATAGCAGGGTGTGGGGGCAAGAGTTACCCTGGAGGTCTCTCACAGAGACACAAGCGAAGGCCGGCAGCCTGCACTGCCACCTTCGAGGTTTCTTGCTTTTCTAATATAGAATCACCAGACAGAAATTAATGCCCTGGGACTTACCCTGAAGACCATGTGTTGCAAATCTAGTGAAAAATATGTGCTGTAAAAGAGAGGGAGTATCAAAGAAGTACCAAAAAGTACCAAAAATTATGATTGCGCTTCAGAGTTCATCCTTGTGGATGACCAGGAAAAGCATGAAAGAAATACACTCCAGATTTTAAGATTATAAATGTTCCATTAAACAATGAGAAATTACTTCAGCAGGATAATAGCACTGGCGAACTGTTAAGACGTTCCTATACTACATAACTAAATCACCATTCATAACCAGCAGGAGTCTCTGCATGCGCTGGCATGACTGCTTTGGTCTCACTAATATCGTGCTTCAAATGTTCCTTTCACTGGTGTTTCTTCTGAAGGTAGAGAAAAATATAATACTCATCAAAGCTTCCTTTATCATTGCTAAGGCACAAAGACATCTTCAACTCTATCCTTGCTGAGCTGAAATTTGACATAGAATTATCATCTGCAACGATACTCAGTGATTAATTGCCTTAGTACATCCCTAGGCAGAACCCCTGTGGTCAAACTTCTTATGAAATGAGTACCAGTAGCTATTAGTACTACTTGGAAATTACAATCAGTGACTGATGGCTCAAAAGATAACATAAACTCTCCCTGCAGACCTTAGAATATATTTTTGTAGAAGGGAAAATTATCATTTTCAAGTGACATTGAAACATGAAAACTACTAAGAAAATGTGCCACATTCATTTTCTTCACTCGGGGAACTTATTTCAGTTTCCTCTTTCCATATAAAACAGGACTAAAATATATACCCTTGCAATTTGGATCTGTACATGAAGAGCAACACCAGATGACCATTGCTCTTTCTGGAAAAAATCAGAACATGTATTTCATCCAAGCAGCAAAGGTACATACATAATTGTTGATGTGAAAGTTTATTGCAAATATCTACTGGAAGTGCAAATGAAGGGATGTCAGGAGACATGCTCTGGGAAACAACCTCAAATAAGAAGTCGTCCATGTGGCCAGGGTTGCTTTTAGTCGACAGAAATCACGAGAGCTGTAACGGTAGCTGTAGGACAAGGCGAGATGATAAAACAATTCACCACAGAGACAGGTGTGCCCTTTATTAGCATTCATGTCACATTTATGCCCTCACTAAAAAAACCCTAATAAATATAAGAAAAGTTACTGCATTTTTCTTAAGATAATTGGTAACTTCAAATGGATTGACCAGTAGGGCACAACCAGAATAGTTTACACTTTGGTCCTGATGCATCCAGCACAGAGCTTTCTGAAAGCAATATAAATTTTCTATCATCTTTGGTGGATTCAATTTCAGACTTCCTCAGGGCTGTGCAATGTGCCAGTTACTGAATACAATCAAAAAAGAGAAAATTAAAGTGCATTACCAGAAAGCTTGAATCAAAGCATCAATCAATTATTTGGTTACTGAGCAACAATGCATTTCTTTATAGTAGAAAATATTAGCTTCAGTTGCACAGTATTGCTGCCCACTTGATAATTTTTAATTGAAATTTATTAATATGGGAATATTAAGAGGTTCACAATAATTTAATTTCGTCAGGAATAATGAATCAAATTTTGAAGTTTCTTGTGTAAGGAGAATAAAAATACAAATATTTTTGCATTACAGGTAAAGAAATTAAATATCAAAGATTATTTTCATCTTGAGTTAAACAAAAAGTTACAATGTATATAAAAATAATATATATAAAATATTTTTAAATCCTATAAAAATTATCTTCCCAATTTGAAAAAGTTATATGTTTTAATTAATTTTAAATTGCTCTATTTTGAATGTGTTCTTTAAAGATGTATCTTAACATTGGCTGAATCATAAAGTCAAAAATACAATTTCAGCCAAACAAACAACTCTCAATTTTTAAAACGTCTGAGGAAAATAATCTAGTTATTTTGAAAAAAACTCACAAGTGTGAAATACCTAAGAACTTCTATTTCCTTGTGAAATGTTATCAATGGAAATAAATTATGTTTTACAATACATGAAACACTGCTTCAGAAAAGTCAGGATTTTTCAGGGCAGATGGAAAGGTAGTGACATAGTGTGAGGGGAGGAGGGGCAAGAAAATTCTCAGTTTCTGAGTTTTATTCTGAATCTGTATTGAAGTTGCCTTAGGGCTAATCAACCGTGAATTTACCATACTTTTTGATCCATGTCCATGATAGAATTGGCTCTACATTGCCACATAATCAGATAAGATGTGAACCCTTTATTTTATTTGCCTCTGAATCACAGATCTGTCTTCAAAGGTAAGGCAATAACTGGTGCCCAGGCTTCCTCAGTGCTGAAGTTAAGGGTATCTGCAAGTGGTCAGATGACAATGACAAACGTCCAGGTTGACTTTAAGGACCTCCAGAGTTTGCTCACCCTGAGCTGGAGGCAACCCCATCCTCCCCCAGGGACGCTGAATAGGAGAAATCAGCCCAGAAATCAGACCAGCACAACTGCAGCTCAAGTGATGGCACCAGGCCACACAAGTGGCTGGAAGGGCAAGTGGTAGCAAGTTCACAAACCCAAAACCCCCTCTGTTCTCACTGAAAGATCAAGTCTCACCTTATTGTAAGTGCATGCAGAGCACACGCTCCCCTGTCCTTTGCACCCTCTGTGGAGCTTCCACTGACCCGGGGAGGTGAAAGGGGACTCAGCTCCCCCTGTTCTCCCGTGCACCCTGCTGCCACACTCTCTGCCATCTCCAGTAAGGAAGATTCACACAGGAAGAGGGAAGAGTAGCTCCAGGAAGACCTCTGCCCATATACAGGCTGCCAGAGCCAACACAAAGTGGTGCTTAAGGTCATGGACAAAGGTGGCTCTCACGTTTACAACTGGACCAGGGCACTGTCTGGACTGAGCCCTAACACACGGGCAGGCCCACCCAGGGATCCATACTCACACATCTCTCATTGCCCAGTTCAGAAAAAAGTACATAAGTACAAGACAAGGTCTTGCCTGTGTGTGGGAATAGCCCACACAAGCAAACATAAACTCCAGATTTCCAAGTCATGAAAGCTAAGAAGGAAATTATCACCCATTTCCAAAGGCAGCAAAAGAGCTGGTCCAACAGGAGTAGCACTGGTCTAACAAGAAAACCATAGAAAACATTCCTTCAGGGGTTTTTTTCCTGTTTATTTATATTTTTTCTTTTGATTTCAACATTGGCAGAACCATTATCCCACTGAACAGCACTGAGATCACAGCCATTCCACTGACTGTTTACATTCTACAGTCAAACATAGCTTTCATTTTTACCCTGTCTGAGAAGGAGCATGATAATCCACATTAAAGATGGATTTGTGACACTAGCAGAAAGATTTGATAACTGTTTACAATTCCAGCTGGGCAATTTAATAGTGTTAATTTTTGGAATCTCACTTCATTCAATAATATAATAGGCATTTTTCTGATTAATAAGAAATTAGACTATGCATAAACTCTCTGCTGGATGCTAAAAGCTTTGTTGTGACAAAAGTCTTTGACTGTGTGACAATTAAGGCATGCATCTAGCTTCCTAGTTTCCAAATTTTTCCGTCCACTGAGATGCTCCTTTGTCGTCACAACATCCACAGAAAAAGTGTAATATCTTGTCACAGACACCTGCTCAGTTCAACTCAAAAAAAGGCTACATGAAGAGTGGTGTTTCTCAAACACTGTTTCTGGAATATGAAAGCCTTGAAAACCAGCTTAACCACAATAAAGGGGAGGATTCATTTTTCTGAGTAAAAGTCATCCATAAGTACAAGACCAAGGTATGGGACAGGATGCTCTACACCAGTGTCTAGGCTGCAGCAGTAACAGACACACCCTCAGTCTAATATTAATTTGTCTTGGTTTTAACTGGTTTTGGTCTTCATGAATTAGGTGATCTTACTCCCTACATAACTTTCTCCTGTATGCAGACAGTGCTGAACACAGATAGAAAAAAAACATTAGACAATGATGATATCCCACCATTTTGCATTGCCCGGCTATGGCCGAACTGAATTTTTCCCTGAGTTTAGTGGATGGGTATAGAAGTAGCCCACAGTCCCAGAGCCGTAGAGAGGAGAAGAATCAGGCAGCAGTCCTTTCTTCATCCAGCAGAATAGTGTAGTGATTTTATTTAATTAATTACAAGTTCTTTTATATCTTTCTCTCTCACAGAACAATTGTTCAAACACATAGCCACCTCTTTGATGTGATAGGCTAAGTTCTAAAAACATACTTCTTAAAACATTGGTCCTACTTTATCATAAACAATTTCTCTAGCAAGGTCACAAGTGTTCTTTAGTTTTGAGAATATTTCTGATAACTTGTGTGAGAAAGAACATTTTCTCACACAACAGAGAAAAGCCGCTTTTAGCAGCATTTTGCATCGACAGATGGGCTAAAAGGTAGAGTTGGTTTTTCATCAAATAGTTAGTTAGGCCCACATGTTAGAAAGGTTCAAATTGCTCTTGTTCTTAATTTGGAAAACAGTATTTATTATTTAGCTTAGACTCCCTTCCTTAGAACAATGAAATCTAAGCCGGTATTTCCCTTTTCTTACATCTCAAGAAGAATAAGAGAAAAGATACATGGAAAACTGTAGGTATTTCAAAACTGTTAGGAAATCAACAAAAAAATCATACAAATTCCCCAAGTTAAAATGCTTTTTCTTTTTTAATATCCTCTTTAAAAAATGTTAACTCTACCGTTTCTTCTCAAGCTCACAGAAGAATTGAATTTAAAAATCGCCCCAAGAAAGAGGACAGCATAATATTCAATTCTCACCATTACTAGTTTTCAGGTTCCTTCTGGCTTAATTAAAGTTCTCCTAAATTAATCAGCAAAACTTTTGCTGCAAGGCCATGGACCCACATCACAAGCAAACTTTCAAGCACTCCTAATATAAAGAGCTTGAGATGAAATCCAGTTTTTGAAACAAGAATTCTGTGAAACCTTTTTCACATCTCAGATACTTTGTTAATGAAAAAGGTAAAGTATGACCTTTTTATTAGATTGTTAGTGCTTTCAATTACACTTGAAAATTCTAAAAATCCTGGGATAAGTTTAAAACAAAAAAAATTCCCAGCATCCACGTGATCACAGTAGCCACGTGGTGGGTCAGGTATTGTGTATCAGGTCATCAATCAGTATTGATCCACCTGTTTTATCTTGAGATCCCACTGAGTAACCCAGTATTTTTCATATCTATGTCAATTTACATCTCCTGTGTGTGATCCTGAACCTGTTCCTGTTGGTCTCTCCCATCATGATATAAGAACCACTGAGGCAAGAGAGATACTCATATTAATATGACTTAGGTAAATCCCAGAAGAAGAAAAATGTGAGATAAAATTTGCTAATACCTCATAAAAATAGTATCATTTGACATACAAAAATAACATTTCAATACACTAAGTCCTAGGTTTTTCACTTTTTTTCACTGGGGAAAAAATAAACATTATTGCTTGACTGATGTTCTCCTAATTATCTGCATTACAGGCATCCAAGTTTTTCATACACCACTGTTGCTGCCAAATTAAAAAGGAAAGTGTATATATACATTTATACCCTAGTGTATATATATTATATATACTAGATTTTATGTATGAAATTACAATAAAACAGGCAAGTACACACTGAGTAGTTTTAATATACTGTTTGTGGGTAAATTAGCAATGAAGAACCAGTGACATGCTTTAATACAAGACTGTAACTTTGGTTCTTATCCAGGATCCTCCTTTATCAGGGAAAAAAGGGCTACTGAGTATGTCCCAACCCAAGGACTCATACAGGGCATGGACTTGAAATTCCCTATGATAACTCTGTTGGACAGAGGTGGAAGGTCGATCTTTAAAAATGTTTGTCTATTTGTTTTGAGACTGCAAAGGAAAATATTTCTTCTTCTATAATAGTAAGGTCAAAGAATTTGTTTTCTTCCCAGCCAGAGACAAAAACAATAATGGGAAGCTCTTCAAACGAACGTTCAAAAGAGGAAAAGAGAGCCAACAGATGATTAACTTCTCAACAGGAAAGATGTTATTACAGTCAAAAGACTTCAGAATCCCTTTTCTTATGTGATTCATTAACAGATTTTCAGGCCTCTTTCCCCTCAGAAGAAGAGTGTATATGTTTCTCCAGTGGGGAGTTGAGACTATCAGTGTAAAGCCTGTTGTCCAATGATTTGTCTCAAATATGGCACTTTTGGAAATGTCAGTGCTGGATGGGTATTAAAGTCATTCATCTGTGCATTTCTCTGAGTTTTGTTAAACAATAAAAGAAAATTATATCACTGCACTCTGGAAAAACAAAAAAATGATTTTTAACGTCTTTGCTATTTCTTCACTACCCACCACATTAAGCAAATATCTAATGCAGATTCTACATATTAATTAAACTTCTAACATAAATAACGACAAATTTTCAAATAGGGGGGAATCCATCTCCTTTCTACCACAGAAACAAACCTCTCTTGAAAAATATACTGTAGTTCCCATTGTGGAGCATTATTTTGGGGGGGAAAGCGGTGGAAGCATTTAATTTGCAGGTAAAAAAACATTTCAAAGACTGAACTTAGATTGTAAACTCTTCATAACATATCTGAATTTGTTCATCAGGCAATAATAAGCCTATTGGTGTCACTTAATAAAGATATCTCATTCTCATAATTAATAACTCTAAGTTATACTAGTCTTGAATATTCAAAAAAAAGGTTTACTAGCTAGAGCATTCAAGGAATTCATTTTCTGAGACAACAAACACCTTCCCAATATCTACAACAAGCTCAGGCTCACAGCTAAGAAGATCCTTACTAAAACTTAATTCAAAGTTACACTGATCTAAAAGAAAAAAGAATGTGTAAAATGTGCTATAAATATAATCCAGATATAAATTTCAAATACATATACATATAAGGCACAGGAATGAAGACAGTATAATTAATATATTCAAAGAAATCGTGATGTGATTGCAATCACACAGAAATACTGATTACATTCACACAAATTGATATAGACATTTGCTGTATTTGTGATATGCTTAAAAATAGCAGATTAGTTACCTCAAACACAAAGATGATAAAAATATATCCTGTAGAGCTGACTCACTCTTTAAATCATCAATGGCGTAATTGTTTGCCTAACTCTGTATAAATTGACTAAGAAGACATTTAAAATATGTGGATGTTTTACCAAAAAAAAAAAAAGGAATTAAAGTAGAAATTAAGTGAATTTTGAGTGAGTGTACAGTACAAACAAATCATTATTCCTGCTATCCAGTGTAGTATACAATGATAACACATTCTGTGGTGCTCAGATATGCCCCTTGGTTTTGTTTTCTATGAATAGATAATTCCTCCCAGAAACCATGTCTGGTGTATAATTTATGATTCTCAAATTTGTAAAAGAATGAACTTAAATGCATAAATTGAAATCATAGACAAATCTATCACTTCAAAAAGTATAATTCCACACTAAGAATATAAAAGACTCTATCTTAAATGCCTTAATTGAACTTTAATAATATTGCAGAACAAGAACTTTGCCAGTCACACAAACTTTTAAGAATGGTATCACATACAGTATTTTAGTATAACTGTGTGGCAGACCATAATGTGTGTGACCATAAGTCCATTTTTGTTTTGTGATGGTGCACAAAGCTAACTCTTTTTTTTATACCATCTTTGTAAACATTTTACATCTCTTAGGTTTATAACAGAGAAAAAATTGCAAAGGTTTAGAGAAATATACTTTCACTGAGAATTTCGAAATTTCTGAGAGACAGCTAAATTTAAAGGCTTAAACCTTCTCACAGGAACATTTTAGAGGCGAAGGTTAACTTCTGACCAATGGAAATAATTTCTTTCAAATTCCTTTATATTTGGCCTCAAACTTTGTATGTAATGTATTAAAATTCACTCAAGAAATCACTTCAAAGTCAAAAATTTTCCTCATTCACTTCTTGCTTAGAAATTGCAATACTCACAGAGCAGCTGCAACATAAAGGTACATTTGGATCCTGTTCTGTATCAAGGCAGACTGTAAAGCCCCATTCAGTAACCCCTTCAGTCCTGTACTTTTGAATATAGCTAGGCTTATTCTCACTTCTGGTTATCCCTACTCCTCACCTTCCCCTAGCTGTGTGCTTACCCTGCTTAAAGCTAAACCCATCAGCCAGCCCCGTCCCAAAGCTCAGTTTAGACCCTGGTCTTGCCTGTTTTACAGCTTGTTCCCTGTTTTTGCCATCCTGTGTGAGGTATGTTTCCCATTTGTGATTAAAGTCATGAAAAGAGAACATTTGTGCCATTTATTCTCTGAGCGCTGAATTTCAAACCCTGTGTCCCAAAACAGCCATACACCGCCAGCATTTTGTTCCCAAACATAGGATGAATACCAAGTCACTGGCATTGGCTTCTGGCTGCATGGGGCCCTTACAGATGGAGGAGTCACAGGCAAATAAGATGGTTTCATGAGACAGTCTTCTGCTGGTCTGCTCATCCCTTTCCTCATATCATATGATACCTGTTATGACCACATAGAAATCCAGAGGCAAAATGGACAATTATTGATATTTGTTTTGCATTGCACTTGAATAAAAAAAAAAAAATTAAATCACTTCAATTTTTAGAAATCTGCAGTATAAAGCATTTTCCTAAAACTGCTAATCAATTATTAAGCAAGTGTTTGGGAAATCATGAAAAGAGAAGAAGACACTTTTTTAAAGAAAAATAAAATTCACCTTAGCAACAGCTTTCCGCAGCCCCCGCAATGCCGCGCACTGCGTGCTCCCTCCCTCCCCACAGGCTGTGGTGTTTGTCACTGAAGTGGGCATTGATGGGAAAAGAGCAAGTTAGAATTTTAAAACATTGAAAACTCTATACCGGTTAGATCTTTCCATTCTCCATTACTCATCTCTGGCTCTTCTTTGTTGCAGAGAGACAGGAGGCTCAGGAATGGCACGTGGCATGCGGAGCTGCAGAATGAGCAGGGAGTGGGAAGCCTCCCACTCCTGCATTGCACGGAGTTCAGGCAGCTCTATATGTGCAATTACAAGAGTACTGTAATCCAAAATCTATCAAATAATTGATCACAAATGTCTCACAATTAGTCTCAAACTATAGGTAGCCCTGTATAGAGTAGATTGCCTCAGAGCTGGGAGCTGAGAGGGCTCCTGCTGGCATCTGTCTCAGAGCTAAATGTGCTCACTTTAGGTGATAACACTATGGCCGTGTGGCTGCAGCTCTCCACCCTGCCATCAGCCTAGGTCTGTATCACATGTAACTTCACAAAATAGATGCAGAAGAGTGTTAGAAAATGGAAAATTTAATTTCAGGGGACACAATAATACAGCCTCAGCACCCTTAAATATTTCATCTCACTATAATTTAGAAGCTTTAACAACTGATAATACTTAAGCCTGAATTCCTAGTCCCATTACTGTATCCACACAAAAAATACATAAATAATTTTTAATATAGTCTTGAGTTTTCCCATGTCTCTGCTAACAGGACATTGCACAGGGCTATTTCAAACTAAGACATGTTCTGGGCTGACAGAGAAGCAAACAGGCTCTTGGAAGAAAAAGGGACAAAAAACATGCATACAGCTGAGCACTGGAAGGAATGAAAGATATTATGTGCTGGAAATAAAGCAGTTATAAAAAATAGTCTTTCATAGGAAAAAAATTATCTAAATCAATACCTAAAGCAAATTTGTTTCTTTCAATCTCATGGTTGTCTTCTCCTACAATGACAAAACAGCACTAAAAATTCCCACCTCTCAATAGAAATTACATGTGCTGATGTGCTGTCAGCTAAGTCAAAAGGTCCTAGATGTCCAAGTGGGTGGGCATGCTGTCCTCAACCCTTGATAGCAGCTGCCTCTTGCTGCTGCTGACACCAGCCAGATCCAGATCCATATGGGTTGAATATGGAGGGAAAAAGAGGAGAGCTGTGGTATGGGTGGCAGACTGCTAGGCTATGGCAGAGCAGAACTGCTTTCCCCCAGCTCCCTCCTCAATAAATTCCACACCTGATGGTGTCAGCAGTTCCTCTGTATTTGCTCCACAAAAGCCATTCCGAGCAGCGGTGACAGACACACGTCACTTTTCTGCCACTACAGTGCTACCCTGATGCAGAAGGCTGAAGCAGACACACCGCAACACATTTAGATCAGGAGGCACCAAATTAATTTTGCAAAATTCAGGGGACGTGGCACTGTGGCTCTTGTGAAATTATAAATGAAAATGTGACGGATTACAGGCATCGATGTGGTGAGGTACAGGCATTATGCGAGTGAATACACACAAACATCATGCACATTAATATTAACCAAACAGCACTTATCACTGGATATAGAGACTGTGTCTTCAGCTGTTCACAGATGCCTACAGGAGGATATAAAAATCTACCAACTACTGATTATCATAAAAACAAACAATAATTTCTAGAAATTCTGAAGGCAAACTGGAGAGTGTGTGAGCCTTCCTTAACTAAGACTCAGAGACTAGTCACAACAAAAATGCAAACCTGTGGTCCCATTTCATATTTGAACTCAGGCTAAGTGTAAAGGAGTGAATATATTTGTATATACAAGGTATAAAATGTGGATGAAATTGAAATCAAGGGCACAGAAAGTATACCAGAAAAAGATGGAGAAGAATTTTTGGGGCATTACATTTTATCCTCCTGTTTCCATCATAATAGTGCAATAAAGGACAGCTTGAAAAATACAGAGTAAAACCAATGAATGTGATAGTATATATAAGGGAATGTTTATAGTTTATCAAGGTGTAAAAGAGAAAATAGCCTCCTGTCAGCTTTGAAATATCCTCTTTCACTTTCAATATCAATATTCATTATTAACATCACTGCTCCCCAAATCCAGGGATTGAAACAGTTCTGATATCCTTATATTTATTTGATCTGTCAACTCTCTCTGCATTAATCCATTTTTATGGGCTGACAAAACATTGAAACTGGTAAGAAAGCTGTTTTCAGGGAGCTTCACAGCATCAAAACTGACATGAACAGTGAGGGATGCTGCAACATATGGTCACAGTATGTCTGTGGGCTTGAGGTTGTAGCTGATGCTTCCTCCCCCTGAACAGGTGGGAGATAAACAGGCTACAAAGGATTTTTAACCCAAAGTTCATCGAGTAGAGATTTTGTACTTGTGGGTCCATCAGCTCCTCTGCTGCCACCATGGATGTTTCCAAAATCATGCCTCTCTGAGTCAGGATGTTGTAAAAACACTGCTCCACAAGCGGCATATTCACATGTAACTGATGCTCGTTTCTTGCCCTGGCTGGTTGCTCTTTGTCTTCTAAACACCACCACAAAAATTGTCTCTATCCACATATGCTCCAGCACTTCACCTTCACAGCAGTGCTCATGCTGGCTGGCCAGTGCCCCAGAGATTACTGCCAGCTGGCTGATAAAAACCAGGGCTTTCACAGCTGCCCCTGCTTTTTTCCATTTTTTTTTTAGTAATCTCATTCCCTGCTCATTATGCATTCACCAGCCTGTGCAGAAATAGTGAACACATGGTTTGCAAACTTACTCAAAACAAATAAAAAATGATTTCTCCTTCTTTTGTTTAGGAAACCAAGATAACACTATTAGAAGTGAAATTCTTTTTGTTTTGCTGTCATCGAGCACATTTATTCTGACATTTATTTTTCAGGTTCTCCTCTTTGTCATTAAGACAGCCCAAGCAATACACTCCTTTCTGTTATAGGTAAGTTGGAAGACACCTTTACATGTCTGCCACAAGCCAGAGCGTTAGCAAACAGCACTGTGAGTGGTGTTCCAATGGCACAGGTTGGCAACACCACTGTGCTGAGCTCCTCAGCTCACGTCCTGAAAAGTGCTTTCATAGAGAATGACTATTTTAGTGATGCCAGGGACTGTGAAGAGTATAAAACATCAGTGTGTGATGCATAGAATGAGTTAGAGGGAAATTGAATATGCATTTATGTAAGCAGTTGTAAAAGTAACTATTTTATGCAAATAAATGCAAACTGTGCAGCAGGGGCAGAATCTGACAGAAATTGAGAAGGAGAGATGGAGTGTAAAGACCTCAGATGAAAAAAGCTTACAAACCATGCAGCAGAGCACAGAACTGGTGACCTTCACCGTGCGTGGCTCAGCCTGGGAGCGCAGCTGGTGCTCTGACACAGCAGCTGCCCTTGCAAAGGACCAGCTGCCTGCAGGTGAAAGAAGAAAAGCAAACACTGTTAGGAACACTGATAATTCCACTGACCATGCTGACGCTTGTGTGACAGGTAACACTGGGAATGTGTGAAAGACAGTGGGCTCACAAAGCAAACACCTGAATGTGGTCAACTGGACCACAGACCGTAGTACCTGAAAATACGACCTTGCATTTGTCTTTTCCTCTTGGTGGGGCACATCTGCCTTCATACTCAGTGAATAACCTGGGAAAATGTATGCAGGGGTGATTTTTACTTCAAATAATTTTTACTTGCATCTTCTGAAACAATTTTATAGCCCTACCCCACTCAGTCCTTGCTCTCCAACAGACCAGTAATACAAGTTCTAGGAGAAAATCATAAAATCATGGAATGGTGGGGTTTGGAAGGGACCTTCAAGATCATCTGATTTCAACTTCCTTGCCATGGGCAGGGACATTTTCCACTAGACCAGCTTGCTCAGAGCCCAGTCCAACCTGGCCTTGAACATTTCCACAGATAGGATGTCAACAACTTCTCTGGGCAACCAATGCCAGCATCTCACCACCCTCACAGTAAAGAATTTCTTACTAATATCTACTCTAAATCTACCTTCCTTCAGCTTAAAGACATTACCTTTTGTCCTATCACTACCTATCTTCCATAAAGGGCATAATCATGAGGAAAAAAAACCAATTATTTGGCACTGTCAAAAGCAAAAATTGTTCATCAGATTTGGGATGACCCATACAACCTGAAACCACCTCTAAGTCATTTCAAGAGATAAACTGTGCTTCAAATCTGTCTTTCTGGCTGTAGCCTGTTTCATCTATAGGCTAATAGACCTATAGAAAGTAATCTTTAGAACAGAAATGTTGCACTAAATAGGTAGAAATTGGCTGTCATACAGGCGGTGGGGCTAGAGTTACGTGGTACTTCACACCTACTCTTTAATTCCTTGTCTCACAGATACTGGCATTATTAGTCTTGCTGGTAGGAGGCAGCCAACATTTGTGTTCCCTTGCACGTCTGTCTTTTTTGGTGGGTTGGGGGAGGTTTTTTGTTTGTTTTTGGTTTTTGCTTTTGTTTAACATTTCTTTAGGAACTAAGACAAACAAAGAAATAGGAGCAAAGGTGAATGTTTTTAAGTGCAACCGGACAGAAACACTGCTGCTGCAATCTTGTTTTGCTGCTGCGGATGCAAGAACCCTTTCTTTGTGCAAATCACTTCTCAGTTCTCTTCTTTCACTTGACATATTTGGATTATGTTTTGTGAGAGTGATTACTAGAAGTTTATGCAGATATTGAAAACCTGGGAGCTAAAAATTAAATCATGCCATTACTGTTAGAAGAGTCTCCCATCTCTGTATACCTTCAAAGAGTACTATAACCAAAGCTGTTGTTTCATTCAAGATATGCCTCACAAGGATTAAAACACTGTTAGAGGAACAGCAGAACAGAGAGGCTTTAGAGAATTTCTTCCTCCAGGTAGTTAAGATTTGTCTGAGTTTTTACTCCAGTTCATTAAAAATGTTTTGGCTTGTGTTAGATAATTATTACTAAAAGGATCCAGAGGCAATTCTACTCATATAAAAGAGGGGATAAGATTAAGTATGTAGACTTTTTTTCCCATTTCCACAATGGAATTAACCTTTCTCAGAGTGCAAAAGAGGCCCCAGGGTGCCTAAAATGATGGGAAGAAGAGAAGGTGCTGTGCTGAACTCAGTGGAAAGAGGAGGATGCAAGTCACTCAGCACAAGAGCACATGATGTACCAGCCAGGGTTTGTGAGGCAGGTTAAACATTCTCTACCTTTCCAGTCAGTCTCAGGCCTGGAAGACACCACAGCAGCTTCTTATTTCAGCTTTTAAAGCAAAATATGAAAACTCATGGCTGCATCTTCAGTATGCCTAGAGACAGCAAAGCTACGAAGAGCATGTCCTGCATTTATGTGTTATCAGCACTACAGTCCGCACCAGCTGCCTTGTAAAGGTTCATCACTCTGACTGTGGAGCATGACAACAAAGAAGCTCACCCATGAGGAAACTCGGGGTAGGCCTGTGACAGTGAGGCAAAGTGGGATGCAATGTACTGAGGACCAGCAGAAAGCAAAAGAGAGGTCACCATCATAGTGACAAAACTCTGGATCAGCAGATACCCCCAGCCTTTCCCATCTAGCATCTCCTCCTAAAGTGACCTCAGCAATGGATTGAGTGGAAGGGAGGAGATCCAGAGAGGCACAGCAGCTGCTCTTAGTAAGGTAGGTGGGCTTGCAAAGGCAAATCCAACACTGGAAAGTACCTACAAGGCCTGATTGCCTCTCTTGTGTGAATGATCAAAGGAATGAAGAAGGGTTTGAAACAAACTGAAATACAGATTTTTGCTATGCTTATGGATTTGCTTAATCCATTAAAACATCCAGCATAAGGCAGGTTACTTCTGTCATTCTTCAGCAGAAAAAATTGTGAACTACTGCATTTGGTCAACAGGAGAGAAAAAGGGATTTATATTGAGCTTTGTTGGGCCTCAAATTGCTGAGGTACTGAAAAATCTGAATGCATCTTGAGAAAAGATGATAGCATAACTCTTGATCAATGAATAATTAATAAAATATTTCACTGAAGATTTAACACAGATCAAAAGTGTCTAATGCAGATCAAAGGGATTTAATATAGATCCTGGAAGTTTTCAAGGCCAGGTTGGATGTGGCCCTGAGCAACCTGATCTAGTGTCATCCTTGCCCATGGCAGAGGGGTTGAAACTAGGTGGCCTTTAAGATCCCTTCCAACCCAAACCACTCTATAATTCTTTGATTCTAAAACAAAAATTCACAATGTAGAAATGGAACAATTCAGTGTAACTATGCAATTCAAACTGTATATGACCTTCCCAGAGTTATTAAAAAGAGAAACTGATGAACCTAACATGAAAATGGCAATAGTCATATTGAATTTCAAGAAAATACCAGGTCACAGTGTATGTGGATGTTGAGTTCTACAGGCCATTCACTCTGAAGATTTTCCCACATTGCGCTGTAGTGTACAATCAAGTGATAGATAATGCCATGTAACCACAAAGCCTCAGGCAACCACTGATTATGATTGCCAGTGCCCACATCCCCAAAATCAGGAGACTTTTCAATTACACAGCTTTGTATCAAACATGCAATTTTCTTCCTACTGCAGTCAAAGGAGAATTTGCCCATAGTCTGTGGGGAGCTGGCTGACCTTCTTTTTCTCCAGCTGCCAAACTGCATTAATGGATTAAAAAACATACACAAGAGACATTCCTAATAATACTTGTCAGTAAACAACAGCATGCCACAGAGGCGCTATGCAACTGAGAGTGCAAGCCATGATATAATTTCTGTATTAACAGGAGGCCGATACACTTAAGCACCCCAAAAGTACCGAACAAAGTGGAAAGGTGTGTTAGAAAGCCTTGGTTATCCACACTTGCTCTCCATTCTTCCTTTTGGTCTCACCCCAGTCAAATGGCGGTATTTCCTCTCTGCCCACACTACTACAGACAAATCTTCTTTGTAGCAGCTCAAATATCTGAACTTGTCAGTAATTTCCAACCTGGACTCACACCCTCTGCTCTCACAGGTCAGCTACTTCTTTCTATGGACAAGTTATGTCCAGTCAAAGATTTATTTTGCACACTGGTTTTCCCTATTTATTTCAGCTTTGTCAGGGGAGTGGTCACAGTATTTCCCCCACCCCTGCAGAGCCAGTCCCTGTGTTCATGAAGCCCTTGGGATAAGGTTTGCCATCAACATTTTTTCATCCCTAATGTTTTCAAGTTAAACTGAATGAAGCACAAATATAGCTCAAATCCTCTTTCCCTACAGCTACCCAGGATACATGACTATGACTGGAGAATCATCCAACCTCCCACCAAAACAGAGTACTGCTTTAGACTCCAATAGGGCCCATCATCATTAACTGCTCTGATCTCTCCTCTTCTGGGTGTAGAGGTCAAGAGACTGACAAAGATTTGAGGCTCCATCAAAAATACTCCAAAATCCCATTTGTACATTCTCATGCAAAATGCTCCAATGTCATCCCATGCATATTTAGCTAACAAAGTTGAAATGCCTGGAAATGATGTTTAAAGCTCCTTCAGGCTCCTGAGTCACAGAAACCCGCTGGGATTTATTACTCGTTTGTGACCGTGGCCAGTCCACCAAGGTTACTTATCCTTGCTGCAATGTCTAAGCAACAGCAGTACCTCAAGAAACACATGCTTTTAGCTGTAGAGATCTTTGTTCAAAATTCTGCAAAATCTCCCAGTGCAAAATCACCCACCATAAGCACAGAGACCAGCGAAGAAGAGAGCAGGGAGTGAATATGAGCATTTAAGTAAAAAATCCTTCATCACAAGACTGTGTACAACTGGAGAAGGTGGCCCAGAAAGGTTGTGGCAATTCCATCCTGGAGAGTTTAAAAATTTGACTCAGCAAGGTCCTGGAATACCTGATCCCACTTTGAGCAGGAGTCTGAACCAGATGACATCCAGAGATCCCTTCCAGCCCTCATTTTGCTGGGATTCTTTGTTCTCATGTGCACTATTGTGCCTGGAAAGGAGGCTACCTGAACAGAAGCAGATGTGCCACAGTTAAGCTCCGACAGGACTCTCACTCTAGTCAGCCACTAAACAATGATGTCACTTCCAGTTGCATACAAGGAGAGGATACCACGAGCTGCATAAGAAGATATTTGTATTCCTAAAAGGCTTCTGATTCCAGTCCCAAGTACAATATAGCACTGAAGCTGTTAAGCATAACAACTTCTGCAATTTGTTGAAAATCTGAGAGAGGAGCTTTGAAATGAAGTATTTCTAACTTCTCTCACAACAAAGAGGAAGTAATGACCAACTTGTTTTCTGTGATGCTCAGGAGCGGTACAGAAGGTATGAATGATCTGTTAGACTCAAGTGAGAGACATCTACTTCATATCTATTGATGTTTTTTTACATTCAGTCATAGGACAGTGTTAAGTCTACAGCCATGACATGACAGCAGGTCAGGTGTGATGCTCTCTTCTTGTAAGCACTGCCATCTTTTAACTAAACAAGTATTTAAGCACTTCTGGTGTTTCTTCTCATTAGGTTCATGTCTGCGTTCTCCTGGAGGCCTCCTTTCCCCCCTCTTTTATATAATCATCCCATAAACTATGACACAATGTTGAATAATATTATACAATGCTGAATTCACACTAATCAGCAGAAGAATGTATAATTTATGTGGATCATTATAATTTAGTAATTGTCAGTAGCCAATTTTTTGTGCTGAAAGTAAGCATTGTAACAACTTTCAGGATTAAAAAAACTTTGAAGCGACAACACTGAAAAAGTTTCTAAAGACAATCAATTTTATGAAGAGCAGAATTAATGAAACTTAAATTTGGGAGTTCTCTGTCCTTCGTCTGTGGATTCTGATGTCTGATAAAGGGTGAACCTCTCAGCCCTTCTATCTACAAGGGGGCCTGTTCTCCAAAGTCTTGTAGGACTTTAGGAGCTAAGAGATTTCCAAGGTTCTGTGAAAGGGAACTGAAATTGACCAAGTTCAAAACTTATTATGGGGAGTCTGATACAAGCATGTGCACACAAAACAGGACTGCATCAATCTTATTTCCTTCAGAAATCTAGGTATGAACAAACAGGATATGAAAGTAAAACATGCCTTTGGACGAAAGGTGGGGAAATTATGAGGAAAAACTCAACATCTTGATTCTGGGAAAAGAAAACATTACTTAAAAAGGGAAAAAAACAAAACAAAACAAAAATAAAAACAAAACAGAAGCAACCATTCTTGTCCCCAGAGTAACTTTGACCATGCCATTACAGTGTGGTAAAAAAGAGGTAACTGAATACATTGAAAGCTGATGTGTTTTAAACTACACTTTGTCTAAGAGCCTAATAAGCAAACTGGGAAGAAGGGAACGGGGAATTTACAGTACCCCGTGGGGTTTCCATTACCCAGATTGACTTTGTTGTATCCTATTTGTTTTTGCTTTGTTTTGAAACAGTGAAAGCTCTTGAAGGCTACTGAGAAATGTAGGCATCAGAGTATTTATTGTATGCCATGTATGCTATTGAGTATGTTTCAAGATAACAATAGCAAAAAATATCTCTTATCATGACATGCATTCATGAAATGCAGAAATAAATAAGAGAGCACACTACCAGCAATTACAAATACACAAATGTGCCATGTCCCACTGCCATGCAAGGGGTCAGGGATCAATAGAGGTCATAAAAATTCTTGTTGATTCTGTCAATTTAGTGTTGGGTAGTAAAGCAAATACAAAAAATAATTTGGGGCGAGGTAATAGATACATGTATATATCTGTATATGTAGTCACATCAAAATGTAACATTACCTCTCCTTTTTACTCTCCACAATAAATTAGAATTCACTTTCTGAATGCAAGTTGTGTTTATAACAGAAATAAAAGTGTGAGTGGTTTACATTAAAAAAAAAAGCGCCGTTAATGTGATGAAATACAGTTTTAGGGAATGTGAATCAGGGCAATAACTCATTTTTCTTGCCATTGCTTTTACACATTACTCACTGCCACTAAGTTTTCATCCCCGTAAATTACATCCCCCCGAATCACTACACTGAATCACACATCTTTCTGATTAGTTGCTTTTATTTAGCTGCCCCATAATCACTTGATTTTCTCCATTCAAGTAAAAAACAGATCTGTGATCCATCTGTTAAGTTATAGACCGTAAGTTCCCATCTGTCATCTACGGACCAGTGGTGGTCCCTGGAGCACTCTCTGCCTGTCTGCAGAGAGTTGGCTGCTCTTCTGGTGCTGCCTTCTCCTCATCTCCAGCTGTTAAATCACATTAAAAGATGGGTTAAAAAAATGCGGAAGTAAAAAAACTGAATAACATTACTTTTCCTGTAAACAGCTGCTTTATCTGCAAAAGGGATGTTATTCAACAATTGTGAATGCACAGGGAAGAACCTCAGAGACATCTGCCTTTCTCAGGGGCAGCTTCAAGCACCCCGACTGCGGCCAGCAGATGCAGTGAGGGCTGTGAAGTGTTCCCCCAGAAACTCAGGGCCCACATTCAAGGGTCACACCATTAACTGGTTCACTGCTGATTGCTTCAACAGAAGGATATCTACCACTTTAGGGAAGAAAGAGCTGGTTTCCCTTGAATAGGCTGGATCAGTTGCTTCCCCCTCAGCTGTTCATCTGTCCTGCACCCGAAGCACCAGCTCAGACCACAGCTGAGCAGTCTTGTGGCAACTCTCCCATTTCCACAGTTTACAGCCTGGGGTAGGAAACATCATTATTGTTTACTTCAATCTGTTAAACTGACGTAGTTCAGTAATTGCTACAGATTACACTCCTGAAGATGAGGAATTAGTGGTGCATTTCAGTCATTGCAGTTCATTCTGACCCCATGCACAGGGTGACATTGTCAAGTACCTACTCCTCATTGTGTCTGACAGCCCACGGTGTCACCACAGCAGCAGTGGTTTCTATCCCCTCATCCCCCTAACCCCACCTGCCCAAGGCTGCCAATCCCACCCACACCACAGCTGAACGTGCTCTCCAGCCCCCTCACTCACAGCCCAGCACGCAAACCACTGTGCCACCAGTTCTGGTTTGTTTTAAAACAGCTCAGACCTTTGCATGCCCCATCCCCAACAGATGATCTGCCAGAGTGACTTCAGCAGCGCACCAAAATCTGACTGAGATCCTGAAGCCAATAATACAATCCCATTCTGTCTCACAGATACTTGAACCCATCCTGTCCTCCAGCCAGCACCCTCCAGGCTCTGCACACAATATTGCCATTACAGATCAGGCTGGAAACTGAGGATGCAAGAACAACTCAACCAATCAATATTTCATTTCACCTAAGAGTACCTGAAGGGAAGATGGGTGTGGCAGTAGATCTGTTATCAGATTTTACTCATATTTAACTCAGTGACATTTCCCACTTCAGTGTGTGCCAAAATACCTTAAAGAGTTCCCGTGCACCGTGCCAAAGAAATATGGGCAAGAGCCACTGGCAAAGGCAAGATTTAGGTGTTTGTGGGGTTGGTACATGATGTTTATTCCCCTCTGCACAAGAGAGACTGACACACATGGGTAACTGCCTGCAGTCCTCTGCCCCCCTGAATCTCTTTGGTACAGGAAATGTATTTCTGTGTCCAGCAGCACACCATAGAGTAGTGTGGCTGACATCCATCACGAGTTCTAACAGCCCAGCACCAATCTACTGCTGGGTCTGGTGGGAGCATCCTTACGGAAACAGCGGGGATAGGGCTTCAGTTCATACATGTGGATTAACACAGAGCTCTGCTGCCAGTCCTCACAGCAGCAATGTGTCTAAAAACAGACTGATGTGGGAATACTCTGACACAAGGTAAAATATCCCTTACTTAACTACTCCCGAAAGTGCTATTTCAAACCTGAACTTCTCATTCTTGGAGCTTGCATGCGTCCACTGACTTACTGCCTAGTAAAACCCGACCTACCGACTGTATTTAAATTACTCCATGAGTGAAGGTGAATATGTTTGTAGATGTCCACAGCAGTAGCTTCTTGGGGTCCACTGTGCCAGGCTCGAGGTTCTTTGGCCACTTCAAATTCAGCATGTGTTTAAGCACTTTATACAGCTTAATTCTGGATTCAGAGGAATCCAGAATGTTCCACACACTAAATATGTTGAGCAATTGACAGCCAGTGCCCTCAGTTTCTCTCAGTTATTCACTTGGAACAAAAGGCTGTGCTTTTCCTGGGCTTTATGCTCTGCTAGCCTGGAATTAGCTTTTTGCCAGCCCCTAAAGCCCAAATCTGATCTCATCCAAACTTTGGGAAAGATGGATCTGGCTCCAAGCCCTGTATTTCAAAGCCATCTTTAATCTAGAGCTACCAAAGTGTTGGGAGCTTTTTATGCTAATTCCCTGCTTTCTCATCAACTAATGGAACAAAAAGAAGGAAAAACTATCCAGGTCCTAGGAATATTATCTTCACTTTCTTTTGGAAATAGATGATGAAGCAATCAGGCTGTGAATGATAAACAACTGCTTTAAATAGATAAGAAGCAAATAGGCAAAGAGACAATAAGGTTATTAAGGGATAATAATGGGAAACTGAGTGACAGATGATTATCTGAACTTCATTTAATTTCAAATTTAGCATTTCTTTTATGCTCACTCCTATAATTTTTGTTATCCCTCTTGTTCATGTTCACTTTCNAAAAAAACTTGGTACCTTGCCACAGGTCTCCAGGATTACATGGAGCAGCTTTCATGGAGAAGCCAGCAGTGGCTGATACAGGAACAGTTCAATGCAGTTGGTAAGTCCTGCCCTGTGTGCCTACTTTTGAGACTTGTTCTTGCTCTGTTCTCTGCTGCCCTGCAGCATGGGCAGATGTAACACGTGCCTTTCTATCTCAATAATGCAGGCATCACGTCAGAAACTTTTGCTTGAAAACACAATTGTAAAGATAAAAAGTCAACTTTGTTTTTTTCATTTAATTAATAAGATGAAATTTACTTGTGAGACATATCAGTTCATTTTGCTGTTAATTTCCCCCTGAATAAACAGGAAATTTGATTAACTGAGATAGTTTTAGCCTCATAGGCCTGATTAATGAGGTCCTCTTTTATCCACGTACACGGGAAGGGCAAAATGCTCTTCTGAGTGGTCTTGCTAGTTTCTGAGCACTGGGGGGAGAAAAAGGGGAGGACCACTTGTGCACCAAAGCCCATGGAAGGAGCAGCAACGCCCCTCTCATGTGGAAGCTGCCAGTTTTAAAACTGCTGACCTGCAGCTCCACAAATCTGTCATACACTACTCCCAAAAGAGCAAACACCAAAGCTTCACTCAATTCTCTCTCCTCTTCATTTGGAGACCCCAAAACCATCAGGTAGCTTCCATTCAAAATTACAGAGCACCCTTTGCTCTAAATTTTATTACCCTAAGCAAAAAGAAATCCTCATCCTCTCATCTTTTCCACTATCCTCACCTTACTCCATAATGTTTGTCTGTTCAGGGATGAGTAGCTTACAATGTCTTTCAATAAAGTATTCAGCAGTTTTCCTATGCATGGTTTCATTCATTTAGCAGTTTTACAGCTGCTAATGCTACTGCGGATACCATCCTTTTAAATAATTCCTGAAACTATTGTCATTTTACCCTCAGAAAGTAGCAATGTTACGTAGTTCTACCGGTTTGTATGTGAACATGCTATTCTTTAAGCAAAAATGGTCATTATATTGTTTTAAATATTTTTTAATCCCAGTAACAAGGAAAGTATAAAAAAACCCTACTTTTATACTAAATTAAGGCAAAATACTTCTGCAATCGTATCTATGATTTTATGTGCATAGGGCATACAAAGTGATAAAATAGCATAACTTTAGGGCTGATACTTTTCATTAAAAGACTAATTCAATATGGAATGACATCAGCATTCTAAGACTTCTTCACTGGTTTTTGGCAAAACATCAAAGAAATGCTGTGAACTGATTTTTCATTATATTTAGCTGATGTACCCAAGAAATGTCTTACAACTTTTCAGATAAGACGTTAGCTAGTAGGAAATGTAGGACAGACATAGATAGACTTAACAATCATTGATCAATGCCATGGAAAACAACTTTTTCTTTGTGGAAAATTCAGACTACTAATAATCCTTAAAAGGATTCAGCCAATCAGGTTGTAAAGGATATCAGCAGGATTTACTGAAATTAACCTAAAAACTCAGTACTTTTTAGTTTTTTGAGGGGGCTGCTGTTTTTTACTCATTCAGCGGAGATATTTTGCTAAATGTTATTTGATTTTTTTAACTGCTCAACTGTTCTCAAATTCGGTTAAATTCTACATGACTGTAGGCAAGTAGTCTCTGTTGTAATGCAGAAGAATTGATAAAAGCAGGAGAGGAGGCCTTTAGGGAACACTGCTGCAAATCAGGGGAAATACATGTAGCTTGCCATGAGTTAAACTCTGTGAATCCATGTACTAAGTGAATTCCAACACAATCACAACTCTGCAGATAAGAATATAACATAGAATTTTTCTAGTTAAAAATTGCTTCATCCCAGCATATCTTGGGAGTAACACTTACAAGAAAGTCCCCTAGCATTATTTCATTGGAACAGCTTTACAGAGTTAGTTCACGGAAATAGGAAGCAGGCTAAATATAACTTCATTTGCCTTCTAGAAATTGTAGCAGTTGTGTTCTTTGGGGCACCTTTTACATTTACACCAAATTCTTTGGAAATTAGAGCATGAGAGATCCCATGCCCTCAGACTAGAGCTGTAGGATAGCATTGGACCTGGATTTGAGCTTACATCTTTCTATAGTGAGAAAAATAAATAGACCACCACCATGGCTTGCAGAACCCATCAAGTGGAATGGACTACTGTCAAGCAGAACAGCTGCTGCTGACAAACATCAGCAAAGAAATTCTGCTGTGAGGATTAAAAAAAAAAAAAAAGAAAAAAAATTTTGTTGTGAGGAATAAAAAAAAAAAAAAAAAAAAAAAAAAAAACAAGCAAGCAAGCTGATGTGAACAGCCGGCTGTTCATTATCCTCCTGAGAAATATGTTCAGAGCATCATACTACCAGAGATATTGAAGAATCAGTAATGCTTTGACATGTTCCTACATTATCCTGCTTACAAAACAAGCACTGTTCTTACTGCCAGTGAAGCTTGGAATTACATTTCCAGTTATTCACTTTGCCTACCAGACAGCAATAAGGTAACAGCTTATTACTGTAAAGCTTGTGCAGAACTAGCATCTAGTGTAAAACTAAATCATGTAACTACAATATTATTTGTGCTATGGAGCTACATTTTCTATCAAGTACAGCTGCAAGAATGCAAAGAAAACAAATCCATCTACTCTCTATAGTTAATTAATATAGCAAAAAGTCTGATCTGCACATTTTGGTATGCATTTTACTTTTACCGTAGCATGTCTTTTTTTAAAAAAAAGAATACATCTGAGCTGATATGAAAAAACAAATTTGCATTAATTTGCGTTTGATAGATGTGTTCCGAAGAACTGAGCCAATGTATGGGGCAGGAGCACTGCTCATACATCTCTCAACATGGCTGGAAGCAACGCGGATGATGGTGACAGCAGCACAGAGCAGAGGGAACGTTACTGAGGCTGAGTGATGCTTTCTTGTACACATACAATGTGTGCAGCAGTCTTGAAAAATATCTCAGCCCAAAAGGAGGAAAAGCTGTCTTCAGCTTCCAAGCATATAAGCAAGTACTTCAGAAAGTGGATAAACAGTTGCATGATTAAATGCTGTTAGACACATGCACAACTTTTCTCCTGGACTATTAAAACAGCTATTGTATATCCTCCCAACATTCACACCCATGATTTCTTAAGGCAAATAGGAAAGCCAAAACTAATGAAAACATCCCTATAAATGTTATAAGAAGAAAACTTTACTGTATAAATCCATGGTCCATCCACACCATGAACACAATACAGTTCTGATCTTCTCATCTTTAAGAAATATACAGAACTGGAAAACTTTCAGAGCAGGGCAGGAAGGGGAATCAGGTTCAAGACCAGTTTCTCCATGAGGAACTTCTTTGTAAACCAATGTGTTTCCATTTGGGAAAGGAAATATTGATGGAGATACAAAAGAAAGCTGCAAAATCATAGGTGATCTGGAAAGGGTGGATAGGATTCAACTGTTCACTGCCTCTTCTTATTCTCCTTCCTGGGTTTTCCCTGNCTCATATCAGAACTACAAATGAAGCTACTAGGAATCATCTTAAAAAAGGATTTGGATTAGGGAAAGCTGGTGGTCCCTCACATGTGGAGTAGCAGATCTGCAGCGCTCCTGAGAGATGACCCTGTGAACACTAAAAACTGATAAAGTTGCCAGGGAAGCTGCTCATGTGAGAGGAGTCCTTTGCTATGGGACACGCAGGAACCAATCCAGCTCAGGAGGCACCCATGCTGAAATAACTAAATGCTAAGAAAATGTATTACAAATGCTTGGCCTGCTCTTGCACTTTCCTAGACAGTGATGTAACTGAGTACTTATGGACACAGTGGGATACTGGATGTTGAACTAAATATGTTGTTGGTCTAAGCCAGGATGCCTTCTTTTATTAGAATGAGAGAAGGAAAATGGATTTTTTTCAACAGGAAAAAAAACTCCAAAACTTTAGCTTGATTTATGATCATGAATTCTTGTGCTTCGCTTTAACGAAGAGAAAATGCATCAGTATCTACCCAGACTCCTGCTCTTTTTTAAAGTTTTTTTCTATCAAAATGTCACCAGTATTCAGGTTAAACATACTTCCGGTTCAGAAAACCAACATTTCACAACCACATCTTATCTTCAGCTCCTATTGATTTCAAGGGCTCAGCAGTCTTTAAATTCTGACTACAGTATTGCAGAAGTAGGGAGGCCATCAAGTTATTTTCTACAAATGTACTAGAAAAAGAATAATTGTCAAGACTGTCACAAAATAGGAGCTATTTCATCATGAATCTCTACAAACCTCAACTGTTTTCTGGCTACCCTCCTTCAAAGAATATGTTGTGTTTGAGAGCCTTTCTCAAAACCATTCTCCAGCACTGTTTCCTTCCTGTCAAAGGGGTGGTTAGGGAGCACACAGGACTCTGCATGTCCCAGGCTATAAGGCAGATACAGTTCTCAGATCAGTGAAGTTCATTTCCTGAGAGAGTTTTGTTCAATATAAAGAAGCATTTATAAGCTTTCTGCATTTCTCATCTCTCAATAAATGCTATAAACATTTTTTTTTTTTTGTATTTAAGTAGCAAAAACTGTGCTTAGGATCTTTCAATCCAACACATGTGTAAAATTATTGTGTAGAATATTAGCTACTTGGAAAAAAATCATTAATCATCTTGTTAACAAGATAGCCATCAGCTACCTGGACATGGTGCCAGCGGATTGGCATAAAAGAGAGCTTTCAATGGGGAAACAAGAGAAATAGTCAGGCTCTGTTCTAATTGCTTCAGTATTAAAATAACTGCAAAGAGAGATGAGCATGAGTCATTTTCTTTGGGGCCAAATTTTTCTAATTTTGAGTCACGTTGAGCAATATCGTGCTGCATGTGTGGTTCTGCAGAAATCAATGCAATTCTCATCAGATATTATTCAGTGTTAATCAGAATATCTGCAGCTGGCTTGTAGAGTTTGAGAGTGAATTTTGAAACTAGCTTAGTGGGATGAAGAAATACATCATGGCATGGATAGAAGCCTTTTCTCCTTTCAGTACTGATATCAGAGATGGTTCATATCTTGTTCCTATCTTTGCACTTGCTTTCTAAACTTGCAGTCTTATATGCCATGTTCTCACATGATTTAGATAATCTTTCACTAAGAGCAATTCCTCCTCCTGCTCTGAGAAAGAGGTTTTGACACACTTGATTTTAAAACATTTTGGGAGAGGTGAAGTGTTGAAAGAGAAAATGAGCCACTTTTTAAGGGAAACTTGGAATCTGTAGACTGTTAAGCACTTGCCATTCCCAAGAATGTTGGAGGGGGAAAAAAAACATTGGTCATTTGATTTATCATAAATATTTGTTGGAGTTCCTGTTCATGCTAGAGACAGGGAGACTATTTCTTCAGCTATGAGCTGAAGTAATTGCAGAGTCAATAGAAAACTAAGTGGCATTTACCAATAAAAAAGTAGCTACACTTGTCAATGTCACAAAAGAAATGTGTCAAATATGTCAAAAAAGGTCTTATTTCCTTCTCTAAGATAACAGCATTGATAAAGATCAGCGCTGGAATGATGTGTCCACTTTTGGGATCAGTGCTCTCTAAAGGCATTAGGAAAACAGAGAGACTACAAGACCTCTTTGAGAGTTGGAAAAAATCCTTTACTGTGACAGACCAGACAGGACAGATCTTAATAACTCATTTGAAAAGGTACATTTAGAAAAGATCTGATTATAGTGCATGAATACTACCCTGGAAAGAAAACATCAGACAGGAAAGGCTGCGTAATATGCAGAAGGAAGGTTACAAGGATCAAGAGCTGAACCCTAGGCAAAAATAATCTAAATTAAAAATTAGGCATCACTACTTAATTATTGGGAAAGAGGTTAATTACTGGAAAAAAGCTTTAAAAAGAATCTGATCACTTTACCCCACTGGATACCATTACAATAATATGCTTCTAAAGCCAAGGTGTTGACCATGAAACAGGGTAACTGGATGAAGTCAACTGACGTATGATGACAAGAAGGTAGGATTGGCACTAGTAGTCAATTTTAGTCTTAGAAACAGCAGTAAATAACAAGAATAAAAATCTTGAAAGCTGAAAAATGTGCTTAATAATTACTCTCCAGGCTTGATGGAATCCCCACTCACCTGCACAAGGGCTGCTATTGAAATACCACAGTACTTAGGAGCAACGTCGTAGCCTGAAGATAGATACTACTATCTGCTGTAGTAATGCAATGCACAAAAAAGCAAACAAAAATGTTTTGGTTGTCTTTATGCTTGAAGAAAATGTAAACAAGTTCCCAGATATTTTGCAGAGCTCACCTTCAGAATAACAGAATAACAAACTTAAAAACTTAAATAGCTTTCATCCTGAAGTCTTTTCAATGAGTTGATGCATCCGACTGATAGTTATTGATGGATGTACACAGGAATGGAAAGTACTTCAAATAGAATCTGAGTCTTTCTAAAACTCAAGGAATTGAAAGAGGAAATTTAAGTTGACAGTTTTGACTATATGTGACAAGATGCAAAAGGAAATGACACAGAAAGTCATTTCACAAACTCCAGATTTAACACTTGAGGTTTTTAATGAAGTTGTGTCCAATTTCATTTTAACAAGACAACACATATGCACTATTTTCATGGAATTTAGTGGAGGGATGTGATTCAAGAAGATACTTATTAGACATTACCATTGATTTATATGATGATTATCTGAAAATAAAAATTTCTATGTTTGTGATAGCTTGAAATGTCATAAATGTGACCTTTTTATTATTGTTAAAATTAATCCTTCATGATATCTATGGTAAGAGGACACTGGGTGTTTTTTTCTTTTATTGCGATCATACCTCATTTTAAAAAAATATCACTCTTCATCATCTGACAACAAAAAATAGGATGTCTTTGCTTTTCAGGGCAGAAGAATGAGGGTTGGACTTAAAAGAGAAGCTAACATTTCTGTTTGGTATTTCATAATGAAAAAGACTTATTGAGCACAGCTTTAGCCCCATTAATTTGGCGGCTGCAAAGGCTTTGTCTCTTTAAAAGCCAGCTAGTATGAACTCATTCTTGGGTACGTGGGATTCAAATAAAAATGCAAGAACTAATTCCTTGGTTTAAGACCTCTTTCATTAAAAAGTAATGTTAAATACCTTTATGTATATTGCATAAAGATAATGATGGCAAAAAGCATTAGCTGAACACAGGGATGTGTGCACTGTTTCCCTTCAGGGAGCAGTATACAACAGCCAGCCACAGCCTGTTCACACACAAGAGCATCACCTCACCCATGGACTGCATTTCAGAGAGAGGAAGTAATTGCAGTGTCTGCAACACTACACAACAGAACTGGATTGGAATTTCTAGCATATTTGACATAAACTACTAAAATCTATGAAAACTGAATAAAAGTTGGATGAAACCTAAATCCTGTATGAATTAGAGATGATAAAGATGTTTCTGAGCCATAGAACTTCACAAAAGCATGCTAATGACCATTAAAAATGCTTTAATATCTGAGTGTTTCCGCACTTCCTTTGTGCCTGCAAGCTGCTCTGCGTAGATCAACATTATTTGGCTACCATTTCCTTCTGAGCTTCCTAGTAAGTTGTGTAGAGTATCCTCTGCCATTTCAGCACTCCGACTTACAGGAAGGTTCCCTGATGTTGGCTCCACAGTGGCTTGTTTCACTAAGCAGCCTGAGCAAGTTGTGGCTTTTGCAACTTTGTCAGTGGCCCATTTATTGCAGCACTTTTCCATGCCAGCAGGACTGAAGAGCTGTTTTCTTTCCTACATCTTTAGAGGAGACAGGCAGTGCTAAGTTGCAGACTTCCATGACTACATGATGAATAAACATAGATTCTTATCCCTTCAAATTCATGTTTAAAATAAGAATAATCAACATATTTCTGTGACTGAGATTTTTATTGTTAGGCAAGACTTAGCAAGATAACGTACTCCCTAGATCTAGGTTACTTTCCAAAGGTTGTTTCCATATTGACTGATTTACTATACAAAAAATTGCTTTTCAGTTTAAGGAGCACATACAACAGGCTGTGATGTGCAGTCTGAAACGGAGGAAAGCTATGCTTTGTGCAAGCAATCCTATCTTATCAACTCTGTCTTGCAATAAACCAAGATGCAGGGAGTGATGGATGAGAAATAATTTACTGCCAAGATAACCTTAGCCCGACTGAGCCTTGCAAACTGCAGGCCAAATTATTTATCAGACTTTACAGAGTTTGTCTTGGATTTGACAAATGTAGACATGTTAGACAAAGGTCTGATTGGTATAACTGAATTCTGTAATCACATATATTTATATTCATCTGTTTTACATCCTGATGCCTCTCTGCTGCTTCTGCTAAAATGGAAAAGTTTAACAATTGTGTTATGAAAAGTTTATATTTTCTGTCTCCTGTCCCTGAGTAGTAAAAGAAATCATTTTCTAATCAATGGAAATAAATTTTCACATCCATGATGCTACCAACATTTTCTTAAACATAGCTCTCTTGTATTCATAAACAATTCCAGTGACAGACAGTTAACATTTTCTGATCATTAACTGCCCTTACCTACATTTTTCAAACTTGTTTACAGAATTGCTTTTGAAACTTCAAGAAATTGAAATAAGATTTTTCCCTATCAACACAAAGCATGAGGAGTCATCTGTAAGAGAAGCAGTAAAGCTGGAGCGTGACAGAGTGAAACACAAGCAACAGAAGGCTATAGACGGCTTTAAAATGAATGTAAATACCTATTTCAATAGGAAGATTTGCTTTGCTTTTTTATGTATATTTATAATAAATATAACACTGCAATTTAGCGGAATTAAAATTCAGCAGAATCTGTAGCACATGTATTTTGTATACAAGACAATAGAAGTCCTTGAAATCTATGCACATAAACACTTAAAAATGTGGCCATATAAACTGTGTTTTGTCAGCAAAGGAAATCATTGTCTATTCTATAATGCATCTGAGATGCAGCAATGTAAATGTTAAATGGGAAATGTCATTCAAGAGGACACAGAAATAGGAATCCCAAAGTTCTGATCTTCTCACTACTCATGCAGGTACAAACCTGATATAACAAAGAAATGTCAAATTTTTGCAAATGTCACCCTTGAAAGGTTTAGTAATCTGTAGTCACTCTTCAGGCGAAGGCTTCACCTCCCCCATATTTTTAAGGACATTAGAGAAAACTGACAATGTAACATCAGAAAAGTTCAAAGTATGTAGGAACACACAGCTGAAATTAATGCTATATGAAGAAAATTCTAAATAGAAGATTAGGAAGGAAGCAATTCAGGTAACTGGCATCAGTAGGAATTACATTCATTCCTAAACCACATAGAGAGTAATGCCGTTGCAAGAATGAGATTGACTAAATCAAAGGCTTTGAGATTCTTAGATAGGAAGCGTGCAGATTAAAAAAATTATCAAAATTGTACTGAATTTTACAAGAAATCATTTTTTTTGGTTCTTTTAAGATAAGTTTGCCTGTGCCAATAGTAACAGAATTAACAAGTTTTTCAAGGCTTATCTTCAACATATAGATCTTTATGTGTTTATAGGTACATTCTTATTGATATAAACTGGGCATCACAGCATCAAAATAAGAATTGGAGTGACCTTCCCTAAACATCCTTACTGCGCTGATATACTGTTCCCAACAGCATAATTAAATCAACTGGCTGAAACTAAATCAAGCAGTAGGGGTGCCACCACTTACCTCATATGCAGTTTAATTTTGGGGAACAATCATTATGTTAAAAGCTTTTCCTGAAAAGTACATTAGATGTTAGCTCGGTTTAATGTCAGTGCTCACCATCCTGCATCTCTCTTCCTCTTTTCTGGTGGTTTTTCTTTATAATAAAACAGTTATAAATCATTGTCTGCAATAGAATTAAATCAAATGATGCATAGCAAGTAAAAAGATCAGTGCCATAAAAACTGGCAAACTGGAAAAATATTAACATGAGTACATGACACACAGACAAGAAAAAGGAGTTTTGAACTTCATCGAGAATACAAAATATGACATCACTGTAGCTACAGGAATTTGGGCCAGCCAAGATACCGGCAGTAAATTCTAAAGGGTGACACTTGGTACTCCTCAGCCGTGAAAGATTCCTCATGGGACTGGGACAACAGATCTTAATTGTTAGGTAGAGATTAAGTAAGATTAGGCAAGGAGGATGCTCCGAACAGGCAGGGAAGGGTGGAGTACTGAAAATTTCTCATTGTTTCATGGGTTATTTCATTAAAGAGTGAGTTAAATGTTAATATTTGGGGTCCACTCAAGACAGCCAGTAGATTACCTGTAACCCTTTCCTCACACTCAAAAAAATGCAGAACAAAAGGGCACACACTGGACAATAAATATTAGCAGGAGTACTAATGCCATGAGTTTCTTTTCTGTACTGTAATTGCTGTCTATTCTAATATGACGTCTGAAAAGCAATGATCCATAAAAGTAGCAATTATTTAATACTTAGATCACTGCACTTCAGATACTATTCCCCCACAACTTCCATATGTTCTGATTTATAACTCAGGTAACTGCACAATAGACATTAATCACAACTCAAACAAAGTGAAGGGTTTCTTTTCACAAGATCAAGGAGGGAGTACATGATTAAAACCAAACCTCTGTTTGCATGCATGCAAGTCATGTTGGGCATCCCATCTGCAGCTCTGTTCTGAGTTCATATATGGTCTTCACAGAAGAACCAGAAGCTCTGCTGCTGAGTGCTGTCAGAGGCTCCCTCACTCTGCTAAAAAAGCTGAAACGTACCATGGAGAAAAAAAATTGACATCTCAGACATATTTAGATGGCAACTGGCCTGCATATTTTGTCAGTGATAAAATCTGTTCCCCTGCCAGAAACCCCCCCACTTTCAGGTAATCCTATATGTTTCTGCACTGCCTAACAGCAGTAAAATCAATGGGCTAAGGCTCGAAACAACAGTCAGCTCTTATGTATGGGTTTTACTACACACATCACATCTCCAAAGGGAAGCAGAGCACCTGTGAGACAATACACAGCTCTATGCCCAAGGCCTGAAGCTAGGAGCTGAACAGATTGGTGGCAGTGGTCAGCCTTGCCTAGAAGCCCCCTGACTTCCATGAAAGCCTCTCACCTCCTCCAGCTGGTTTGCATTGGTATTTTTTGAGCAGCTGACCAGCAGTACGCTGCTGCATTTTTGGAGAGTAGTCCTCATTTCAGGAAATGCTTTATGTCTAGTCACAGTGTGCCATGATAAAACTCCACCTCACCCTGAAGATATGGATGAGGTGGAAAGGCAGTTATTGGATGCTCTCAGAGCCAGGTGGAGTGTCCGCCTCAGGCAGTGATCAGCACCGCCGCCTGCAGAGAAATGGCAAATGCACAGCAGGCAACAGCAGACAAGACAGAGGATGATAATGAGCTTGAGGAACGTTTAATGACATAAACTAGCCTAATCCCATAAAAACTTCACAACTGTGACTTTTCCCACTCTACCTCATGCCAGACTCCAATCTTCTCTGAATTTCTGCTTGCAGTAGTCGTTATCTATATGTAAGGTGCTGATGCGCTTGAGCAAGCTGAAGTACAACTTATTACTGCTTAAAATACATTACTATTTTAACACTGTGAGACTTGTATTCTTTTATATTCTATCTTTTTTCTGAGCTCTTAGCACACACCCTTCTCTTTACCTTATGTCTATCTGACCACATCAGCTGATTGAATCCTAGGGTACCACTGTACACAAGGGATACTCCAAAGGAAGTTCAAATCCCTAAGATAAAAGTCTGAAATACCTCATTCTTTAGTCCTGTCTCAGAGGTATAAATACTATACCTCATACTTTAAATTAACTCAGTCAAAGGCTATGAAATGGCATCAATTGCTTTGTCTAGCAAAATGCTGCCAAGCTAGTTATTGGCATAGGTCCTAACTGGTACCAGTTACTTTACATTAGAGGGAAGAGGTGGATTCACCACCTTGAGGTGGCACAGAAAGCTTTAGCCAAGACAGACAGTGCTGGTTAGCTGTGTGACAATGTTAGTGTGAGCATTTTTATATTAAAAATATCCTTGTATTGTACCTCCACTTTAGCAGTGATTGCCACCCTAATTTTTCAAACTTTCAAACTGAAAAAGGAAAAGCTACATATCATAATAACAAGGACATATAACAGTCAAAATGCAAAATGTCCCTTTGCAACTTGGGAAAGGAGTCAAGGCAATCTTCTCCAATACAATTGTGTCATCTCAAAATAATCAAAACATCTTATCACATCTGTCGTTTTCCTTTCTTGTGCACTGTCACTGCACCTACACTTTCACTCAGTGTGGTAACTCTTCTGCTTCCAAAGCCATCTTCCCAACTTCTCCTTAATTTCAGCCTTCAGATTAAACCTATATCCCAGTCAAATTCACTGCTTGAGACTTCATGAAATATTTTCACCAGTTCACTACAGCAAAAGCAATAAGGGCTCAGCTGGCTGAGGTTACTTTTTAGTTTTTGAAGTGTTCAATTATGCAGCAGGAAAAATGAAATTACTTTCAAGTATAAAGCAAGCAGTTTGGAAGAAACGGAAAATAATCTGAGGAGAGAAAGGTCAGAGTTCAGCTTCCAGGTTTTTTAATAGAAATGCAAAGCACAAAGAGGTACAAACAATGGCTAGCAGAACAGGTCAAATATGTGTAAAATGAGGGAATGTGATGATAATGTTTCTTATTTCATTTTAAATGCTCTTAGGATTCTTTCTATGTCAGCATCTTCTTCCCCTTCCTAGCTGGATAACTCGATAAATTGAACCTTTCCTTCCCTATGGAAAACAGTTTCTATAACATAACTGGGGGCCCAATTCAAGTAAAACAGCTGAAAATCATTTACTTTGAAAGAAAAATTATGGACCTTTGATATGGTGCTTGTGAGGACCCTGTGGTTTTTGTACCTTTCCCACTCCATTTTCTGCATGAACATCATCCACTTAGAATTTGCAGTTCCATGGGGATTACAACTGTGACAGTAGCCAATCTAGAGTGGACTCTACCTTAAATGAGCATTAAATTGCTTTGCAGCTGAGAAATTTAGCCCACTGTTAGACTAAGGTATGTTGTAAGAGCTCAAGAGGCTCAATGCTGCTTGCACAGCCATGACAGGCTCTGAGGCAGATCCCCAGCACAAACAAGGGAATTTCCAGCAGAGGTATAACAAAATGAAGTATGGCCCTCATTGCTATCCCAGTCACCTCTGGGGGATCCCTCCAGCAGGAGAGGGAGAGCACACACAACCTTTTGCTGCTCCCTTCATGGCCCGGTGATGGCACGAGAGAGTTCGTGCTCAGGCCCTGGTGCGAGGGGAAAGGAAACAGTTCAGCACTCGCCCAAAAAATACTCCGTGTTGTGCTGCTGGAAATCACAGCAACCACCAGCACTGTTTTAAGCTACATTTCTGAAGCACCCAAAATACGGGAGTTTCAAGACACCTCTGCCTACCCTGCAGCACCAAGCTGTGCCCCACGAGGAGAAACCCAGCCAGCCTTTACCCTGCCTGCATGTAAGGCATCAGGCTCTCCTCACAGCTCCAGTCTGCAAAAACAACTTGTTTTGGATGTTGTGCTAACGTGTGAACACAGCACTCCCCAACTGGGCAATAAAATACTAGCAATCAAAATGTAAGGCTGCAGCTGGAGAAAAAGCTACAAAATTCTGCTGCCTCAATGTGAATAATGAGAAAATAATTGAAACTTGTGCTCCAGATATGTTATTTAGACTCTGTTTGTTTGCTTTTCTTAATATGACTGAAGTGATCAAAATCTCTCATTTACAATTTTCAGCTAATCCTTCCACATATGCAGTAGACACTGCAATTCTTTCCATAGATGGAGTCTAATACTTCCTTTGTAATTCATGGACGAGTTTTCTTAATTGAAAAAATTAGAATAAATCGCTCCACTTATGTGGAATAGTTATTGTCTTAAATAATAATCACTGTGTCTGGATTCCATCACGATTTATTCTGCTACCGAGTACCCTGTTTTCTTCCTATTTTCTTGGAAATACCTCTCCTATGGCCTCTGTGGAAATGAGAAAAACAATGCTTGTATAACAAATACATTTATGGGGTTTTTTTTACAGTTTGTTCTATTCACTCTGCAGCACATTCTACTTACTGCAGTTCAGGCCTGATCTCAGAAATCTTGGAGTGCATATATTCGTCTGTCTCTGAGAAACATGTAATAAAGTGAATCTCCATGTACCTCCATAGAACAGTATAAAATTCTTTGCCTCATTCTTACCTTGTCTGATACAATCACAGGTAAACAAATGCACTAAAAACTGCATTTGCTGCATGCTTATACTGAATGCACATCACACTCTTTGTTTCACTCAGATAAAGCAGCATCAAGCCTTCTTCGCCCTTACGAAGCGGCATGGCATCAAGCACTAGGCCAGGACAGTAGCTGACAGTGCTCTCTCTTTCAGTGAAAATATCACCTCATTGCTACCAGATCTGCTCATGGCTTTGCCTTCTTAAAAAAGGTGTATGTTGTTCAAAAGCAAAAATATTATTGCTAAGAGCAGGCTTCATCTGAGATGCAAAGTTTAGCATTCCAGTTCTTCATACAAGATTGCCTTCAACAGCTCTGAGCAGGAATGTATGCATCATTGAGATCTTTCTTATTTCTTCATATCTTAAATGATACACTTAGATATTTATTAAGGAATATACAGATATCTGGAAAGCACTGGAACATCTCTGTCCTGTAAAGGCTCATTTTAGGCAACGCCACACCAACGGTAATTGACTATTTCTCTGTATTACAGCTCCTCTCTGCTTACATGGGACATAATTTAATAAAGATATTTTTAAAGTAGCAACGCATGTCTTGTATATACAGATTAATAACTAACGTCTATTAATGACTTTGATTATGTTTGGTATAGGAGTTGACCTGCAATGTTTTTCTTGGCTCTGGTACCAGTTATATATTTTCCCATTAAAAATTAAGCCCATTTAGGCTGAGCTAAATGAACCTGACGGTTTGACCTTAAGAAATATTGTGACCTTTTACACTGAGCTGAAGAAAATAATCAACATGCTGCTTTACATTCCCTATTTTTCAATTCTATCAAAAAGGTTCTGTGTTGTGCAGAGGATTGCTTGAGGTGTTAAAAGCATGTTTATTTCATATTTATAAAAATTCATCTTCATTTAATGACTTTGTAGCAGTTTGATTAGCATGATGAGTATAGTTTGGAAAGGAAAGCTGGTCCTGCAGAAAAGATACTGATGTGAATTCTAAGAGAGATTTCATTTCTAACTCAGCTGCTCATTTTTTGCTACACTTCAGAAATTCATTCAGATTGTGTTCTCGATCAGGAAAATGAAGATGATTTCATCTTTGCTTCACCTCATTCTACCTTAAGTCTGAGAGTTAGACAAACCATAGGGCAACGGGGCCCTTGGCACTGCAAGTACTACTGTTGTAAAAACAGTTTTGTTTTGGCTGGTATACTTTGATGACAGATAAAAAGCCATTGGTGTCTGTGGTAATTCTGGATTATACAAATGCCAAAGTTTTTATCAATACCAGAACATTTTTATTATAACATTAGTAGCAAACAACAAGCTATTGTCTTTACTGCTGTGAAAAGTGTTCTTTTTCTGCTTCCCTATTTCTTTGTTTTACCATTGCTGAGGAAATATTACCCTCCATGCCTACAGTGAGTAATTTTCCTTATGTAGTTTTTGCTCTGTAGTATTTTGGCAAAATTTTCTAAATTCTCTCCTGGTTTCATCTTCTCTCTGCAAAGAACACTTTCCCTTTACAAAACTGAGCCCAGACTGGGAATTACAGAGCTTTCATCTGCTGACACTGGAAAAAATGTGCTCCTCAAGAAACATCCTCTTCATTACTCCTCTCTTGTACCACATCCTCTGTGAATATTAGCACCTTTCAGGAGGATGGAAAGGATTCTATGTAGCTGGCACTGAGGGAAAGGGTAAAACAAGAATCTGGTGGGGACCTTCTTCCCTCTCTCTGCCCTGCCAGGCCCTGGGGACCCCTTTACAAGCTCCGTAAGGATGTAGGATGAGGACCAGTGATAGAGAGGAACCAATTAAAGATGCAAACTACAGATAGGCGGAAGCAGATGAACCAAAGACTCAGGGATATCTGTAGTACTTGCAGCAGCCACAGCTGGATTTCTTCTGCCCAGTCCTGGCTGTACATGGATACCTCTGCTCTCTCTCCCACTTCCTGTAAATGTGCTGGCAGCTGTGCATTTCACACTAGAGCTCTTGCATCTTTTCCTCTTCCCTGTTTCCCACCATCAACCAAAAGGTGGGATAAATAACCCGCTGTAAAAATAAAAGCTGTAAAATAACCCGCTTCACTACTTCACTTCGACACAGAATTTACAAGCCTTTTATTTGGTCCTTTTATATGCTTTACTCTTACTTTATCCTTTATCTTTTCCTGTTATAATCTGTATTTTGCCCACAGGGATTATCTGCACCTCTGTACACAGTAAGATTCTGACACTGGCTGGTTTTCATCATGAACAGATTAAGCACGATGGGTGACATTAAACAGAGTACTGAAGGATATGGCAGGCTAAGGAGCTGAGTGAGCCGGCTGAGCACAGACGCTCGTGTGCAGAATGATGAAACAGCAGCCTCTCAGCCCAGGGACATGGGATGTATGCTGCCAGAGGAACAGTCAGGACACTACCGCGTTGTCTGTCCCGTCACACCATGCTGACTACTAGAGTGCAAGCCAATAAATGATGGCAGAGCTAAGAGTCAGTAAAGTGACCCAGAGGACCAATCTCATGATGTCCATCACAAAAAGCCCTGCTCGTACTGAGCAACTGTAAAGCAAAAGAGACTCTAAATGTGTCACTTCTGGAGTTAGTCAGTGCTTCCCTAACCAACTCAGGAGCAAACTTGATAGCAATCCTGCTGATTCAGTGTCAGAGTAATTTGTTCATTGTTCCAAATGCAGATCCCTCACATGCTAACATAAATATACCCACTGGGATGATTTTTTAAATGTCTACCTCTTCTCTTGAGGGTTCACTTACAAAGCTGGCTGATATTGCTGCATAAACACAGAGCCTGATTCTCTTCTCATATACACTGATTACAGGCAAAAGCAACGCCTTTGGCTTGAATGGATGTATTTCTGAAAATCCAGGCACTTATTTGAGCAGCCTTAACCTGAGTCTGACAGCTGATGTAAAGAAAAGGTGGCAAAAAACATGGTTTCCATACAGCAATAGTACTGGATTTCCTCTTACTGCTAAAGGATAAAGATCTGGCTGTATCTCAGTGAGTGTGTGACATCAGTGTACTGCAGCATCAGGAAAGGCAAATGAGACCTGGGGAGGTATAAAGTGAGGTGTCTTCTTCCTCCAGGGAACGTAATTACACATTACTGACCTAATGAAATTTCAACTGACATACTGTGTTCTGTTCCCATCACTCATGCACAGAAATGATGAACTCCAACCATAGCAAATGCAGAGCAGAACGTTCACATGACATCTTAGGACAGACTCCTGAAGAGCACAGCTTGTTCACTTCAGCAAAATGAGGACTAAAGAGAATAATCTCACCCCAGAAACACACCAGGATGACTTTTTTCTTTAACTGAAGAACAATGCTGGAAGAAATTCGAGATAATACAGACCAACTAGAAATAATTTGGGGCTGGAAGTAGAAGTTGGCATCTGAAAGTCAAAGAAATGCAGCTGAGCATGGCTGGGGCAGAGCCCTCTACAAATAAGAGGTGCCAGGGATCAGTGTCATTGCTTTATGCCTGTTCCCCAAGGTGTCAGTCAGAGTACAGCAGTGAGCAGCCCTGGCTGCTGTGCTTGAGAACCTTGTAGAAGTGCTTGGACGTTTGCTTCTATCTGGTTCTTTCCTGTTTGTGTTCTCCTGGGCACAAAAAACTGGGACAACAATGCAAATCTACCCATACTTGTGAACTCCAGTAGTTTCAAATGAAAACCCTTGTCTCCTTCCTTGGTCTACTAAAATCTGCTTCCCCCAAACTGTTTTACACCTGAGGCTCAGGGAGGGAGGCAGAAGGGAGGCAGCAAGGACCCTCAGCACCAGCAACTAGGGAGTTTGGCGGAGTGGCAGAGAGGGAAGAAAAAAAGAAGGAAAAAATAGTTAAAATCCCCAAACAAAACAAACAAACAAACAAAACCACAATCACATACCAAAAATTCCCAAACCCGGTCCCACTCCCCGCATTGTTCGAGGCTCTGCCGGGAACATGCATCCGCCGCCCCAGGGAGTGGGTTACCTTCGAGGGGCTGCCGCCAGCCTCAGGGCGCCCTTCCCCGTCCCTCACGCCCACCCCCGCATGATTCACGCGATGTCTCATTCCCCGCCCGCCCCCGGTGAAAACTTCCCCCGGTAACTTTCCCGGGGCCGGTTCCCCGCTCGCCCCTCCCCGATGGCAGGGGCACACACGCCCCCTCATCCCAGGCCCCGCTGGAGCCACTGACGGCGGGGCGGTCGTGCCGGGGGGGGATGTCGTAGTCGNCCCGGCCCCGGCAGCGGGCTCGGCTCCCCCCGAGCAGCCCTCGCTAGAGCTGCCAGCACCGCCGGCTGTGCCTGCCTCCCCCAGGGCTTCTCCAGGGGCTGCTCGGTCTCGCTTTAAATAATACGGGCTCCAACGCCGAGACTTCAGCAAGGCGCAGCATCTTCCTCGGCAACTCCCGGGAGCCCCGAGGGCAGCGCGTGTGTGAGTGAGCTGCTCTGCCCGCCGTCGGGACCGAGGGAGGGTTGGTGCGGCTCTGCCGGGGCTGGTGCCGGCGTCGGGGCGGTTGCTCGGGGCGTCCCGGTGGGAAACCCTGCCCGGGAGGGACCAGGATCCCGTCCGTGCCGCTCCGCGGTGCGTCTCTTCTCCCCCTGTGATGCTGGCTTTTGCAAGCAGGGATAAAGTGTTTGGGGACGAACACTTTGACCAGACGGGATCTTCTGGGCGCTTCATCCTCCGGGTCCGTTCCGAACGCAGGTCTGTTGCCTTGCAGCTGCCAAGCGCCTGCTTAGTTTAAGCTCCCGCTTACCTCGCAAACGCAATCACGCCAAAAAAACCCGTGAGTTTAGCGGAGTTGGTTTGAGCCGTTTCACGCCGCCTTTTTCTGTTCCGAGGCTGGGGGAGGCAGCGCCGGGGGTGGGAGCGGGAGGAGGCGGCTGCCGGCTGACCTCTCCTTCTTGCAGCCCCATGGCGTTGCTCCTGAGACTCGGCTGCTCGCNCCCGCTAACCGTGAAGGGAGGAAAGGGGGAGCGGGGAAAAGCAGAGAAATAAGAAAAATAAATAGTGGGGGAAGTGACCGCGGTCGCTTGGAAGACCTTCTTCTGAAGGCGGGAGAGAGGGAGGAGCGGGCTTCGGGGAGCTGGGGAGAGGGAGAGGCGGGGGGGGGGGGGGCGGGAAAAACCCA
>WEIT01034451.1:61490-78807 GCA_013389985.1 Dryoscopus gambensis
GCCGATACAAACCCAGAGCGCCCCGAGGAGCCCCCTCAGCCCGCCCGTCCCTCCCGCTGCCCGACGGCGAGCGGCGGCCGTCGGGGACGGGGAGAAGCGACACCGTGCGCCGAGCAGCCGCACGGGGAGCAAGGAACGAAACGAAAACGTAAGGAGGAAGGGAAATCCGACCGAAGAGGGCATCTCGGCAGGGGAAGGACGGGTCGCTGCCGGGCATTCCAGCAGTGGCAGGACCCGGGGAAGCCGAGCAGAACGGGAGGGAGGGTCCCGACCCTCGTCCGCTGGCTCCATGGTAAGATGAGTTCTCTCCGGGCAGGATAGCTCTCAAGCTTGAAAAGGTCTGCCTGAAATCTCACTAAAAAAAAGTGGGTTTGAAGCCTGTTTGAGTAGCAGTACTTCGGCTGCTTCTCCTCTCTGCAGAGCTGCACAGCGTTAGCAGTATGCCTGTGAAAGACATTGGCTTCTAAGACAAATCATGCTAAACCCAGAATGAGGGGGGCTGAGGGGCAGGGGTTATCTGTAATTTTTATGATGTTGAAATTACTTAGAATAAAAGTCACAGAGGCAACTCAACTTGAAATTTAAAGATCGGGGTCCGTGAAAGTCTGGGGTCCCTCAGCCCTCCCTGAAGAAGGTGGGAACTCTGGCTGCCAAGTACTTTGCCAGTGGCATCGGTTGTTCCTGACCTCAAAAATAGGCACATTGAGGCATCATGGTCTTGGCACATCTAAATGATCTGAAAAGTTTCGTTCCTATCATGTCACTGGTTACTTGGGAGCATGCAAAAGGAAGGACTTGGCTCTTTACCCTTACAGAGAATTAGGAACAACTGAGTACTTCTGCTTACTCCAAAAGCTCAAGAACTCTTAACCATAGCAGGGTCAGAAGGGCAATATTCTTTGAACAGCTGGCAAAATAGTTCCCTCTACCTTTTTTGGTTTTGCTTACATTAGCTTTCAATCAAACCTCAGCTTTAATGTCAACTAGGGTAAAAAAAATGGTAGTTTGCCCAGATGGAGGGAGGAATATGTGCATTTTGGAGTATATGTTCTGCATGTCTATATTCACAGTCTCTCTTGCACACCTTCAGTAATCATTAAAAAAAGAATCAAAGTCCTATTCTCTAACAATGTTTATTAGCTAAATAGGTAAAGAAGTAATGTAGCATACCTTGTATTTGTTAAACATGCATGAACAATTCTTGGAAACTATTGTTTCTGGATATTAGTGTCTAGTAACATGATAACTGAATTTATCACACTGTATTTGTAAGATACTTTTCACATTGTACGTGCTCATTCACACCTATGGAGTATGTTCATCTGACAATAGGAGGTTATTAAAACTAACTGACAAAGGTAGAGATCTATTCTTGCTTTGAGTTAAAGCCATTCCAAAGTCAGACTGAAGCTGAAATCTTATTCTTTTTACAGCATGACTGTGATATACAGTAATAAGCATGTGGTGCCAGTTAAAATACTGTGTTGCAAAATACCTATCTGCCTCTAATTTTCTTGTGATCATGCTAAAAAAAATCATATTTAAATTTCTCAGACTAAAGTGAGGCTCAAGAGACAGGTAATGCAGTGAGTGGTCAATTACCTAGAACACATCATCTGTAGTTAGAATGAGTGTTTCTCTTATTGAAAATATTGATGATTTTTTCTTTACTTATTGTGGTATGAAAACCATGGACAAGAAGAAAAAACACTGGATTCCCTTTTTTTTATAACTGAAGGGTATGGCTGCACAAGAAGTATATTCCCCTGACACAAGAGTGATAATAGTAGCTAATATCTATGTTATTATCATCACAGTACAGGTTATCAGATATGCATAAGGTACTGAAAGCTTTTTTTATGTCTTAGCCTGAAATTTTTTCAGTACAGTCAGAAACTACACAGCTTAGGATTTTTTCCTTCTCTTTGATGGTCACTGCTTTCCAGACAGCAAAAAACGGAAGTTTGATCCTGCCCTAAGAGAGCCTGTTCTTCTGCATTTCTGTTGGTACATGTTGGAGTGATCTGCTCCATAAAGAGAAACTAATGGCAACACACAGCCTTTAAAGCTACGCAGTGCATTGAAGATACTGAACAGTACAACACAATGACCATGCTGTGTAACTTCTTTCCTAAAATTTCTGAATGCTACTTTTAATTATGAAGATTGAATACACTTCTACACTTGCATTATGATGAAAACCACAATTGGTTTTTTAGCTTCCCAGTAGTAAATAAAATAAAAATAAATCAAAACCCACATGAGTGTAAGGGAGATACAGGAACTGTACTTCTGGCTTCATTTGAAACAGAAACACAGGGGCAGCCTTGACACAGAGGACCCACAATTCATATTATCTGGTAGTCTGTCTCTTAGAGTGGAGGCTACCTTGTCCTTCAGAGAGGGATATGAAGAACTTCAAAACAGGCAGGTACCAAATCAGCTGTGCACAAAGAGCAGTTCTTCCAAGACACTCACAAAGAGAGACTCACTCAACGCTCTTTTATAAACAAGTAAACCTGAGATGAGGTGGTAGTGAGGTGATTGTTACTATCAAATCATTCTCAGTAAACCACATCCATTTTTCAGGCATGTACACTAGAATGTGAAGGAAAACTGCCTTCTGCCAAAGCCTGGGAGACCTGCAAGGAGCTCTTGCAACTGGCAAAGCTGGATCTTTCTGAGGATGGCAACACTGCTCCAGGAGACAAGAAAGAGCTGGATGAGAATCATTTGCTTGCGAAGAAGTACGGAGGCTTCATGAAAAGATATGGGGGGTTTATGAAGAAAATGGATGAGCTGTATCGGGCAGAACCAGAGGATGAAGCTAATGGAGCAGAAATCCTGGCTAAGAGGTATGGAGGGTTTATGAAGAAAGACTCAAATGACGATGCCCTTGCCAACTCCTCTGATCTGCTGAAGGAGCTTCTAGGAACAGGGGATAACCCTGAAGCGGCACACTATCGAGAGATAAATGAAAACGACGGCGATGTCAGCAAAAGATATGGAGGCTTCATGAGAAGCATAAAGAGCAGCCCTGAATTGGAAGATGAGGCCAAAGAGCTGCAAAAGAGATACGGTGGCTTCATGAGGAGAGTGGGCAGACCAGAGTGGTGGCTGGATTACCAGAAACGATATGGTGGGTTTCTTAAGCGCTTTGCCGACTCCATTCTCCCTTCAGAAGAAGATGGGGAAACTTATTCCAAAGAAGTCCCAGAGATCGAAAAGAGATATGGTGGTTTTATGAGATTTTAATACCTTTCCCTTTATCCCTTTTGTCCTAAATGAGAAAGACTGCCTTATTTGTCATAACTTATTGTAACGTGTTGCTTGTACTGTACAGTTTTTTACTGTCCTTGGTTAATGATGCAAACTGCAATTTGTTGTTTCAGGTTCTGTGTTCTTTCAAGTCAAATAACTAATTTCTGGTTTAGTCAAGTTTCAGTCTGTATTGTAGTTTCCATGGTAGAACTATTTTGATTACTGTATTCGTTTTCTTTAAAGAGGTACTACATCTACAGTAGAGTTGCTTAACAGTACATACAATAAATTCTTCATCCTAACTGCAAAAATTCTGAAGTGCTATTTTTCCTTTGTCATTTAATCAATTATCATCTCAATTTTTCTTTAGGCCACCAGAGTAATGTCAAACTTTTTTGCTGTAATTACAGAATTTTTAATTACACAATAGCTGAAATATATTTTTGTCTTTAGTTTTCTCAGTTTCTTAGAGCACCAGAATAATAAATTATTTTAATCAGTTAACAGAATAAATATTTAAAGCCTAAATTTATAATTCATAATGTTCAACAATTGACATAAAAAAAGAAAACTCACAAGTGTGTTTGACTTTAAGCACTAAAATAATTTCTCCAGTGTACAACACAGTGATATGTTTGATTAGTTACATCTTTTATACACATCCAGTATAGGATTGTACACTCGGCCTTAAAATAACAAACAGTAATTTTAAAAGTGTTAAGATAGCTTGTGCAAAATAAACATGACCCAAAACTGCACAAAAATACCCAATTTTGCAGGGCACCTGTCAAATGGTTTTCCATGGAATGGCTTTGTGTTTGATTCCTCAGCTGCTATAAATCACTTTGGCACAACTGAAATATAGGAAACTGCAGGGCAGACTTCTCTGTTTCAAGCGAAGGCAGTATAAGTAAATCTGAGAACAAACAGAAAAGCCAGCACTAACACTGTGGAGAGCCTTTGGCATTTACATAGGTGGAACTTACATCAAAGGCCGGATCCCATCCCAGTGTACAATTTCTTCCATAATTCTGACTGTCCTCTGTTCCTAGTCTGTGAGCAGTTTTCCCCCACCTACTACTACTAGTTACTGATCACTTCCCACCTAAATTAACATGATGAGAATTGCCTTGACCACAGCCAAAACCATCCATGACTCTGCATTCAGTAGATGTATTTCGGTTTTGCACAGTACAAAAAGGGCAAATTAATGGTCTGACTTCTTTAATTTCAAGGCAATGGAACTGTCTTATGTTCTCATGACTTGTAAAAATTTAATGTATTTCAAAATGCACTTGAAAACTTCATCACATACAATTAGTTATGATGATTTTAGGCTTGGCCCTTAGAGGATGATATCGGTGGAATGAAGTGGTCAAAATCCTGCTGAAGGCTTGCTAAAGTGTAAGGCATTCCTTCTCCAATAAAAAACAGGGCATCTATTCTCCTCTTCCTGCTGTACAGAATTGATAATACGGGATTTTAAAATCCAGAAAATACAGGTGCCTATAGAAGCTCTATGGCCTCTTCAGGATTCAGTTGTGTTTCCTATCACCTTTCTATAGAGCTCTTCAAGATGCCACCAGCCACAGGAAATCTTCCCTCCATTACACCTGCCCGTAGTGGCTGGAGAACAACACATCACCTGAGTGGTTTCATCCACAAGAACCTTGGGTTGTGCATACTGAGCCTGTTCCAGAGCACAAACCCACACATGGGATGCAGGTATCAGCAACAGGTTTGCTTTAAATGTACACTCCAGGAAGAACTAAAATGATATCCTTAATCTTTCACTTCAACCTTTATTCACTTCTTTTCCCTGAAAAGTTACTTTCCTGTAATTTAGCCAAAGAGAGACCGTTGTCGGCCTTCAGATTAAAACAAGCATTGGTGTACTTGATAATACAAACAGTTTACCAGTTGTTTTCACCCATCCTTCACAGTTAACAAAAACTTGGTAATTTAACAAGGAATAAAACTCACAGATCTCGAGAGATCTAGTATGTATATTGAAGAATGAAGTGTTTTGATCAACCAAAACCTTTAAATTTATATCAATATGACATCTTTGACACCATCTTTGTTACCTTTTGAACCCTAAAATCAAGAGCCAAGCAAGGTTAGGTGATAAAATGCAGTTACCATTTTAATGAAGGTCCCTCCAGGTGCACAACATGCCGAAAATGTGCCAAAGATGCACACATGATATAAGGCACGTACAGTTTTATAAGTTTAGCAAATTAGCATAATTGACAAGAATCCCCAATTAGAAATACAGATGATGAAGTAATTCCCCCTCTTGGTTCAACCCCTTCTGAAGCCCCCCTTCCTTGCTATTTGTTTAAGGGAAGGTGTCTTGGGCAGGTGTCTTGACCTTGATTCCCGTAAGAAGTATGATTAGAACAGGCCTTCAATAATGTTTGCCTAATAGGAAAAGAACTGAAGTTAGAAAACTGTATATCTATATAATAACAGTCTACAGAGCTATGAATATATATGGAGAATATATAAAAGCAAAAAATCATTTTGGCTTCATCTTCCGTGCATACTCCTGGAAAAGCTGGCAGCTCACATCTTGGACAGGAGCACTCTTTGCTGGGTTAAGAACTGGCTGGATGGCCAGACCCAGAGAGTGGTGGTGAATGGTGCTGCACCCAGCTGGTGGCCAGTCACTAGTGGTGTCCCCCAGGGATCAGTGCTGGGGCCAGTCCTGTTTAACATCTTCACTGATGATCTGGATGAGGGGATTGAGTCCAACATCAGTAAATTCACAGATAGCACCAAGTTGGGTGTGAGTATTGATCTGTTGGAGGGTAGGAGGGCTCTGCAGAGGGATCTGGACAGGCTGCATAGATGGCAGAATCCAAAGATATGAGGTTTAACAAGACCAAGTGCCAGGTTCTGCACTTTGGCCACAACAACACCCTGCAGCGCTACAGGCTGGGGACAGAGTCGCTGGACAGCAGCCTGGTGGAAAAGGACCTGGAGGCTCTGGTTGACAGCTGCTGAACATGAGCCAGGGTGTGCCCAGGTGGCCAAGACAGCAAAAGGCATCCTGGCCTGTATCAGGAATAGTGTGGCCAGCAGGACCAGGGAAGTCATTCTTCCCCTGTACTCGGCACTGGTGAGGCCGCACCCTGAGTGCTGTGTCCAGTTCTGAGCCTTTCAATTCAGGAAGGACACTGAGGTGCTGGAGTGTGTCCAGAGGAGGGCAGCGAAGCTGATGAAGGGTCCAGAGTACAAGTCTGATGACCATCTGAGGGAGCTGCGGTTGTTTAGCCTGAAGAAAAGGAGTCTCAGGGAAAACTTTATTGCTCTCTACAACTTCCTGAAAGGAGGTTGTAGCCAGGTGGGGTTCAGCCTCCCCTCCCAGGCAGCCAGCAATAGGACACAAGTCTTAAGCTGCACCAGGGGAGGTCTAGGTTGGATGTCAGGAAGAATTTCTTCACAGAAAGGGTAATTAGACTGGGCTGCCTGGGGAGGTGGGGAGGTGTGTAAGGAAACACTAGAGGTGTGTAAGGAAACACTGGACACAGCCCTCAGTGCCCTGGTCTTGTTGAACATGGTGGTGTTGGGTCATAGGTTGGACTCAATGATCCCAGAGGTCTTTTCCAATCTAATTGATTGTGTGATTCTGTGAATTTATATAGAAAAACAAAAGTAATTTGTACAAATATCTAACTGGGATATATGCATGCAACCCAAAACTGGAGTAAGGCCATCCAAAGTGGAATAAGTCTCTTCCAAGGCTGAACAGGCAGGAGGCAACGTAAATGGAAGGGGAATGTGTCTTCGATTCTCAAAATGAAATAGCAAAGCAGAATAGTCTCCATTCCTTCCATTATGATTGAAAATATCTCCAATCAGACACTTTTTTGCTTTCATAATTTAAAAGATGTGAAATTAGAATGAGATTCTAATTTCTTCTGTTGATATGGAATTTCTTATTTTATGACTTTCAGTTATGCCATCATTCAGGCACTCTTTAATGCTAAAGTGTTCTAACATTTCCAGTAATTAACATTTCAGATTAAATCAGCTCAAAATGTGCCAGTGAATCAATCAGGGTTTCCTGAATCACAAATCACAAAATAAGGTTGAAGATAGGATCTGTTGGGCTGGGAGATGAAAAAAGGCATCTCCCTCTGGTCCAGGCTCTGAAAGGCTCCACTAATTTCCCCTTACAATACATTCCTGGAACTATCACTTCATCAGAAGATTATTGAAATAGCTATGTATTGCTTTACATAAATAAAAGCAGAAAGGAGGAAAGCCTGATGTCTAGAAAGAAAATTAATTGCAAGAATATTCTGAAGAAAGAAATGTCATTCTGAGACCAAACCAGGATTCTACATTTCCTTTTCCTGGCTTTTATCATTGTACCAGAATAGAACCATTGGTCTGAATACTGAGTGAGTATAAAAAAAAAATTAATATGAACAATGTATGCTGGAAGGATCCAGACCAGTCAAAGAGATCAATGCCTCTGCATTGGGAACAAAAGCAAAAAAAAAGATCATCTAATTGAGGATAGACAAGGACGAGTTGGGCTTTTTAATAGGAACTAATTACAGGAAGGAATAACAAAAAAAAATTATTTCCTGAACGAAATGGAGTTCATATACGGTAGAGAGCCAGCAGATGATGAATACAATGATTTCTGAATACTAAACTACTTGCAGCTGAAGCTCTGCCTGAAAACCTAATCCCAAATCTTGGGATAATGAGCAAAGGCCATAAATCTATTCCCACATTTCAGCTGAACTTGTCATATTCTGTGAGCTGAAATACACAGAGCATAATTTTGAATTTCCTGTTTGTTTCTTTCTGGTAAATTAAAATGTAGTATGATACTTAATAAATATAAATAAATACAAGGTTATTATTACAATCATTATATTGCAATTATTTCTAAATAGTCACAATAATTTACTTTATAATTGTTTATAACTATATCATAAATACAAGTAATTATAACATCTAATGTTGTTAGCTGTTTCAGATAATGTTTCCCAAGATAGAATCTTTAGAACAGAAACATGTTCTAATTTAATATACTGAAGTAAGTATTATTATACTGTATTCAACAGAGACTCTAAATATGCACTGGCTCATTTTAATTCTGAAGGGAACTTAATAAAGAAGAACCTAAATTTTTGGTTTATGGTGTATAAGGGTCTCTCTGTCATTAAGAGTGGTTTTGGAGGCCTACATGTAAGGCAAAATGACAAATTCATAGCACAGCTCTGTAATTTATGTATAAATCCCAGTGCCTCAAAGTTTTCCTTATAGCTTTCTTCCTCAAGCACTAAATAGGTCAGCTGGACACACAAGACCAAAATTCCTTTTTATACCAACAGGATCATGCTAGAATTTTAAACTTAAAAGGCAAGTGAGTGGTTAAGTTCTCTGACTCTGGGTTGCTGTGAGAATGAAGAAATTCCAGGTAAAGGTTTGCTGGCCCTGAAACCCATGACACCCCAAGGAGCATACTCTATTTCTGGTCTTTTAAAGCACTGAAGAGCAACCTACAAAGTCACACAGAGAGCTGTGTAACCACTTCCCTCTCAGAGTCATAAAGCTTTCATCCTTCTCTTCAGTTCCCAATGAGATGAGAGATTCAAGCATCACCAATGAGACTCCTCTACATGACTAAACTTTGCAGTCTCGTCTCTTTCTCCAACAGTAGACGCTTTGGCAGTGCACAGACTTCATCTCTTCCACTCCCTTTGAAATCCTACTACCTCTTGCAGAAATCCCTTTGTCCGCCTCCACTCACAGCTTTGGATTTAATTTCACCACCCACCCCACTGAGGTTTGTTTTCTGACTCAAACCATAAAAGACAACTTTTTTTGGAGAGTGACTGAGACTGAGACCTTCAGTTCCAACTCCTAGCTGGGGAGGTTAGGTGGCTGTTATTAGAGTTTTTTTGCTTTTAACATTTTGATTGTAAGTCTTTTCTCCCCTCAGTATTAAAAATAGTTCTGTGTGTCAACAGGAATACACTGGCCGCATCAAACTTGTATCATACCTTTATTTCATACTATCATAACTATATTGCAGTTATAGACCACTATTCCATCCACCTGAGAAAGATAGGGAGCTATCATGAACATAGCTGTAAGCAAGGAACAGAGCAGCAAAGCCAGCTGTAAATCATTAATCTGAGCATTCAATTACTAATCCCATCAGCCTCATTTAAAGCATTTAAACTGACAGTTGCATATCCAATTAACTGTTGCTAAAGAAAATGAAAACGCTTAGAGGTATTTGACAGACAAATCTTTACTGGCCCAGCAGGGATTTAGACTGAATTTGTTTAATTAGATTGTGACTTTACCTAAATTGATCACTTACTGTAATCCTTGCTGAAACCATGGAATGAAATCTCTCAAGGTTAAATAGTTGTCACAAAAGCACATCACTCTGCTAAAAGATTAGTTAAAAGCTCTGTGCTGTACGGCTTCCTCAAGGAGAAGGATGGCATTTCCTTATGCACAGATCGTGAGTGCTAAACCTCGTCATAGCTATCCATGTCTGTCAGGACGTACATGACCTTTGCTTCTTGCCTCTCGTCTCTCTAGCATTAGTCTGTTTCTCAACACAGTCTTCCCCAGCCCACATGACTGCTTACATGAGACCCTGTATTTTCCTACTTTTTAAATGCTTGCACTGTTTAAATGTATGCACTGACTTGCACTCCAGTTGCAGTGAGATCTGTGTGCATACGTCTGATCTGAGCTCATCACAATTCCAATCCATATAAAATTACAGGATACAAAGTTAGGAAAGCCACTCCTACAGTCCTATGAGAATCTGCATCTTAACTTTTAGACTTAATGCCCTGGAAAATACTCTAAAGCACTTATTCAGGCAACAACTTTTTTTTGAGCAGGAGACAATGGCAGCAACAGCACAAATGATAGGCAATTTTCTCTCACAAAAGTAGTTGAAGCAGATAAGCCACATAAGCCTCTCTTAGTATATATAAACCAGCATTTTCCAATCATGACCTGCAGTATAAATGGGTTTTACAGTAGGACTTTCACATTTCTCTACATTTTTGTCTCTGCAAATAACTAGCTGACAAGGGCTGAAATTTCAACTGCACCACATTTCTCTATCTAGAAAAATATTACGTGGAAGAATACCTTTTTTATTTTAATTTTTGTTAATATGGCATAGCTGTCATGCTATGACAGCGAATGACACAATTAATGTGACAAAGTCATTCTCAGAACATGATTAACTGATTCTTTTCCCATCAGCCAGAAAAAAAAAAAAAAGCTGTCAGCTTCCATCTGAACAGAAACAGGGGAAATTATTCAAAGCAGATAACTTCTATGGGAGTTGGTGTATGCTTAAACTTTGCTAACCAAGCTGTTGATCAGCAGACTGAAGGTAGGGGATGTGTTTCACTCCCAGGTTCCCATCATACTGAATTTCTCTGTAGTAACTGATATAAAAAGATTGAAACGATGTTTTCAGGCTAGATGAAGTTCAGAAGCAAAATCTTCTCCCTCTGCATCCTTCAGCGATCCTTTAGACTCCAGGAGTTTCACCATCACTGCATAAAACTAATCTGTTCACAGCATCGTGACCATTCAGAACACGTGGTGCCTGCAAATGCCTTTTAAACTTACCAGCCTCACTGTCTCAGCACCAAACCTTGCAGGGCCTCGAAAGGCTAGGGTCACTGGCAAAGCATGACCAAAATGGTGACAGCATGACAACAAATCTGCTCTGCCTCCTTTGTGTAAATGTGAACACCATCATCATGCAGCTTCTCAGTATAAAATTACTAAATGACCTTAACCTGAGGCAAAATAAATAGGCAGTAGGTAAAGATAAATTTTTAGAGGAAATCCTTTTCCGAATTATATCCCTCACTACTCAAGTCATATTCCCCTCCAATTCTTGCACTGCTTTGAGATCTTTTGTGGTTTGCTGGCACTATTAGTGTACTCCAGATGTTCTGGTCTCCTGGTTGCACTTCTTCCTGGCACAATTATTCTCTGGTTTGTGATTTTCAGACTACTTGATCATTCAAGTTCAGCGGGTGCACTGAGTCACACCTTGAGGAAGCTTCAGCTATTTTAAAGCAGCAGGTTGTCAGCCTAAGTGCCCAGACATCCATCAGCACATTCCCTTTGCCTTCTGCTTTGTACTGTTGGAGCTCAAAGTCCCTAATCCAACCCAGTCTCTGATCTCAGAAAGCGGTCTCAGGAAAGGGATACTTCCTGAGCAGGAATACCATCTTTCCTTCCCCTTACTATTAGGCTCCCCATCACTACTATTACTGCCCCACCACTATTAGGCTCTATAGCCGCACAGTGACACTGAATACTGTTTAGTCAGGCTAAAAGGGATCAGGTAACCCATTTTTGTAGTCCTCAGCACCACCATCACTGAAATAAGAACTCATTTTTTTCAGTATACAGGAGAAAATGTAAATTATTTATGAGTACATTCAAGTGCCATTATACTTACATGTAAATAAACAACCTATCCTGGTAAAATAGTCTAAATACTTGTCATTCAAGTTGAAAAGAGTTCAAGAGGATTATTTCAGCCTTTCAATTAATTGGGAGGAAGGGAATACCATTTGACAGGAAGAACTGGTCAGACTACATACAAAACAACTTTGTATGTCTGACTAACAGAAGACATCATTCTCCTCCCTGGCTTCTTTTGGGGAATATGATATTTGATCCTGGGAAGCAAAGCCAGTTTTTTACATATGACTTAAAATTTTATAGTTTTGTCCTCTGCTTATTTGCCTAAAATTGTCCCCAGGAGACCTGGCTTTTCCCTTGTGAAGAGCACAGTCAACAGCAGCTTTCCCCAAATGCTTCACATTTCCAGGGATGTGAGGCTCTGCAGATTAAATTCTTGAATGTCTTTAGACACAATAATGACAGGCTCTGTGCTCTGTGCCCTCTTCTTAGGGAATGTACCGTCAGCTGTGTGTTTTCATTGAAATGAAGCAGCAGCAAGGACTGGTGCCCTGCAGCTGGTGCTCTTACACCAGATATGACTGTACTCACAGATACCACACCTGGATACTGCCAGGTCACAAACCTGGAGCTGGCGAGGCACGTACTCCAAGCACTTTCTCAGTCATGGGGTGGAGCTGCCCTTTGACTGACATCGTAATTACCAACTGGCAGAACATGAAGCACCTGCAGGGTTAGATGTGGATGCAGATAAGCAACATCTTCGAAGATGAATGTGGCATGCACAGGCCTGCAGAGGGATCTCTGCACATCTACACAGCTCTAGAGCTGCAATGTCTCTGTAGGCACACTGTAGGATGACTTAAGTTCATTAGCTAAGGATTTTCTTTACAGTATTGAAAGTTTTTCTTGCGTGCCGGTAAGTACAAACCCTCCCATAGCTGCAGTAGCCTATAGTTATCCCCTGGATCATGCCCCAGCAGTATTACAACACCTGTCTGATACAGCAACTACTAACTTTTAGTTCAATAGAGAATAAATTAGTTTGGCTGACTGTGTGATGAAGTATATTGAACCAATTAGAAGGAAACAAAAAAAAAACATAGGAAAGGAGCTTCTGTGCTCCCTACCATTCCTTGGAAAGCAAGCAACTCATCCTTTGATTCAGGATACAAGATCCAAGTTTTGTGAGCTGGAACTCCTTCTCTTCTTCATTTATAGGGTGTGCAGCCACTTCCTGCATGTCTCTGATCAACTTCATCTTGAGGTAGCGTGACAGGTTCACTGCAGAGTGCATTGCCTCATGGAAGCTCCATTGCAGTCCTGAGTTTTGGCCAAAGCTCTTAGAAAGAATATGCAGAGATCCAAGGGACACATTAAATTTGTGCTGAGGATTTCGTTTTGTTCTGATGAATTAATAAAACTACTGCTTTGATTTCATTTAACATAAGACACAGCTATCTGGTGAGATTTCAGGCTGATGCCTTTGCCATCTATGGATCAGAAGCATATTTTGACTCAGTTAGGAAACAATTTGAGCTTTTCCTGCCCTTCTGAAAGTTAAAATTATTAAAACTAGAGAGTTAAGATTGTCACATACACGGTGTAGTAAGGGATTCCCACTTGTCATCTTGTATTCAATATTGGATTACTCTCAAAAGTCAATCACATGACTTAACTCACTAATACAGACAGACAATATGTACTCCTTTGTGGGTTCTTATAAACCTGGACATTCTGTTTTAATGATATCAATTCACTAACTTCAACAAATACTAGTGACCCACAGAGAGCTTCTTTTCCTCACCAGCCTTCACTAGTGCTAAACAGTTCACCTTTTGAGGAATTACATATATTTGGGAGATTTTTTGTTCCTCCAAATAGATGAATGCAAATTGCCACATGATCTGAAGAACTACATTAATTGTTAGCACTGATACAATATCAAACCATTTTGAATGTCAAATAAAATTCTTCCACAAATTCAGCAGAGACTATTAGAGCCTGCAGAAATGAGTTGTCAGAAAATGTAAAAATATCACTTAATTTATCAAAGCATTTTTTTCACATCTGTTTGCAGCACATGAATAGCTTGTATTGTTTTAAAAAGACAAACACAAGTCATTCAGTTGCCCAATAAGATAATTATTCATCAAGCACTTTAATAAAGTAATCCTATTCTACTAAATCCATATTTTTCTTTTTGGCAGTGGAGTTTTAAGTTTTATATGTTGATAATACACAAATGTCTTATTAATATATTGATAAATACTTAATAACCATTTATTAAAAGCTGTGGGATAACATAATTACTAGTAATTAATAACACATATTTAAAGGACCTATTGCAGCTCAGCAGTGAAGACATTTTCAATACCATTCATCTCAGCACCTTGCAAGTAAGCATCTTTGCATTTTTAGTAACAAAAAGTATTCGTCAATGTGTAATCCACCAGAAATATTCAAAAGGTCCAGCTGGCTTGAGGACAAGAGTAATTCTCAAACCCTAATCTTTACTACGAATGAAAAGGCCAGTAAAATGAATTATACTTACATTTACCGTGCATGGCCGTTAGCAGTTGTGACAATTTTGTGTATCATCACAAGCATATACTCAGTGAAATACTGCCAACTTTATCACCTTGACAATTGCAAGTATGCCAGAGGATTTACACCATGAGAAAACCTAAGCCAAGTCTCTCACTACACGGGTAGAGTTTAGCATATGTGTTTGCCTGATTCTTATGCACATAAAAAAGGATAGTAAATTATTGTAACAGACTTGCTTGACAGACTTGACAGGCTTAATTTGACATGCCTCTGTGCTGGTTTTGGCTGGAGTAATTTTCTTCGCAGTAGCTGGTGTAGGGCTGTGTTTTGGATTTGTGCTGAACACGGGGCTGATAATACAGAGATGTTTTTTTATTGCTGAGCAGCGCTTACACAGAGCCAAGGCCTTCTCTGCTGTTCGTGGTGCCACACTGGTGAGGAGGCTGGGGGTGCATGGGAGGGTGGGAGGAGACACAGCCAGGACAGATGACCCCAACTGACCAAGGGGATATTCCAGACCATATGGCATCATGTCCACTGTATAATGTGGGGAAAAGAAGGAGGAAGGGGACATTTGGAGTGATAGTGTTTGTCTTCCCAAGTCACCATTACATGTGCTGAGGCCCTGCTCCCCTGGAGATGGCTAAACACCTGCCTGCCCATGGGAAGTATGGAATTAATTCCTTGTTTTGCTTTGCTTTGCTTGTGTGCATAGCTTTTGCTTTCCATATGAAATTGTCTTTATCTCACAAGTTTTCTAGTTTTTGCACTCCCAGTTCTCTCTCTGATCCCACTGGTGGGGCATGAGCGAGCAGCTGCCTGGGGCTTGGTTGATGTCTGGAGTTAAACCACAACAGCTTCTTAAGACATCTTTTAACTTCTCATAACATGGAGTATATACAAAGTGTACAGAGGTGAAGGAAGATGCTGGTGAACTGTCATTATTAGGCATTCTTGTTTGTGTGGTTACCCCTGCTCTTGATATTGTTAGCGATGTACTTTTAACTTTTAGATTGATCTATTTGTGCTTTTGCCCCGTTTCCTATGTTTAATAGATTTGTTATGATTAAAACAAATGCCAGACATGTGAAGGTTTGTTACTGGAAGGTCAGTAATAAAAATACCACTCACAGAACTGTTTCCGTGACTTCTCTAGCTGCGGCAGGTTTTTTTTTTATTTCTTTTTCAGTGCAGTTGAATGTTGTGGACAATTTCATTCCTATGTTTTCAGTACGTTTTTAGTTTGGGAAATGGAGCTTCTGTTACAAACTCAAAGTTAATTGCAGAGAAAGGTAAGTTTGGGGCTAGAGACTAGTTACAGTGCATACATTAGTCAGGAGAATAAGTTTCTGTATGACAACAAAATTCAATGTTTTGAAACACTGGGACAAAACTGAGATAAAAAGCCGCACAAATGCTTAATTTCAAAATGTTAAACAATTCTCTAAGGGAATCATCAAATCTAGCTGGCAGTGAGCAGAATGCAAGCTATCCTAAATCACTCTGTGCTCCCCAAGCCCCTTGTCTCTTACCACATCCACTCTTTACCTATAAAGAGAGAAATGAGCTGTAACATTCCACTACCACACCGAAGCATCTAATTTAGGTATATAAATTATTAATCACCATTGTCATTTTCATTACCTATAGAACGATAGCTGGCTACTCCTTAGGTCAGTTCAGTATAAGAGCAGGGAAGTCAGGTGTTTTCATACTTGCATAAGCACGTGCTTTGGAAACAGGCTCCTCCTGTTAACTTGCAGCTTGCAAAGTTCCGATTGCAACACCATTCCTCACCAATGTTGTTCACCTTAAAATGTCATCATAATAAACAAGCATCTTCTCTGGTTTGTTTCATAACCAGGAATTCATTGCTGAATCATTTCAGCTTCCCCTCACCGTAATCTGCTGCTTTTGCCAGGTCATTACCTATTACAACATGGGACACTTGGAGTTAGGATACCCACCTATTTTGCATTTCTTGGCACCCTGTTTGGAACCGCAGCTCACTGAGGCTTTGAGATCTGCCTTCATCCTCAGTGGAGGTATTTCATTTTCCGCTTTTGCTGGCACCTAAATAGAATATTCAACAGGTAACAGTGCATGGAAACATATCTCTTCCGTACAACTGTTCACACTGACAGCATATGGTTTTCCACCGTATTTCTTGGTGTAAATTATATCAAATTTTGTGAACTATCATTTTATCTCATTTATCTATTTATTGGTGCTGCCTAGTGCAGGTTGAAAACCAAATTTTGTGAACTATCATTTTATCTCAGCTTAACAGAGAAATATCTTATGAATCCCCGTAGTCTGAATGGTGTATACAACACAGATGTGTGCATCAGAGCACACTGTGAATTTATTCAATTTTTTTTTCCTTTTATGACTTACCAACAAACAAGACCTCTAGTGTTACTTATTTGAAATGCAAATACAGCAAATAAGTGTTCTCTTCATCGCCTTTTTACATAAACATTTCGTGGAAGATATCATGGTGATTGAGACAAGCTGATGTCACAGGAGAAGTACATTCTTATGGACCTAAGTATGTGTGTGGCTTTCTACTCAAACTTGGGAAAAAATATATGGATGATACAGTGGTGCGGGACTGTAGCTTTAGAGTTGGATAATGCACGTATGGGAAACTGAGGATCCACAAATGCTGTTTTAAAGGTGTGAAATGATAATCGGGGTTTTCACTGTTGTACGGGCACATTGATTATCATGATCTGCCTTTTTGCCCCAACTCCGCCAAGCTGGAGAAGAGTAATGTATGATATAAATTAAGAAGTGTTTAACTTTGTACCTCCAGCGAAGCAGCAGCAGAGAGAGGAGAGAGCACTTGCTCTCCGAGCCCTCGGCCGGGTGGGAAGGAGCGGCCAGGCGGGATGTAGACTGCAGGCCGGCCGGGCGCCGCAGGGCCACCGATGTGGCAGCAGCAGCAGTAGCAGCGGGATGTCCCCACGTGGGAGAGGGCGCTGCCGCCCAACAGGTGCGCTCGGAAACCCACCCAGGCTCGGTACCCTGTGCCGCAGAGAGGGGC
>WEIT01034451.1:79898-99720 GCA_013389985.1 Dryoscopus gambensis
TCCCGGCGGGCAGGCAGGTGCGGGACAGTCGGGAGCCGGCGGTGAGCGCGGGGCGACCGGGCGCAGGGAGGGGGCGAAGATGTTACTGCTGTGCAGGGCCAGGAGGGGCCAAGGGGACGGGACGGGACGGGACGGNTACATAAACATTTCGTGGAAGATATCATGGTGATTGAGACAAGCTGATGTCACAGGAGAAGTACATTCTTATGGACCTAAGTATGTGTGTGGCTTTCTACTCAAACTTGGGAAAAAATATATGGATGATACAGTGGTGCGGGACTGTAGCTTTAGAGTTGGATAATGCACGTATGGGAAACTGAGGATCCACAAATGCTGTTTTAAAGGTGTGAAATGATAATCGGGGTTTTCACTGTTGTACGGGCACATTGATTATCATGATCTGCCTTTTTGCCCCAACTCCGCCAAGCTGGAGAAGAGTAATGTATGATATAAATTAAGAAGTGTTTAACTTTGTACCTCCAGCGAAGCAGCAGCAGAGAGAGGAGAGAGCACTTGCTCTCCGAGCCCTCGGCCGGGTGGGAAGGAGCGGCCAGGCGGGATGTAGACTGCAGGCCGGCCGGGCGCCGCAGGGCCACCGATGTGGCAGCAGCAGCAGTAGCAGCGGGATGTCCCCACGTGGGAGAGGGCGCTGCCGCCCAACAGGTGCGCTCGGAAACCCACCCAGGCTCGGTACCCTGTGCCGCAGAGAGGGGCNGGGACGGGACGGGACGGGACGAGATGAGATGGGATGGGATGGAATGGAACGAGACGAGGCGGGATGGAACGAGACGAGGCGGGATGGAACGAGACGAGACGGGACGGATCCGCCCCGCCGGGTCGGTGTGGGCGCTTCTTCTCCTGAGCGTCTCCTGTCCCGCCCCGAGCACTGTAAAGGGAGTGGTGCTGCCTAGTGCAGGTTGAAAACCAAGGCTCGTAAGTGCCAGGGCCAGAATGCCCCCTGTGGCTGGTCAGTTGCCGGCAAATGGGAATACGTGGTGTGATTTCGGCCGCATGGCGCTGGAAAATACACACCGTGTGGGAACGTTCCGATTGCCTGCCCTCCGAAACAGGTCACGTTTGCCGCTCAGGAGGACACCTTCCTTCCTAAGGTTGATATCGCACCAGTGTGTTCAGCGCTTTTTTGTTCAGCTAGCATCCCCTTGCTGTGACAACAAAGTGCTCTACAGCTATTGCCGCAACATGCCTGCCTAAAATATGTCACTAAACCTTTTTAAAAACGGAGCTGGAAGCTGAGGAACCCGGGATGAAACAGTCCATAGGATCTAGAGGAAGACATTTGCTTTGATCTTACTAGTAAGGCAGCTTTCACAAAACAAGTCTTTAATAATGTATTTTGTACCCGCACAGAAGAACACTATGAAAGAACTTGCTGTTTGATGGTCAACCTCTTCTTTTTTTCAGGCAGTATCCCACTGCTGTAACGTATTGTGTTTCTGGGTTTGCACAACAGAAGAGTGGTGCTTGTACCTGAGAAATCATGTTCAACTTCAGAAGCATCAAGAAGTTACTACAGTACCTGAAATTTTTAATTTTTTTACTCATCGAGAACATGTTCTGTATATTTCCTCTATGCAAAAAATGTTTTGCTGGTGAAATAGTACTTATTACTGGCTCTGCAAATGGGATTGGAAGGCAGGTTGCCTTAAAATTGGCTCCTTTGGGAGTAACCTTGGTTCTTTGGGATATTGATGATGAAGGTAACAAAGAAACAAGCAGATTAGCCCAACAGAATGGAGCCAGCCAGGTGTTTGTCTACCATTGTGACTGCAGCAATAGGGAGGATGTCTATGAACAGGCAGACAAGGTAAGATCTGTATTTTTGCTTCTTTTTAATGGAATATCCTATTGAATTTATTGGTTTTTTAAGAAAGCATACTATTCCCTAGAGGGAAGCAATCCTGTAGGGCAATGTCTTTCTCCTTTTGAAAAGTAGTTTCTAGATGGAATTTAAACTATGGTTGCAACAAAGTAAGTGGGTTTAATCAGTTCCCAATGGAGATTTATCCATTTCTAGTCTTCATTGTGAGATGGTAATATTTAGATTAAGAGTATGGTAAAACATGCAGCAGAGATTATCTCCATATATTAGCTTATGCAGGCTTTAAAGGTCCTTTAAGATATCAATAAATAATTTTAAAAGAAAAGAACAATCAGTGTTGTAAAATTGTAAATTGTAAAATTTACAATTGTAAAAGGGAGATTCTTTCCTTTGCCTATTTGTTTAGGAATCTATAGTTCTTTAATGGTGATGTCAGGTGTAATGTTTTGAGAAATGTCGTTAGCATGTGGTTGGTCTCCAGTCAAATTGATGATTCCGCTTCAGTTCATTTTTCGATCAGTACAGCTGGAAAATAAGGTAGAGAAGAGCTCCATTTTCAATGAAACTCTTCTGCTGAGCTGACCCACACTTTGTAAACTATTACTTTATTATTATTGTTATTATTGTCAGAGTTCAGAAACTGGACATTGAATTAATATTACTAGTTTTTACTTTTCCATAAGCTGCCTGAAAATGCTTCTCAGTGTAACTTCACTTATAATCCAGTTAGCCACTCTGCCACTTTATCCAAGTGTAAACTTGTGTTAAATTCTCAATGTGTGTACTTATATACATGACTCACAAGTCACATCTTTGACATTCTGTGTCTGAAGGCATACCTCAGAGAAATTAGCTAAATTATTTTATGATGCAAATGTCGATAGATTGTTTCAGAATAGACTTGAAATGTAGCATTAATTTTCTATGAGTTGTGAGTAGAAAGCAGGGGGGACGTGGTGGGGCTCAGCTCTTTGTTTTGTGGTTGTTGCTTTTAATTTTAACCAAATCAGATTAAGTCTTTCTGAGCGAGGTTATGAAAGTTTGGAACACTTTTTTTCCTCAAGAAATGTTCTTGAGGAAAAGCAGTTGCAAAAGGTAAGTTGGATCCAGGATCTGTAAGTATCTGGAACTGCAATTCTCATGCTTGCAATCAGCAAGGGATTCTTTTACCCACACTCATAAGTGGCATGTGGGACACAGCTTGCTAACGCTGTAGAGAAAAAAATTCCACTTGGGGCCATTAGTGCTAGATGTTAAGAACCACAGGTGATATCTTGGTATTACTTGGGCAGTAATGAGGATATATTTATTGTACCATAATTGTATGTCTGCAGAGATGAGCAAGGTGTGGCGGGTTCTGTCCTGTGCGGACACAAATACACATTGTTCAAGGAGGATGATCTTTGCCAGGGACTTGGTCAGTACAGATGATGCGATCCTGTCACCTGCGTGAGACATTGATAATGACTGCAAAAATTTTGGAGCAGCAATCTCAGTAATTTCAGCCATCTTAATATCTATTATCACTTTACAGTGAGATGAAATTTCTGCCTGAGCACCTTGTGGGCAGTACTTCAAATGTGACATTTGATCTTTATTTGGCATGATACTATAAATCAAACAGCAATTTTTCTTGACATTTCCTTTTGCAAGTACAAAAACCCTACTTATCTTAGAATTTACCAAGATCAAACATCTTTTAAAAAAATACCATTTTAAATTGGCATTAAATACCTATTCCCACAAATACTATCTGTTTCTTGCAAAGATATGCACCAAAATGACTAATTTAAGCTTAAGTAGTTAATTTCTTTGTTGGACTTCACTGTCCATACTGAACATTTTGAAATTATTTGTTTGCTCGTATTTTAGCAGAGCCTCAAAAGGTTTGTTTTGTATCCTCTGGTAATTTTAAGTCTCCAAACACATTAACCAAATCAGCTGCAGGCCTCCAGCCTGCACTTTGTTGTGCCCACATCAGCAAACACTATTCTGAAGTGCACAGACTGACATGCCAACAGAAACTTCAAGAGCAGTTTAACATTTAAAAATTGCTGTTACAGTGTCAAATTATTGTTAACAACACCAACACATTCACAGATGTTTGCATGTATTGTTCAGTCATGGTGGAGACAAATTTTCTTAGATGGAGAGTTTCTCACCTATGGGCCTCCTCTACTCTTGGAAATGAATCTGCAAATTTTTTTTTATTGATAATAAGAAAAGTCTTGAGCTTGGACACAGACGAGAAAGCAATACCAAGAAAATTAAATTGTTTTCATTTAGTATACTCGCTGCAGAAAAACCTAAGTATTTTCCCTTAGTGTAAGTTTTCTTTCTAGGAAACAAAAGAGACCTTTGAAGTCCCTAAAGAAGAGGTTTTAGAACAAACTGGTCAAGTGACCAGCAACTAATTTTCAGGAACAAGCAGTGTCCACCTGGGAATTCTGAAGGAAATCAGACATGGATCTGATGGGCTAGAAATGCAGGATGCGTGTTTTACTATAACAGATGATCAAGGAACAAAGCATAGTAAACGTGCCAGTCTTAAAGGGCTCTTGAGAGCACACAAACAAACAATGAACCTGTCTTACAGAAAACTGGTAGAAATCACATTAACACAAGAATTAACAGACACCTAAAAAAATACATAATGTAGAATAATCAGCTTGACTTTTTCTAGATGGAAGCCAAGCTTCACATATATTTTGTAGTAGTGAGTAAACAGGACAAGTGATGCCATGGTAAATAAAATGCTGCCATTGGTGAAGATATGTTGTCATGTTAAGAAAAAGAAGATCATCATATGGACTGACACAGCAGTTAAAAGAGTGAGGAGAAAGTACAGACGTGTTCCACAAAGGAATAACTGAGTATTCCTGCCATACTCAACAGTGTCCAGCATTCATTTGCATTCATTTGTGAGGTGGAAAGGTGCAAGTATCTGAGCCCTACTTGTCTATGAGAAGACTAAACCTGACACAGTTGGAGAAATATCAAACAAACCTTCACTGAACGCTAAGGTTCCCTGAGGGAGCCAAAGGAAGGTCAAATGCTGAGGCCTCAGATTCAAGTACCTGTTTCCAAATTGCCAGAGAGCAGCACATGTGGGATTTTAATGTTTTTGTAGTCATACTCTAATTTTTGAGACCCCAGATATCCACCTCTAGCTGATTCTTCATACTGTAAGTAAATCTTGGCCACCTGCTTTGATATGAATCCAAATCATGGCACAAAATCTTTTGAAAACAAATCCAAATTGAGCTAATGATTATTTTATCTATCTATTTCATGCTAGATGCTTTTGTACTCAGAGCATTGGTATCCCCCGGTTATCTGAGCTGAATTCTTTCCAGTTTAGTAGAAATTATATGGAAAGGGGGTTGAGCAGGCTAGGCAGAGGAATGCAGGTTCTCACAATACCAAAAATAGGGGACTAGAAATGTTCTGATTGTAGTTAAAGTGTGCTCACAGTGCACACTAAAGCTTCGTAAATTTTTACCTTAGGTTTTTGTGGAAGCCAAAATTATTCTGGAGTTCAGGGAGCAATTAGAAAAATTTGCAGAGTGGGGCAGGATGGAGAATCACTGGGATATATTAAACACATGATATATGATATAGATACCTTATACCTCTCAAAAGATGCTAAGTTGTAGCATGTGAAAAGTTGAGTACACTGGAGACCTTAGAGCCCAGGTCCTTTACTCATTGCTTTGCCCCATAAGACAAGGGCTAGGGGACTTAGATGGATCTTTGATCTGATGCATTACAACAGTTCTTACATACTTATATTTTCATACACATCAATTATTGCAAATACTACTAAACATTTTCATAAATGAAACACAAGAGGCAGTGATACCTTCTAAAGCTTTCTCTTTGTTCTTTTTCTTTTTTTCAGGTTAGAAAAGAAGTTGGGGATGTTACTATTCTAATCAATAATGCTGGCAGACTACTTGGGAAAAAGTTCTTTGAGCTTACAGATGAAGATTTTGAAAACACCATCAGAATCAACTTCTATTCTCAAATCTGGGTAAAGTTTTTGTGAGTTTTTTACTACTGAGTGACCAAAAGGTACAGACAAGTAGTTTAGTGTCATCATGAAAATCACGATGGTGGCATCTACCTTAACAACTCAACTTGGAATAGGGATGTGAAGGACCTTGATTAGGGGAATATACGTTTTCATAATCATCCTGTAATTGGTGACACACCGCATTGACTACACCAATAAATGACCCCAGGATGTCTCAGTAACGTTAACACAAACCTGCCTGGGCACTCTGGTAAATCAAAGTTTGTGCAACTGTATCATCAAACATGCGCTGCCTGTGACAGCTGTGGTTGAAGGTAATTCTGATATGATGGCATGTGACTTCCCTGCTCCTGATGTTTCCTGTCATCAGAAGGCTTTGCCACAACCACGGTTTACTGGCAGTGTTATGTTTAGAGTTAGACTCCATGATCTTAAAGGACTTTTCCAGCCTAAATGATTCCTTGTTTTTATGCTGCACATATTGTTGTCAGTCTTCAGGCTGTGCTTTCATTCCTAGTCACCATCTGATTAATGACCATAGAAAACCAATCTGGCTAGTATGAATTTGTTTTGTTTTCTTACCCCTGAATTTTGCTGTTTTTTGGGGTCTCAGTACACTTTGCAGTTATCTGGGGTCTCAGTACACTTTAGGAGGAGGGTTTTTTGAGAGAGGCTGTTACTATTCCCCCTCTGGCACTTCTTGTTTACATGCCTGAGTGAACAGCCTGCGTCAGGGAACAATATAGCATTGCAACTCCTTTTTTAAAAGGCAGTTCTCAATGGAAAATCATTGCAGAAGTCGTCCTCTAACTATTCCCCAGCCACACTGCATCATTCTTCCAAATACTTGAGAAAAATGGACTGGGAGAGGTGTTCCCCCTGGCAGGTCTGAAGAAACACGGGACAGGAGGACAGTGATATACGAGGCACTCACACCTGAAGTCTAATAAGATTCCTCAGCTATTAAAAAAAAATGCTACTGCTCTTGTCTCTTTTTCTTATCTCCCCCTTCGTTAAATACTAGCATTCTTCCTAGTTAGTATCACTCACAGTGGTGTTCTGGAGTGCTGGAATTGGCAGGCAGTTCAGTTTGTAGCAAAAAGGGCCCGCAGACAGCTGAACTCTCTGTAATGTGTTGACTTCTAGCTCCCTCTTGTGTACCAAACCTTTGGCAGTAGCCTCAAAGAGACAAACCCTGAGGAACCAGGAAGCAGAGAAAATACAAATTTCACTGCTTTTAATAAGGTATTTTAATGCTGTTAGATCTTCAGACAAAGGGCAGTCATTCAAGGAAATGTTGTCTCTCATTTAAAAATTGTTACAGAGATAAAAGGTCAGTTGGGCTTCTTGTATATTGAAGGCTCAGAAAGCAAATCAGCCAGTATAGCCTAATTTTGGAATGAAACATTTTTGTTATGCCTATTTATAAAGGGGGTTTTACATTAAATATATTTATATTCTCTTAGACTTGCAAGGCCTTTCTTCCAGCCATGGTGGCCTGTAACCGCGGGCACCTGGTCAGCACAGCCAGTGGAGCTGGATTACTGGGACTCTACAGGGCATCAGGTAATTATAGCCAACTGCCATTACAAATTAGATCTACATACTAACACTTTTCTTGGACGCCTGCTATCGAGGGCAGGTATTGGATATTTGGTATTGATAATATAAGTCACGTTCAGCTTTCACCATATAACTATAAGGCTTATAGGAGTGGGCCTGCCCACCCATGCATTATAACCTTTTACAACTTAGATATGTATTTTTAGGTTGTGTGGTTTCATCATTCACTGTGGGTGAATTCCTGAAGAATAGCAAACTACCTCTGATGCAAGTCTTTGAAGTTAGTCTTTTAGCAAAATTGGATTTCATTGTATCTAACAACTATTTTCACACACATTTGAAAAAGTTTTAGGAAATGATATGTAAGGCAGTATATTAAAATCGTTTCTAACAATTGGAAAATTGTAGAATAATTTGTATGGGAAGCAATCTCTGAAGGTCACTTGGTCTATATCCCTCCCAAAAAACAGGCCCAGCTTAGATCAGGTTGCACAGGGCTATGTGAGGGCAAGTTTTGATTATCTCCAAGGATGGAGTCCCATACATTCATCAAACAATAAAAATCAGACAAGGTTCAGTCTTCCTGGGCAAACAAAATGGTGGTGTAGTTGCAGGGCAAATCAGAAGTAATAGGCTGAAGCAGGGTATTTATATTTTACCACTAGAAATAGTTCTTTCTGAAATGGAACCAGTGATATTAAAAGTTGAAGACATTCTGAAGTGAAAGAGCGCCTGGTTTGTATAAGAGTATCTAGAAATGTACAGAAAATGCTGAATAAGGTCATTTGCCTGTATCTCTCTATAGTGCACTAAAAAAAAACCTCCTCTGAAAAGGATTAATTTTATCCTTAGGCAACTGTGCATCATTCATGGGAAGAGCCAATAATCTCCAGTGAGCATCACCAATATGCTTTAAATATTAGTTACAAGACTGCTAATGATAGAAGTAAATAATATTGTGGCTTAAATAGTATTACCAAGAATTCAATTCTGTATATAGCTTTTACTGTGGTGCTTCTGACATTTTGGACATTTCTTCTTTCTTCACTTTTTAGATTATTGTGCAAGTAAGAGTGCAATCATTGGACTGATGGAAGCCATAAATTCAGAATTGTATCATGAAGGAAAGTGTGGCATTAAAACCACAATCATTTGCCCTTATTTTATTAGTACTAAGTTAAGTAAAGGCTTCAAAAGCAAGTAAGTAAAACTTAGATTTGTACTATTTCATATGTAAAAAATAATCACCACTCACCGAGTATATCATTCACAGTTTTTGGTTGGTTAGTTTGATTTTCAATTCAGTATTTTTGCCCTATGGGCACGAACAACTATGTTTTTTGACATAAAGAAATGCAAGTCTTGCGTACAGTTAATAGCAGGGACTGTGTAATAACCTCACGGTCATAGGAACAGTTGGGGATACACAGCAGTATTTAAGGGTTAATGGAACCTTATTTGTCAGGAGAGTGGGCACTGAGGATGTTCTCTGCCCCAAGTAATTTTGGCAGTGTAATTACAGTTATGGCTGTCGGGATACCCATGACCTGTCCTTATTAACTGTGCCCGACTGTCTGTGCTGGCAGGTACAGTGATTCTGAGTGAGAATGGCTGTGGTGATGGTATCTGGTGGGTGGCTCTGTGGCTGCAGCGATGGCAGAGGCTGCAAGCGCTCAATGAGCTGTTGCAGGAGTGCACCACCAGTGATCTTGGTTTTTCAACCTGCTCCTGTTTGCACCATTCATCATCGTGCAGCAGCATATGTATGCAGAGCAGAGCCCTTCTCCCAGCTGGTGACAAGCCTGATCCTGGTCTACTTAGCTGTCACCTCAGCATTTACAGCAGAAAAAGATTGCTGGAGAGCAATGATGCGTAGAACAGCATACAGGATGGCTAAGGTTGGAAGTTTCCAAAGCTGGAATCACTGTGGGCATCAACTTCATTGTGGTCATCATACAAAAACGTCGTTAAATTCACAACATCATCAAAGTGCTTTCAATTTATTTTGATGATAGCAGAAACAAAAAGGAGATTCTTCTTTGGAGATTGCTTTCCAAGATTACTTGAGAGGAAGGGGGGAAATGCATAAATTATTTAATTATGTATGTGTGTGTTTTTATCTCAAAAGTAAAGTTTTATAATTTCATAACCCTTTTTTCTTGTTTTACAGAAAACCCTGCTTGTTTCCTGTTTATGATCCAGAGTATGCAGCCAGCAGGATCGTGGATGCAATTAAAAAGAAAAAATTTTATCTAATCATGCCTCCAGCTGTATACATACTTGGTCTGAAAATGTAAGCATGTGACTTGTCTTCTAGCACTACCTTCTTTCCTTTGCCATATGACTGTAAATCAGTTTAGTCAAAACAGTCCTTTAGTTAATATTCCTGCAGTCAATCCAGTTATATTTACCCAATGTTAAAGAAACAGTGGGTTTGATTTTTTAATAATCTAGGTGAATAACATTCCTTTGGCCTCTTCTGTCTGTAAGAAATGTCTCAAGGTACAGATGGATATAGAAACTTCAAAAATTTTCCGGAGATGGTGCACTGGGACCAATGCCTAGCCTAGAACTGGCTTCCTCCAGTCACTGCCTCCACTGCAGGCTGGGCTTTCACAAAATGTCTTGGTCTGTCATTCATTTTGCCCATTTATAACATCGAAGCGCCAAATGTGTTATTGCCAGATGTTAGAAGTATTGAGCACATATAATGTATTTGTGATTTCTTTATTTATAGAATACTTTTTTCTTAAAAATACCAACAAAATAGGCTAACTAGAAGTTTGTCTCATCAGTTTCGTTCCTAGAAAACTGGTGCTACTCTTCGAGTCTTACATTAAGTTCCCTGAGAGCATGGATGAAGCCTTTGGTCAGAAGAAAAAGGATTGAAACCGAAAGCATTCTGAAGACCTCAAGTGCCATCTAACTGAACATTTGCAGTAAAAAAGTCATTTTAAATCATGTTTATTCCTTGACAAAAATTTTACTTCTTGTATGCTATTTTACATTGGTCAGCATGTCATTTAATTCTTCACAACTGTCTTTTATGTCTATGTTTGGCAATTTTTCTGAGTAACTTTTGAAAAATAACTGAAGCTTTAAATTACATAGGTATTATGCTAAGTGACCAAGCAACAACTTTGCATGGACTGTACTGTTTTCAGACTGAGACTTCAATGAGGTAGCCTAAAATCACTGATTTTTAGTCACAACCCAGTCTCTTATTTCATGATGTCTTGCTGCTTTTGTCTGAGGTCTCAGTAAAAGTGAGTAAGTCCAGGCATGGATGTTTGACTTCATGTCATACTGTCAAATTTATACAGACTGTCTTGCTTCCAGAATGAAACTTCAGTGAGGTATCCTGTCTGTTAGTGTGGAACACAATTCTGTCGTAAATCATGGGAGAAGGAATATAGACAGGAGAAATACCTCATGTATTCTTGGAAAATTATGGGTGAAATCTCTCCTTATATTTGGAGAGGAGTAACACCCATGTTCTTCAACTGTTTTTAAATAGAATTACAACCTAAAGGTCCTAAAGAACAAAAAATCTCCCCCATAGGCGAAGTTCAGAGATTAGTTACACAAAATATGTGCTGGTAATTAACTGATAGAAATCAATCCTCATGTAAATTTTCATAAAATGCTAACTTAAAGTGTTCATAATTCACTTAATATAAAAACACATAAATAAACTGCATAGCAGAATAGTGAATCTACAAAGCCTAGGTTATAAAACTCTAAGGAATTACAGAGAACATTTAACAGTCTTCTATTGACCACGTTTGTCATCATAATTCAATTGTACTTAACTAAACCCACACTTACAAGCACCCACATACAAATACCTATAAGAGTGCACACTATTGAAATCCCAGTGTTTCCAAAGCACGCATGCATTTGATAAATTCTTTCATGTACCTGTAGATAGTACAGGGAAAATTTTGGCTGACAGAAGGAGAAAGCTCTCTGAAGTTGGGCTCTTTGGAAAGCAAGGGTTATTGATTTATATTTTTTAAAACTCTCTAGCTGATGAGTAATTAAATATTATTTTCTTCCTAATAATGAGACAACAAAGTCTAAATTGCTTCCTGCAAATACCAATCATTTTCTCAATTGCAGGCAAATATGTTGAGTATTTGGGTTCCCTTATTCAGCATGAATGTTACAATTTGGCTCAAGACCTATGTTCATTTTTAAGTATGATTACAGGAGTCAATGCAAATTGACATGACGTTATATTTGTGAATGTATTGTGGGCCTGAATATCTTAGTGCATCATTTCATTGCTGGTGCTGCAGAGCTTAAGAACAGAGCTAATGAGACAAGAAAAATGTATTTAAAAATGATTTGTGAAATGAGACTCCTACTTGAAGTAGTGTCACCTGCTAGTAACATTAATATATGGTGGACTATCCATCATTTAAATGTTAAAGGTTTCAGGATTAAATATTTGCAGGCAAGGAGCTCATTGTAAGGGCTCTCTTTTCAGGATCCTTTTCTTATTTTCAGTTTCTTTAACTAAAGTATATCAACCTTACCACCTACATCTGCAGTCATAAGTTCACCAACTGTATAGGCAGGACATGAGTAGATTAAGAATAATGTAAAGGAAATAAGACCCTATTTTCTAAGCTATTTTTCACCTATTCTGCACAGCCACCCTGCAAAACCTTATTCTGTATTGCTGCAACCTCAGCCAAGGGCACTTTTGGCTCCATATTCTTTTCAGGCTAATCTGCTTGTCTCAAGAAGGAATTTGTAAAGCTTATACTTTCTAAGTCTCACAGTGATCTGTTAGATCTTCTTATCAGTCCTAGAAATCAGTAACTCATTCTCTTCCATGAAATGCCAGGAAAATAGTTTCAGGGTTTGGGGTTGGTTGCTGGTGGTGTTGGTGTTTGGGGAGGAGTAGTTTCTCTTTTGTGTATAGAAAAGAAGTGTGATAGATCCAGTAATACAATTCTAAAAGTGTAAGCCAAAACCTTCCTATTAAAGCTCAGAAGATGCATTTGGATGGTGTTCCTGTTTTTCAATAGAAATTATCTTCATATTTTGAAATCTAGTGTGCCACTTAAGAAGTATCTCAGAGTTATCAACAACTCCTGAGAAAAATGTCCTTTCCTTCTTTGAGGCTTTCATCTTATTTGTAATTCCTCCACGACAAAAACATTTTTACAGGAGAAATTCTGTTACTACAGAAGCTGCAAATGAGACTGGAATACTGTTTATATTAAATTTCTCTCATTTTTTTCACTCCTTGTTCTCTGCAAAACTGATGAAGAAAGACCTGTGTTGCTGCACCAATAATGAGATAATCTGTGATGTCAATTTCTTGCTCTTGTTTTGTGCCCATTGGTACAGCATACCTCTTCAGAGCACATTTTTCTTATAAAGGAAGTTGTAGTACTGGGTATCTTATAAAAAACATTAACCATATTCAAATTATAAGCATTTTGAGAAACAAACATTTGAATTATTCTTGGTCACTTTGTAATCTAAATCTTTAAATAAACTTTAGAAGCAACAATATGCAACTTTGACTTCTCATGAATTTCATTCTCCAACATTACTTAGTTCCTTTTACTTCAGAGATTGATGTTTCCACCCAAATTCATTGTTTTCTCTATAAGTTATTATTACAGTTTCTCATGTATGCTCAAGTTCTTCATTTATATACTTAAACATGTAACAAAAGCCTTAAGACACTGAGATGCAACTTGCAGCAAATCATAGAAACAACTGGATTTCCCAGAAATTCTGATAGCTTGTTCTGCTCTATCACCTGAACTGGCATTGCCCCATTAAATTTTAAAACATTCCCAGAAAAAACCTGTCTTTCTAAAGGCCTGATCCCTCTGTTGAACGACGGCTTTTATTGAAGACACTCTAAGAATACTCAAAGCTAATTTGAGGCTAGGTTTATACACTAAAAGTGAAAAATGTATTTCCAAATCCTGCAATATTTGAAGTCTTTTTCATAAGTAACTGGTATTTTCTCAGCCTCTGTCTGGAAAGATGTTTAGTTCACAGTTCCCACAGGTAATGGGACAATTGTGGAAGGATAGATTTGGCACTGGAAGTGAGGAAATTCCCTGTTTCTCTGCCACTACCTTTGTCTTTGACCTTACTTGTACCTTGAGAAAACCAAAAAATAGTGAAAGCTGCATAAACCGTGTATAAATGTACTGTACCTGTTTTCTGTAATTGCAAGTCCTGGGAAAAGAAGTCTTCATGCTAATACAATTTTTCATGGTAATTAGAAAAATAATTTTCATCTCTTTACTTTTACACCTAGAGAAAGGTTATTGCTTTCTATATTCCCTGATGATTTTTAATATTTCATATAATTTCATGAGGAAGAAAAGCCTGAATCAATCCAAAGAGCCCAGTTATTAACAGATCAAAATTCTACATTGATTACTATTATGGATTTTTCTAGTTTCTTTCTGCAGTCAGTACAATGCCTCTGTTCAATACTTCAGATTCTTCAGGATGCTACAGACTGCTAATAAAGAATGACTGTTTAATTTAAAAAATAATTAATACAGCTCTAATTGCCTTCTACCATTGCACAGAACTGTTGCTGAAGCCAAATAAATTGTCAGGTGGCCTTCCACTCCATTAATTAATCTCAGCTGGCAGCACTGCCTGAGGTAGCAGTGATTTAAAGAGTCACAAGGCATTGCTCAGTGCTTTCATAAACTCCACGCTGCCCAGGTGTCCACTGATAAGTGCACTGTGTTGGTGGAAGGGGCATTCTAGCAGCTGCTCGGTTGCTTCCTCTGTTGCTTCTTTCTCGGAAATGTAGTTAACACATGAAACATTAATAGTTCCAATATGCTTTTTGAGTGCATTTACACACTTAAGCGTACTTTCTTTCCTGAGACAGAATGGGCTGAGTAGAGCTGGCTCAAGAGTCCATTGTGTTCTCTGTCTGCCTGGGATGATATGCTAAGGAGGTAACAGGAAATAAGGAATTAGATACTCCTACAGAACAGGAAAAGAAGCCAGAGAGTGTGATAGTCCTGAAAAGATCTTTGAAGGCTACTTAGAGTCTGACAGCACATAAATTAAAAGTAGGAAATCAGGCTAGACCTGATGTCTACTTTGTTATCTAAAGCCCTCATTATCTATATCTTATATTTCCCTGGATGAGAGACCAATTTCAGTGCCTTGACTGCTAAACTGGCAAATCTGAAAGTCCTGACATAAATTAAGAGAAGATCCATGATTCTAACCATGCCTGCAAAAGTAGATGAGAGACCACACTGCGGGACTACCCAGGAATGGAAATTAGAAGGAAATTGTTCCTCTTCAATATTTAAGCCTTGTTACATAAGACTCTGCTTGCCTTACACACATCTGTTTACCACCTGGTAAACTGGTGGTGTTTATTTAATATACATAATTCTTTAATATATAATTTTGTGGCAGCTGATTTCCTGTTTTGCAAAGATTTTACAATGACTTTCTAATAAATTACTTCCTTCCATCTGCATTTTTACAATCTTCTTTCTAAAGAAGGAACATACTTTTACATGAAAGTCAGAAGCCACATCAATAACTAAAGTAAGAATCAGAAAAATAAATACCACTTCTTTATATAAGGAACAAGTGGCAACAGACAGAATTCCTACATAAGGAACAACCCCCATAATCTGAGAATCATGCTACACATGCCACAATCAAAAACCTAAATTACTTCAACCACACATAATGGCAACTGATGCATTATTGGGATAAATTCTTATCACATATGCTTTGTAAATGAAAGGCATTTCCGTCTTGGAGATGGCATCATATCTAGTGGCGTTAATGATAGCAATTAGTTTTAGTGATTTGTATTCCACACGCAAAATACCTTTAAAATAGCTCCTTCAATACTATTGCAACATAGATGCGTTCAGATACTTCTTAACATAACCGGATAAAATTTCTAAAAGGAAGTGCAGAAGGCTGCTATTAGAAGCATGTGATAATAGTACACCTGCAGCATTGTGTTGCTCTTGTACTATTATCCTCTTTCTGGGGAAATATGAAAAAGAAGTATTTGACATTAGCTGCTACTGCACGTAAGAGAGATGTCGTACATGTTTAATTCTTAATTGCACAAGCCTTCTTTATGTCCTAGTATCTTTATATTTCCAGCTTTTTGCTTCTGGTTTCTTTGCTTTCTTATTAGAAAATTATCATTAGTATTTTTCATGTGCAGCTTTAAAATTGTCTCAGAGACAGTTTAGTGACTGGGAATATTTGAAGCTTTTGTATCTTCCTTATTTCCCCCAAAAAAATAAAATCACAGCTTCAGATTGATTGAAAGGCAGTTTGCCTTAAACTGAGACACAGTTGGAACGACCCTAGTGCTCTAGGTCACTGAGAGAGAAAGCAAATAGAGGAACTTAGGTTATCTGGAGAAAATGATGTGTAAGGAATTCTTGCCTACCAACAGGTCTGCAGGAGCAAGGAGGAAGGCCACAGAGGAAGGACAGGATTTCTTGCTTATGTGTTGTTATTCCTTAGAAGAGTAAATCTTCCAAAATCATGTTTATTAAATTATGACCTTTGGGAAAGGGAATTAAACAGGTCTGTGATCTTTCTCTAATTCAACCAGGAAGTTGTAAAAAACACTTAAACTGGGTCTGTAATAAATAGCCTTGGAACCTACTTCACTTTAATCTTTCCCATAAAACATACTAGCTGCTTTGGTCAAAGATCCGAATTAGCTGTAAAAATTGAAGTTTTTCCCTTTGTCTGGCTGAGACTTGAGCTTCCAAAGGGTACCAAGAAAGAAAAAGGAGCAGGAAACTTCCGGTTTTGTCCTTTATGTTTAGTCAAATGTGTACGAGCAGCTGTGCCTGGTATACTGTGGTTCCAGGGTGTGTCTAGGAACCAGGACAGTGTCGGGCTCTCACAGACTCTCAGCCTTGCTGCTGCCTTCTGCCTGGGTGGCACAACAAGGGTAAAGCTCTGCTTGTGGTGTTCACCAGAGCTACAGCACAAAGACCCAGCACACTCTGCCTTCACTTGGCTCTTCTACCGCACTTCGCATCAGCTTTTCTGCCTGGCATCTAAATGTTGCTAAAATCGAACAGCCAAACAATATTCCACCGATTGCAAAAATGAAAAAATCCATTTTCAAACTCTCATGGCTTGTAAATGATGCTCATTTACATGAGACAAAGACTTCAAAGACTCTTTCTTAGAAGGAATACTTGTCTCCAGATATATTTATTTCAGCCTGTCATAGTCAGAAAGAATTAACCACTTCGCCTAAAACCATTAGTCACAACAAGAGCAACGAAAAGGAACAAAATAGAAAGTTAAATGGAAAAATATTTTTAGCACCTTTGCCAAATCAGTGTGCAAATCCTCAGGTATGGGAAAGCATTTTTGTTTGCTTCCCTGGAACATGCTTTTAAGCAAAGGACAGCAAGGAATTACTGGCATGAGTCAGTTTTGGTAGAAAGAGCCAACAATTTGGGAGAAAGGGGATTTATCCTGAGTAGACACTGGCAGAAAAAATTACATCTGTGATATCAGCAATCTCCTGCTTCCACACAAATGTGAGGAGAAAAAAACCCCAGAAGTTTGCAGTCATTTTGAGAAACACATGTCAGAAAAGTATTGGATGACAGTGTATCTCCAAACAGTGTCATTCTTGGCAGAAATACTCTGTTAAAAAACGGCTATTTCACTAGTAATACACATTTCCATTTAAGCAAAAACTTTTCCTACAAGTCTGATAAATGCCTAGCTTACTGCTTGTCCATAGTTTACTTTTCCCATCCTGAAAAAAAGGAACCAAGGAAAGAGTAGGTGACTCAAAAAAAGGATAAGTGTGTTCGAAGTTGGTTGTCACCTTTCTTAGCACAAACAGGACAGGCTTGTGGTTGGAAGCAAGGACAATTCCTTGGAAAAATATGGCTTCACAGTACTGAGAAAGGCAGCAAAGCTGTCTCCCCTGTCAGTAAAATTCTCTGACTGAACCAAAAGTGGGCAAGATACAGACGGAGTTGGTATTTTTTTTTATTTTAATCAATCATTGTGAAACAGATTTAATTAATAAATTTTAAGTGCATTTACAGCATTTTTCTACATGTCCTATTTCTCCTCATGAAAAACCCCACAGAATAAACAAGGCTAATTAAATCTATTTTAATCTTTCCTAAATTTCACTTCTTAATAAAATGATGTTGTTTGCTTTGCTTGCATATGAACATTTTCCTTTTCATCACCAACTATCATGTAAGGGCCCTCCAGAGCCTAAACAGCAGAGGGAATATTCCCGATGGTGCTTGTTTAAATTCAAAGTACATTACATAGAATTGCAGCAAACTTTAAACTGAAGATCGAACTGTGCAGCAGTTGCTTATTTAAGCTAAAATGTATTTGCTCACCTGAACGATCCTTCAACAGTAAGTAAGTGATCTGTCTCATTCAATTTTAGTTATCTGGAGGTGAGGTGGCAGACCAAACTACTCATTTCATTGCCTAATTGCTTTCTGAGAGCAGCAATTTATTTCCACCCACAGATGAGGAAGTTTGGATGGATTTCCTATCCTGAGATGTCCATTTAATTGTTTAAAAATGGGATAAAGGAATTTCAACCTACATCCTTAGTGATATCAGCTCAAATATTTGGACATTTAATAGGCATTGCAAGACAGACAGGAAGGATATAGCTAATTTATATGCAAGTTTAAACTGATGTTAAAAATTACCCATGAACTATAATTATACACAGTGCCAAAATATCACATTGCTGTTGATATGTTGAATTATTCCTTCTTTCTTCATAGGTTAGCAATTACTTATAACTAATAAATTTGTACTGGTTGCGCAAGCTGGAAGCAATAGATTCTGAGTTGAGTGCAGCAGGCAATTGAAACACCAGATGTCTTCTCTATGACTATTGAATTAGGTATAGGTGTTCAAATTAGTGTTTTAGGTAAAAGGCTTCTTCTGGTAAAATATGCCTCACATCATTCAATCCCCACGGAGATCAATGTGGAGTGAAAAGTTTTCATGCTTAAGAGGATATTATCCTCAGAAATGCCGCTGAGGTTAGGAATGAGTACTTCCCATTTCCAAAGCAGCTTTAGCGAATGTAGTCTTGGCTAAAAGGTTTGCTCCCCTTTCTTAGTCCCCTTTCTTAGCTCCAGAAAGGAAACCATGTCATGAAACATACTGATGAAGACATGAAATTTGAGTTCAAATTCTGATTTTTTTAACTCTTTATTATCACATAAATTGCCAGGGTACCTTATAAGATTTTATGTTAATCAGAAATGCTGGCTTTCACATCTGAAAACTAAGCTGCTATATAACAGAAAATTAAGGCCCTTGTATAAGTAAACAAGGTAGGTTCAATATGGAGGGACAACTAGGAAGAGTGAAGAGTTGATTTCCAGAGTGGAGGCGTGCTGTTTGGGAAACTCCAGAGAAACCTGTGCTGCAGGCTGCGCTCATTTCATGCATTTGTTACTCATCTGGAATAGAGGACAAGGTAATACAATCATTTGATGATATTAAAGATATTAAGGACACTTTAATCATTTCTTTCGCTCCTTTCTTCATTTGGCACCTTTGTGTCCCAGGCATCCCTAGTGCAGATGTACTAGTTAGCTACCAGCTACACTAAGGCAGACCTCAGTTTTGCTTTTTTCCCTAAACGAAAACTGGTCAACATTTTCAGGTTAGTTCATGGAAGGCATGACTCTGTGGGATGGTGAACTGCACTATGGCCAGAATACAGGAGAAAAGAGAAACCAAATGACCCATTACAACTCTGAAAGAGAGGTACATGCGCAAGGGGGAAAGGTGTCACTGTCCCTGTGAGCCTGGCACTTGGACATAGACGTAACTCAGTTTTACATACCAACAGGTACACTAATCTTCAGAGCATATGCTGGCACGATGGCATTGGCAGTAACTCCCATCACACGCACATTGATTACTTCATGTTGGAAAAGACCTAGAAGATCATTGAGTCCAACTGTTAACCCAGCACTGCCAAGTCCACCAGTAAACCATGACCCCAAGTGCCACGTTTAAATACCTCCAGGGAGATGGTGATTCCACCACTTCTCTGGGAAGCCTGATCCAATGCTTGCCTACTTATTCAGAGAAGAATTTTTTCCTAATCTATAGTCTAAACCTCCCCTGGCACAACTTGCAGTCGGTTTCCTCTTGTCTCTGGTTTCTCTCCTATACGGAACTGTTCTCGCGCTATTTTCCTTCAGATCACAGCTGCTCCCGAAATTACGGAGCGCAGGACAGACGACAGTCCTGCACAAAATTAAACCTGCCCTAAACCTGCTCCCTCCTCCCGTTCCTAGCGGGGCCGGGCCGCCCCAGGCCGAGTGCCCGCCCGTGGCCCG
>WEIT01034453.1:804-37907 GCA_013389985.1 Dryoscopus gambensis
CTTCCATGTTTTCATGCTATGCCATGAGACTCTGTTTTGGTTATCCATTATACATCTGTGATTTAAATCCATGTTTAAAATGAACAAAAAAGAATATTTATTGTCTCCCTCCTCAAGTTGTCATTGGGATGATATACTCACCTACTAGCTCAGTATGTTGTTTATGAAAATTGCATTTATTTAAAGCTTTCAGTTGAGGTGTTAACATCACAATCAATTCTAATGCTTAGTGAAGCATATAGAAACTTAAAATCTAGGAGTTAATGCAAAAAGATATTTAGGCCTATAAAATGTGCCTGGAATTATTTATTCTTTCCCTTCTACTACTGTTGGTGTCTGAAAAAAAGACGGATTACCTTTTATTTGGTGTACAGTGAAGTGTTAGCTATTTTGTTGTCTTAAAAATGCTTATAAAAGTGGATACAAGTTAGTATATTTTTGTCTAAGTGGTATTAAACATTGGTACTGTGGCACTTTTCTGCCACCAAATTGTATATTGCTTAAGTTGTCATATTTAGTTGCCTTTAGTTGAACAAAGAATAGATCTGTGGAATTTAAATTAGTATAAAAATGGAGCTGCATCATGATTAAAGGGTTCTTTCCTGCTTCTTTTTTCCGTTTTTTTTTTTAATAAGATAAAAATCTTTATCCTGTAACTGTTTATGTTGATTAAAATCCAGTGAATGCTTTTGTTACGAGTACCATGTTGTGCAAACAGTGTGTTAATCTGATGCCAATTATTTCTTTCTCTGTTGACTCTTCATAGGCTTTGATTGGTGGCTTGGAAGGATACGGTGATATTGTGTCTGTGTCCTGTACCAACAATGAGATTTTTCTCTTAAAGGGAGATAGAGACATAATAAGAATTTCAAATAGACCTGAAGGACTGTCATCAATAGGTTTGTATAGATTAGTAAGCTTAATATGTAGAAATTAGTAAATTTAGTATGTATAAATTAGTGTGTACCTCATGGAACATGGTGCCTATCATTCTTTTTTAATATAAAAACCCCCCAAACCAACAAAACCGAAACCAAACCCCACACAAAACTCTTCAGATTATTGCAAAAACCTGCCAGGTCCTGTAGACTTGCTCATCTGTTTTGATAGGTTGTATTTAGAGATTTGGGTTATCTGCTTATCTGAGCTTCTCTTTTGGCTGCAGTGAGAATGGGGGCATTAAGAAATTAAATATGGTTGCCTTTTTTGAGAGTGGATCAGCATTAACCTAGTGAGGCATCTCTAATCTGTACATTTGAGAGCTCATTCTGAACCATGATGCTGAAGCAGTCTGGATTCATGATCATGGTTATCCCTTTAGGATCAGTCTCAATAGCTGAGTATGTTGATTCTGTGCCACCTGTCACCAGCCACATTCCAGGGGAAATCTCAGCCTTCCTAGCAATGAAAAAGAGAGAACTGCCAAATAAATCCAAAGAACGCTCACTAAAATTCCAAAAATAATTTGACTGTTTAGTACTTGTTGCCATCTGAGTTAAACATTTATGTTACTAGAACTCTCTAAAAGGGACTACTAATGCATTTAAGTATACCAGCTTAGCTTTGTACTAGCAAAATGCTAGTAAATATGCTATGAAGTCTCATTGAATGCTGGAGATCTTAACTTTCTTGTCATTGCATATTGACAATAGCTTTAGTCATTTAGGCGGTTCTTTACTCACAAACTACTAGAGGCTGTTAATTATTTTAATCTCAGCTTTCATGTATAGTTTCAAAGGAGCCTTTAGAAGTCTATTTTCTTCTAATCACCACAGTGTTTTATTTGGTAATTTTTCTTAGTTTTTTTTTCCAAGCCACTGAATGTTTGAATGAGGAAATTAAAGATACAGGATGGCACTTCAGTGTGTGATACAATTGGGTCTCCCAAGCTGCAGACCTGTACTGTTCTTTACACATAAACATATATGCAGAATTTTGCTAAAAGTAGCTTGATACAGGGTTTGGGGGGAAGTGGTTTCATATAGATTAATTTGCAGGAAGTTTATAGTGTGTGTGTGCAAATATTTATTTTTAAAAGTTGTGAGCTTAGAACTTTTTTTTTTCTCATAAATATTCTTTTCTTTCAATACTCTCCAAGAATTAAGCCTCTACTAACTTGATGCTAGTATTTATACTTGAAATAGTATTTATACTTTTATTTTTCTTTTGGACAGTTTCAGATATGAATTCAAAATTGTCAAATCCTTTAACAGATACGAGTCCTAAATTGCTGACCCCATCATCAGTAGTTTCATCTGTATCATCCAGCCCTTCAGTGGAAACAGAAAAAAAACTGGTTACTTCCCCTTTGGTTACTGGCAATAAAAATGGCACTTCTTCTTCAGTGAAAGATGATCTGGAAACTCCAACACTATCAGAGAAAAGTTTTGATAGAGTGGGAGACTTGAGCAATGAAACCAGAAAAAGGGGCTGCTCTGTAGTAAGTGAATCACGAAGCAGGAGCAGCTCTGTGAACTCTGTGGACAGTGGCTCGAGCTTTATGATGTGCACAGACCAACTTCCAGAAGCTCAGAGAGAAGGCCAACTTTCTTCACAACGATTCAGCACCATCAGCTCTGAAGATTTTGATCAAGAACTCATTGTAAAGCCAATTAAGGTGAAAAAGAAAAAAAAGAAGAAACAGGGTAGGTCTAGCAGAACTTTCCCAGCCGTGCTTGTCGTTACAGCATGTTACATGAAAGAGTCTGTGTTTAGTGGGCTTTGTTTATATTGTGTTGTCGTGCTTTTGAAATGATTGAGGGGTTGTGGTGGGCCATTTCTGTTTTAAGATTAAAATCTCCTTTAAAACTGATAAATTCATGCAGTCTTTTTAGATCTCTTCGGGTTTTTTTTCTTTTAACTTTGTTGTGCTTTATGTAAACATGCTTCAAGTTCTAATGTATTTGTTCATAGAAGCATACGGTGGACTCTGCCTCCGGTTTTATGTTGGAATTCTGTAATATCTATTCATCCTATTCAGAGTATTTGGCAGTGTCTTTCTTAGCCATCTTTTTTAGTTTGATAAATAGTGTGAGTACTTGATAATTTTAATTGTTTACTATATAAAGACTTCTTGGCTTTATATGTGTATTGCTAAAGTGGGAAAAAAAATCAGTATGGTTGCAATTCAGATTTAGCTTTGTTCTTCCTCCAGTTCTAAAAATATTTTAATTTCTTACTTGGCACTGGAATTTAATAGATTTTAGTAATATTATTTTTCTCCCTTTTCTTTGTATGTGTGTGATAACAGAAAGTGGGACAAGGAAAAACCACAGCTCTCTGGAAGGCACACCAATTTATGAGCGTCAGCTTTCTGGTGACAGTCCACATTCCTTGAATGCAGACTCCTTTTCCATGACTTCCAGCATAATGAGTGGCAGCATTGATCATTTGAGTACTGGATCTCCAGATCAGGAAAGCATGTTCAGTGTGGAGTCCCACAGGATCTTACAAGAAGATAATGGTTCAGAAACTTACAGTGTCCTACAGTCTCCGGAGTCAGCAACTGTACTAATTAGTGAAGAAAATGGAGATGTGGTTGATTTACACAAACTTCCAAACAGTGACAGTGGCATGGGTACTTCTGGTATTATAGATACTTTGGCATCTGCATCTCCTCTGATGCTCACAGAAGACTTGACAAGCAGTGTTGATGGTGAATGTAATGGTGGTGTGGTTTCTGCAAGCAGTGAATGCTGTCCTGGGAAGCTGAGCCAAGACGAGGAGGAGGAGCAGGATTTTCCTACATTGTGTAAAATAGATGAAGACTTGGATAAAATGAAGCTGCAGGGTACTGAAAAATCTTCTGAAGATCCAGACCTTGCAGACCAGATATTTTTGGAATGTGACAGTATACTTGGTGTCCAGACATCCCTGACACCAGAGGAAAGTGCTGAAACTGGTAGGGAAGACCAACAGCAGCTCTCTCTAATCCACAGCGCTCTGTCAGACCCTTCTGCGCTCCAGTTTGACATCTCTGACGATGTTCATTCAGATAACTGTTCCATTTCTGGGTGGAATTTTGAAAGTGCAATCAAAGCTAAATGTGGTACTAGCACTGCTGAAAGGATAGCAGACACTCATGAAAGTAAGACTGAAAAATCTGCCTCAAGTGATGAAGAAGATATTTATGGACATGGATTACCATATTCATCCTCAGAGACCAGCATGCCTGACGTTGGTGCTGTGCCTGATGCACAGGATGTAGCCAAGATAAGCCTAGATGAAATGGTGCTCTTAAAATCCGATCAGGTATTTCTTTTCAGTTTAATTAAAGTACCTTTAACCTTAAAAAGAAACAACTTTTCTAAAGAAACGTTCCTGCAATTACTGTCCTTTAAATCTTTAGGAGAGCATTTAGAAGAGCAATTTTTTTTTTGTTTACTTGATTCAAGTACACAAGTAAAGTATAAAGCCAAACTAGTATGCATTGCAACTTTTAAAAAATGTGATGTATCTGACTTCAGAATGGGTGATGTGTGCTTGCAATGCAAAGAAGCTGTTCTGGCTGTATTATTCCCAGCTCAACAAAAATGCTGTTAGAAACCCATCCATTAAAGAGTGAATGGTAAAACCCAGTCACACTCAAAGGCTGTTCCTTGTTTGGATCTCCAGTAGTCCAAATTCTGCTTGATGCTGTTCCCAAATTCAGCTGACTTCATGGAGAATTAATGCTAGTTATCTCATGTGGCTGGCTTCTGCTTAAGGCTTATTTTACTGTAAATACTCAGAGTAAGGATTAGTCTTTGCCCTCTAGCCAGCAGTAGTTAGTACTGTTTAAAATGTTGACAGTTTCATTTTTCTGTTATCTCTCTTTCTTTCATCGTTATTTTGTGGGTAGTCCTCATACAGACTGTAGAAAAGAAGTACTAACGTTAATTGTAAAATCCACAAAATTGCCAGAATCACTGGGACTTTTAGCAGAAGACTTAAGGAGGAAATGCAGTTATTGTAGGCTGGGGATTTTGTTTCTTTTAGATCTGTAACAGCTTTGTATTGAGATCAACCAAATACCCATTCATAAAGGTTGAGTTACAAGTTGATGGTGTCCTATCTAGTAACAACTTCAGCCCAAATTGCAGAAGATGTTAGTTTCAGGCTATGGTATTCTTATACTCTGTCATGTTCAGAAAACTCCCCTGGTAATGTCTGCAGTGCTTGAGTTCACCTCATGCAAGCAATCAAAATTGAAGAGAGCAGGCTGTAAGGCAGATTTTTGCAAGACATGGCTCCTGTACCATACAGAGAGTACCACAGTTGGATATTTAGCTGTCTCTGCCTTCCAGCTGTCTTGTTCCCTTTGCTCATCACTTCTCAGACAATGAATAATTTCCTGGACTACAGGCAGACTGTACATTTTTGTATATTCCTTTTTTGGAGGTGGGTGACGGGGTGGAGGAGTTTATTTTTTTTGCTGAATCTGTTGTTCTAGCAGTCTCATTGTGCACATACAGCCTTAGAGAACAGTGACAGATGTAGTTTTATTTTACACAAGGCAAATTTATTTACTGATGAAAGTACTTAAATTTAGCTTTTTTTAAAATCAAAATGTAGGAACTGCTTTTCTTATATACCCACTTTCTTATGCAGTTTGAAGACACCTGACACTGTTCTGACTCTACAGTTTTTAGTTTGCAGAGAGCTGGATGGGATACTCTGGCCCTGGTTATGGCATCCTGAGCCTGGTTGTGTCAGAAAAATACGTTTGGTGCCTGGACTACCGAGGCAGCCTGTACTGCAGTGCCCTTCCTGCGGCCGGGCTGCGCTGGCAGAAGTTTGAGGATGGAGTCCAGCAAGTGGCAGTTTCCCCCTCAGGTGGGTTGGCTTTTGCTGCACTTTGACCTTGTAAATATAAAACTTGGATAGACTTGGGCATTTTCTTTGGTTTTGTTTTTTGGTTGTTTGTTTTGTTTTTTTTTTCAATATCCGTTATTATTTAATTAGGTGAAACTTGTCATTTTTATGAGATTACAGATACAGTTGAGTGCATATGTAATTTCCACATAGGCAGTTGATTGTTTGTTTGTTTTTTTCAAATAAATTACTTCCAGAAACTTGCTTGGGGCTTGTTTAGGGCTTGTTTCATGTACAAGTAGTATGTTGGTTTGGGTTTCCTTTTGTCTGTTTGTTTTTCAAATAGTCACAGTTATATGACTGCATCTTCACTACCTCTGAATCCCATGTTCTAGTTTGTCACTGTCGTTCTAAGAGGTTCACATTGCATTTTGGGAGGTTTTCAAACATGCATTTGCCTGATTAAAGTGAACTTCAGAAGCAGCAGTTCAGTGGTGGGCAGAGAAGAGCTCCTTGTCTATACAAACCCGTGATTTTTGTTACCGAGCTATAGAAGTTCTGGGCTGTGAGGGTGGTGAGGCACTGGCACAGGTTGCCCAGAGAAACTGTGGCTGCCCCACCCCTGTAAGTATTCAAGGCCAGGCTGGAGGAGGTCCTCAGCAATCTGGTCAAGTGGGAGGTGTCCCTGCCCATGGCAGGGGGTTGGAACTAGATGATCTTCCCCTCCCACCTAAACCATTCTGTGATTCACAATGTAAAGTTCTTTTTCTTGTAAATGTTGAATTGGCTTTGTGTATGCGTGGGTTGGTTGATTTGATTTCTTTTTAAATACTGAAGAAAAAAGCTTTGGAGTTTTAGTACATTTACGTATGAATTTGTTCTGGATGGTTGTGAATGAGGATTATGTTGGATTAAAAATAAGGAGGTTTTGATTATAAATTTGCATCACTTTTGGCCTTCCAGATTGTTCCAGGACCGGAGTTAAAATACGAAGTTTCTCAGCCATTTTAATCTCTTTGTCTCATGCCTTGCTACTACTTTTCTTCCCTGTCATCTCTAAAAGCACATGTCAATCTTTCCTTCTCTCTGTAGGGGAACACTTGCTATCTGTTTTAAGAAGAAAGAAATTCTATTTAATCTGTAGCTGAGCTTTGCTATAGCTAAAACAATTTAAGAGTACTTGTACTAGGTGAGAGAGTGGGTTCATCCAGCTCAGTATCTTAACTTTAAGAGTGGTGAACAGCAGAAAAGTGAAGGAAATGAGCATGTGTCATGTTTGCCCTTGGTAGTTGGTAGTTTCAGGCTGCAGTTGTTGGTGGTCCAGATTGCCTGAGCAAAATGTCGTTCCTCTGCATTTGTTATCCGTCAGTTCCAGGAATTCACCCAGCTTTTCACTGAATCCGTGGAAGTTTCTAGCATCCACAGTTAGCCATGGATGTATTAATGCAGGAGCATGTTAACCACAAAATTTCAAAATGGAATTAAATGCAACTTTGTGGAATCATTCAAAGGAAATTAATGGCAGTGTACTCTTCTGGTACAAGACAGCAGTTAAATTTGGAGTTCCATTTGGTTTTCTTTTTTTAAGCTATTATTATATATATTAGAAGTCAGTTACTGTTCTAGTCTTGCTTTTTTAAAAAAAAATTATAAGGGTTTCTTAAACTTGCATTTTTGTTTGATGCTACTGGTTTGCCTTTTCCGTCCTACGAGTGTAGGTGTAGGTAGGGCACATCACCTGTGACTGTTGCAGTAATTGCTGAGTGCTGTTATGTTCTTTCTTTTCTTCTCATACAGGGGCTCAGCTCTGGAAGATTGAACAGAAGACTAACAAAGCTTTTGCTTGTGGAAAAGTAACTATAAAAGGAAAACGGCACTGGTATGAGGCTTTACCCCAGGCTGTATTTGTAGCTCTAAGTGATGACACTGCCTGGATTATCAGAACAAATGGAGATCTGTATCTGCAAACAGGTACCTGAATTAATTGCAGGCTCTTTGAATTTTTGTAGGCTGAGATTATTAGATTTCAAGTCTGCAGAATGATCACAATTTGCTATAAACTTTTATCTGCAGCCAGGACAGAAGGAAACCTTTTTATCTTGAGAAACACTTGGAAACAGTTGTGAGATTTTGTGTAATTCAGAGAGTGGAAAAGCCAGTTCATGGCCACTTGTTTTGTGTGTGCCAAGTGGAGTACATATAGTACAGAGAACTTATGACATGAGGAGGATATGAGATGGATGGAGATCAATGGAAAGGGACTGTAGAAAATATCAAAATAATATCCTTGCTTTGAAAGTGGTACGGTGCACTGAAAGAACTCAGCCTTAAGTGGGCAGAATAGGGGAAAGTAGAAGCTTTTGTGTTTTGAAAAGCACAGATCTCTTGAAGATATGAGTTACCACTTGATAATGAAAGGAAGGTATTCTTAGACAGAAGATCATGAAGTGCTTTGAAAGTATAGACAAGAGACAGAGAAAGCAAAGCCATGGGGGAATGGAATGGGCTGTGGAGCAGGAATCTTTGCTGCCTTCTTACTGGATATGAATTAAGCACAAATTAAAAAAACGGATAGTGCAGTGAGAACTTTGAAGTCATGGCCTTAGTTTTAAGTTCATCAGTGAATAGAAGAGGATGTATTTGGGAGGTGTTATGCAAACAATATTCAGGCTAAATGCAAGGAGCTAGGACGAAGGATGGCAGTACTAGTTTTAGAGTTAAGGGAGAAAAGTTTTAAGGACTCTCAGGTATGTGGGGCTTGCACAGAGAGCTGAGTTACTAAGGGAGAATTACCAATAACATGATAAAGGAATTACTGGTGAATGAAGAGGAGGACTGAGTTAGGGGAAGCTGTGTAAGACATACTGAAACAGGACAGCATCTTTGAGTGGCTATCAAAATTCTTATTTACCTTTCATTTAATTTTGGCACTCTCTTAATTTGTCTTTTAGGTTTAGTTATTGTAGCACAATACAAAAATTATTTGTGATTTAGGAAACTGCTTTAAGTACACATCACTGTTTCAAAGACATGCTATTAAAATTATTTTTTTAGTTAAGTGTAGTAGTTCCAGAAAAATCAAGTGGCGTGCCGGTGGTCACATGCATATTGCCAACAGGCATGGATAGTGGTGATGGAGAGTGAATTTTGGATGCTAATCATACAGGGCTCTCTGAAGGTTTGAATCAATATTTTTCTTCCCTTTGAGAGATTGGTTTGATTACATCAGCTTACATTCTGCTGTTCTTAGGCTTCCAAATTTGTCTTTTGATGCAAAATATAAATTCTCAGTGTATTGTGTCTTACTAATATGAGACAACCAGTGAAAATTGTTGCTCCAGGATCTTTTCGTTCCCTTCACTGTCTTGTGTACCATTTATAACAAAAGTGCATGCTCAGAGGTTTAGAAATGAGCGTTCTTGTTAGTCTGGAATATCATACAGATGAGTCTGTTCATACTGGCTTTGGCAGCAGGAGAAGATGATACAAAAGCTGTCTCATGAGGTGTTTCACATGTAGTTTTGTATGTGTAAATCAAGCTTCAGTGTAATCGTAAAGAAGACATGTACCTTTAGATTAGATGTAGGAATGTGTGCAAACTGCCTTTAAATCTACCAGAACCTCTCTGCTCCTTTCACTACTACACACTGTGCTGTGCTCTTCAGTAATTGCTCTGCTGTCACTATTCAGATCAGGTTGCTTCTCTCCCTGGCATGTTTTGGGCAAAAGTTCTTCCATTACTGGCTTTTTCTTGATGCTTCTGTCAGCTCTGATAGAGGTTTTATAAATGGAGATTCCTGGTGCTGACGCTAGAGGGAGAGAAGGAACAAAAATGACAGGACTGGAAGTGCACTGTGCAGGATGTTGAAGGACGTACAGTGCCTTATTATTTAAAATGTAAACTCAGCTATATTAGAGGAAATTATTAATAGTTTATAGAAAGAACAGTCACTTACGGAAATTGTGATCAAATGACAAATGTTAGCATGTCGAGGAGATTCCCTTCTGCATTTTCTTTCATTGAGTTGCTTTATCTCTTTCCTTTTTCTTGCAAAAAGCCAAAGTTTGTAAAGCAATCCTCATTTTCTGATTTCTAGGCCTGAGTGTGGATCGTCCTTGTGCCCGAGCAGTAAAGGTTGACTGCCCTTGTCCACTGTCACAGGTCACATCCAGAAATAATGTGGTGTGGGCTCTGAGCGAGCAGCGGGCCCTGTTGTACCGGGAGGGAGTGCGCAGCTTCTGTCCCGAAGGAGAGCAGTGGAAGAGTGATATTGTCAGGTAATAACGCTGGTGGGATATTCTGGGCATAGGAACAACACAAATAACTGTGCTCCTTGATGTTTGAAAAAGTGTTACCTGAACTCGTGTGTTTATATACCTCTGTGTGTGTGTGTATATAGCTGTTTTAGCTATCTGTCCGTCTACCTGTCTGTCTGTCTGTCCTTCCTTACTTGAGTCTTTGTCCAGACATACTCAGAGTAACTGCTGTTTTTCTGTCAAGTGAATGACTGCTGTGTAATGAAAGGAATTGTCATAAACAGAAGCGAGTTTAGAGAGTGAGAACAATTTTTAAAAAATCTTTATAATGTCTGTCAATGTGACTTTTTAATTAAATATTGCTTCTTTAATCTGTGCCAGAATGGTTTTAATGAGCTCTCCAGTTTTCTGAGGCTTTTTTGTTTTTTTCCTTTTCCTTTTCCTTTTCCTTTTCCTTTTCCTTTTCCTTTTCCTTTTCCTTTTCCTTTTCCTTTTCTGCATTTTCTTAGTCATCCACACAGCTGGATAACACTTGTGTACTCCCCAGCCACAGATTTTTATAAATATTTTGTGTGCTTGGTATTTAGCTTTGTAGTTGGCCCTATGCTCACGGTAGTTCCTTTGTGATAAAGTTTAAAGCACTGAGTCTCTGCTGCTGGCTTTGAGAATGTAGAATATAGTATTTCTTGTGACATCAGCCTGAAGCAAGTTTAGGAAGAAATTCAGGTTCTCGTCCTCAGGTGATTTTATCTACTGAATAGCCTGTTGTGAAACCTTAACTTGTGCTACCTCCCAGCCCGGTATTTGGCTCTTGGACAGTTTAAGAAGCTACTGTGTCTTTGTTCAAATGTGAAATTTGCATGTACTTTAATGAGTTTGTTTAATGAAAATACCTGCTTGACCTACACCTTAGGTACATTTCATGTTCTTGGGCTTTGTGTTAAAATTGCAGAAAGCAGTCACTATTTGTTCTTAAATTGTCTAGAAAGGTTATCTGAAAGAACCAGCATTGTTTGCTACCTTTTCAGTGTCTGATATGATCACCTGACCCTGTTGACTTTCTGAGCTTGAAAATCGTTTACTTATGCAGGAAACTTACAGTCCTGAATTCAGCATTTATCTTTGTCGCATAGTTAGGTTGAGTTTTCTATTTGTGGCCCCTGAACTGCAGGTATTGTTCTCAGAATAGGTCAAGGAAGTTGAGGAGATACATTTATGAAGCTGTTCTATCAAAAACTTAAAGAACACAGCTCTTGATTGCTTATTTACTGAACAAAATAGGGCTTGTTTAGTTTTATTGTTCTGTATCCAAGTTTCAAATCTTGAGTGATCTTTGAATGGGACTCACGGTTTTTTGGTTGTTGTTGTTGAATGTTTTTTACTTAAAGAAATAAATATAAAGTACTGAATTACTGTGAAAACTTGATATCAAATGTGTTTTTTAGCTTGGCACCACTGAGTTCAACCCTGTTAAACTATTAACATTATAATAGCTTCCTTAAAATACCATCAACATAAATTTGAAGTAAGGTTTTTAACATTTTTACTTGTTTGCATTTCCAGTGAAATGCAAGCTTTGGAACCGGTGTGCATAACCCTTGGAGATCAGCAGACATTATGGGCTTTGGATATCCATGGCAATCTCTGGTTCAGGACTGGTATAGTTTCAAAGAAACCACAAGGAGATGATAACCATTGGTGGCAAGTAGGCATTTTTAAATTTTGCTTTCAGTTTAGTCTTTTACCTTGGGTTTGTTATTTGTGTTATTTTCCCCACAAGAGTCTAAGAATAAATTCAATTAACTGCTTGATACTTTATTTTACTCTTTATTGAGTATATTAAAACTTCAGTGTGGCTATGGCTGAAATCCCTTTTTGGGTCTGCCTAAAGAGGGGAGGAAAAATCATCCCATGGTCATCCCGAGCAGCAGTGCAGAAGCTTTCAAGAACACAAGAGCTCTGCCAGGTCATAGGACATGCTGTTGAGGCAGAGCATCAAGTCTGGCTGCTGAACGCAGCCACTTCTCTTGTCTTCCAGTGCCCATCCTTTTCCTTTGCTAGATAAGATCAATAGTAAGTCACCATGCAAAAGAATGTGTTTCACATTTTTCCATTCGGTTGAGGTTTCTTTGAGCCATGTGGAGCTGCTTGCTTCAGCCACAGTTCATGTGGGTGAAACCAACTTGGTTACTGCAAGTACTGTCTGGTATTGATTTGGAATTCCTGACTCTGGTTTTTCCAGCTTTTCTTGTTTCCTCCAGAGAAAGGGGTGGGGAAGAAGGGAGTACAAAAATAGTTTTACAGAAAATTTGTTTTGTCTACATACCTACCTAAGTTACAAGAATTTTGGTCTATGTGCATATATAATCCCTTTTTGCATGTAGGCATCATGAGTAGCTTGGCTTGGAGGTTATTGGCAAATGGCTGCTCTTTTTGTGCTCTTAGGCATTTTCTTCCTTTCTAGGACTGTCCCAGAGTGTTGCCAACCTAGTTGTTCATGACAGAAGTTGGGCAATTGCCTACTTAGACCTCTGTCTGCACTATGAATTAAAATGTCCATGAGGTAGTTGTGAAGGAGTATTGCATACAAGTTTTTGTCCTGTGGTTTGGATTGCTACACTGCACAAGTTTCTCTCTTCCTTTGGGAAATTGAAAATTCACCTCTTAGTCTGCAGAGTTCAACACGTTTTTAGAGAGAGACACCCTCAAACAAAGGGCTTTCTTAAAATGCAGATTTCTAAATGGATTATTGGGTAGAAGGGAGTTGTAAGCTGGTGTTTAATATTGATCATGGCTTATTAGCAAGACAATTACTCAAAATGTAGTACTTTTATTTTTCCCTTCCTACCCTTTGAATATTTCTAAAAAAGCTTCTGAAAGATGGTGCAGCTCAACCCAAAGCTTAACTAATTACCAAGAGCATTTTTTTTCTTTTTCCCCCAGGTAAGCATCACTGATTATGTAGTGTTTGACCAGTGCAGCCTGTTCCAGACCATAATCCAGGCAACTCACACAGTGGCAACAGCAGCTCAGGCACCTGTGGAGAAGGTGGCTGATAAGCTTCGAATGGCATTTTGGTCACAGCAGCTTCAGTGTCAGCCTAGTCTCCTCGGAGTTAATGGCAGTGGAGTCTGGATCTCTTCAGGCAAAAATGAATTCCATGTAGCAAAGGGAAACTTAATAGGTTGGTGTGCTTTTGCATCCTAATTTTTTTTTTAAGTTAAGAAAATTAAATAGAAGGAAATAACTAGCTACATCTCTGTCACCACCGAAATTACCCATGGCAAGTCAGGGCAGCTTTAAAATGGTTAAAAATTAAATTAAATGATTCATTAGCATTTGGTCTTAAATACTTTCTCATTTAAAGGGAAATGTTTTTCATGGAAAAGTCATTGTCAACCAGTGAACTGTGCACAAGTTACTCTTTTTAACACCTACATGTGTGTCTTCTCTGGGATAAAAAGGCAATCTTAAGCTGTTTAATCTATTTTATCTCACACAGTGGAGTCTGGCTCATGATCAGTGTGACTATGCAAGACACTAATGTTATGGTTTTACAGTGCTAATAGAGGAATTGCTTTATTTTTCTTGCTACAGTTCTCAAAATAGAATTTTGATTTGCTACATTTCTTTGTTTAGGTAAACTACCAGGACATCTAGGATATTGTTTAACCTCATCACCAAATTGGTCCCCTGTTGAAGACCATTAATATTCTTCTTTATTCTCCTCTGCATTCCCAGTTTTCTCTGTGTGTGTTTACATAGGTGTCAGGAGGAAGATTCCCTCTGTCTCCAGCAGTTTCTTGAAAGATTTTCATAGAAAATCTTGTCTAAATATATTTAATGATTGATTGCAATAGAATTTTGTTTAGATAACAGATTTTAATAGAAAACTAAGTTTCCTACTGATACCACTATATTCTTTCTTTCAAGGCACGTATTGGAATAATATTGTGCCTCGTGGTACTGCTTCTGCCACAAAATGGATTTTTGTGTTGGCTTCCACAGCTTCATCTAAAGAAGGTTGGTAAATCAACAGTGAAGGCACATAATATCTGATTTTTAAATAGAGTGGAATTGATGGTGTAAGTAATTAAATATCCTGAATTACTTCCGATTTTAGTTGTCTTTTCTGTTTTTAGGGATCTAAAGTATTTGAAGTAGGGTGGAAATATGTCTGTAGAACTACTGGAGATTAAAATAATGTATTATTCACTCTCACCTTTGGTGTGGAGTGGCATCCAGCAGAGAAATGTGTGGTCCTCAGGAGCAGCAACTTCCTGAACTTCCAAAGCATGAATTGCCAGAATTTGTAATTGAAATTTTGGAGCATGCTTTGCTGGAATGCCTGTACTAACCAAGTGCTTCTCCTGTCAGTGCAGTTACTGCAGCAAAATCGCACATTATTGGTAAAAGTGAGACCCTGTGAGGGAATTGAACTGCTGGTTACAATAGTTAGCAATTGCATTGGCTAACTACACTGGCTTTAGTGGCAAAAAAGGGTTTAGAGCTGAAAAAGAATGCTGCTTTTCAAAGGCTATTATCAAGGATAAAAAAGAGCAAAAGAATAAATAGAAGTGATAGCACACTGTTAGGTGTGTCTTCTCTCTATTAGTTTCTTCAAATGAAACATTTCTTCAAATGAGATCACTTACTACTTCCTTTATTTGAGAAATGGGCTATTTAAGTGCCTAAATAAGGGCCTAGGATGTGTATTTGTACTTCAAAGCCTTACTTATGAACATAGCCAACAAGCTTTAGTTTTGCTTTCAAATGTACTGATCTTTTTTTTCAGAAAAAGTAGATGTGTAAGCTTTCTCAGACTGGATTAGGAATTATTTTAATAACAGAAGTGTCCTTCCCATAGGAAGCTTTTTGTGGCTGTGCCAAAGCAACAAGGATCTGTTTTGTGTCAGTGACCAGAACCCTCATTTTCGTCCTTCTACGGTGCAGCTGCCACCGGAGGCTGAAATGGTGCACTACTCTGCCTGCCAGGATGCCATTTGGGGCTTGGATAGTCTCGGGCAGATATTTATCAGAACACTTTCCTCCAGCTGCCCAACAGGGATGCATTGGACAAAACTGGATCTCTCCCAACTAGGTATGGCATTTTTATTGAGTAGGCTATCTCTTAGCATACCGTATTTCCCAGAAGTATCTTTCAGTTTACTGATGTAGACTATAACATTTACTGGATTAAATAATACCTACTGGCAGATGATTGTAAAACATCAGGGACAGCTGTGGCTTTCAAAGAGTGTTCTGTTTAGCCTTCGCCTGGAGACAAGAAGTTTCCTGTTTGCAAGATACTTTGTGTGTGTTCAGTGCATCTTGCAGATGGTCAGTCTGAGGTGGCTCGGCCTGACATGGTGCTGTGCAGGGGCTCCAGCAGCTTTAACTAGGCTGGCTCTTGTACCTCAGTGCAGCCATAATCACCTGGTCTGAGACACAAAGGTCTGAATTTTATGCTTAAACACATTTTTAGCCGAGTCATCAAAGCTTCCTGCCAAGGAAAAATTATGCTCCAAGAGTAGCATCATTCCTGAGTGATGCAGCTGATAACACTCATGTTCAGGTTCATAGTGAAGTAATAATTCAGCGTAATGCTTAGGATGTGATGCTGGTTAACTGCTCTTTTCATTTGCTTAGGTGGTTGACCATGATTTGATCACTGAAATGTAGTCCCAGTTTGGAATTTGTCTCTGGGATAATCAGGTCATTTGCCAACTTAATTAGTAATATTCCAATCAGATTTATTTCTTTAATAGTCTTACTGTTAGAACATTCTTACCTTCATGCTAATCTGCATTCATGTTTCAGGTGAAGATAAAGGAAATTGAGACTATGCACCATTCTCTCACCATTTTAAAAATAATTCAGCTGTTTTGCAGTTTTTCCTTTTTTGATGGCAGGGTTCGTGACTGGTCTGAGAACAGACAAGCAATTTTAACTTCAGGTTTAAGGAAAGGCAGACACAGCTGGCAGAGTTTAAGCCTTGTACAATTTTAGTATATAATTTGTAACACTTAATGGAAAAATTCTAAAATGTGTCTTTAAAAATTAAAAATTGTTTGTCAGTTGTATACCAACACTAATTGTTTAGACCTGATGAATTGGTTCGAAATCACTCATCAAATCATATTTTAAACACTGATTGATGCCTTTTACTTTTACTGACCTGCAGGATAGATTAGTCCACTCTGTCCTTCTCATGTTCCTTAATGTGGTTTGAAACTCTTCTCATGAACCACTGCTTTCCAGCAGTTTAGACAGTAACTGTTTAAGTGAAAAAATAAGTAACTTCTGGCTATTGTCTGAAAATCTCAAAAGAATTCATACAGGAAATCAGTGTAATTGGTGTTAGCTGGCTGTAATACCTGGCCTGTGAACTTCAACAGTTCTGAAGTTCAACCTTTACATTCAGCTGTTCCTGTCAGCTCTGTGGCACTTGGTGGTGGCATAGCAGAGATCTGGGGTCAGGAAATGCTCAGGCACTCCACTGTACCTGTCACTGTGGGTTAGCACTGAAATGTGAAAATGTTTCAGGCATTTTTCCTCCAATTAATTGCATGTGGTAGATCACTGCTTAACAAGTGCATATCCATGGCTGTAATGGAAGAGCCTTTATTTGTTCTAACAGGGCTGAAGAAATTGGAGAACTATTGTTACTGTTCTAGCCTATGTTTAAGTTTACTCCAGAAATATCAGGACTGTAACTGGGGAGGGCAAGCGGAGTGGGAGCAACTTTCTGTAAAATGCAGTTCAGAATTCTGTATGGAAGTGATGGGGTTTGCCAAAATTAAGGTTGAAATATTCATATCATTGGTAGTATCTTGCCTTTTACATTATGTAGTGGGAGTAGCACCTAGTAGATTATTTTGATTAGAGTTCCACTATCACTATCAAGGTTTCTAAACACAGTAGAATGACCTTTAGGTTTTAACAATAAACAATGCTGCTGGTTCATGCTGCTTGCTCTAAAACAGTAGGTGAATGTGGTTAGCATGACCTTCTCCTAAGATACAAACAGTAAGTGGGAGGAGAGAGAAACCCCAAAACATTTACATAAGGGCTGTGTTTTTGAATATCAAATTGTACTGTAGACGTAAATAATATCAGCTATGCTGAGTAGGTGATATGTGATTCCATGTTTGAGTGCCTGATGCTTGTCTGGATCAGAACACTTTGACAGCTGAGGTATCATGTGACAAAGCCATTGCTTCATGTCATGCTTTATTAGAAGGAGTAATGAGGTTTTAAGTAAGATTTTGGCTTTGCAGCTGAAAGTCAAACCTCTGTCTACAAAAGAAAGTTGCTATAGATATTCTCATCCCAAGCAGTAGAAGTTTTTGTTTGTCATTTTGGTTTTTATATGAAGCTGTATGGTTAAAGGAAATTTTGGGATGAGATAGGTTGATTTGTGTTCTTGTGATTCAGAAAATAATTTTGGTTAATGAGATCTGTTTACTATTACAGATAATTAAAAGATAAAGCTGTGTTGTCCTGTTCCTTCCTGTTCTTCCCCCCAGCAAGCCCTAATGATTGGGAATATTGCCTTGTGCAGAAATAAATACTTTGAACTTGACCTCTGTGGGATAAAATTCCACGCCCCTCTTTAAGGAATGCTGTGTCTGATGCACTTTATAAGGATTTGTTGCCAGATTTCACATCCCCAAAGACAGAACTGTTACCAAGAATGGGATATCCCAAGCAGCGTGGGATGTTCAATTAAGCAGCAAGGCCTATTTTTAGAGTCTTTAGTTTGGAGTCTGACCAGAGCATTCCATCTGTAGTGGATCTGTACTGCTTGGGTCCCTCTTTCTTTGGAGCTTGTTTTCCATTACTTTGTTTTGTCTGACAGGGGGTGAAAAAAGGAAATCAGATGTTAGATACATTACATCACATGGCTATTTTAAAATGAATGTGAAAGAGTAAGAGTTTCAGTAGACAGTTAACTAGCAGTTCTTTGTAGTCTAAAATACCAGGTATGCATCTCTACTGTCTTTGCAGGAATCTAGACTAAATCCAAACACAAACTACGCCAAAGTGTCAACGCACACTTATTTTAAGGCAGCTTTGTTTTCATGGTGCTGACAGGGTTAAAATACTGCTGCACATTTGAGATTGGTGTAATAAATATGTACAGTGGTAAATATAAATCCATTTGAAAATAAGTTCCTTTATTTACAGACGTGACACTGGTATGTTAACACTGAAATGCATAACCCATATGCTCTCATATTTTTGAAATGCTGGTGGCATTAGGAATGTTGTTTGCTGACTGTATTAGCAGATCAACACCTTTAAAAGTCTCCAAGCATGGCCAGCTACAGAGAAGAGTTCATGTTACGTCATGTGAAAGTTTGTCTAGGTACTGATAACATTTGTCACAGAATGGTTCCTTGCTTGAATTTGGTTATTTTAATAGTGTACTTATAATGTGCTTTAGAAATTGCAGTCTCCTATGACTAAAACATTTATTTTTAGATTTAGAAGAGAAATGTCTCACATAAGCACTACCTGTTGGTTTTGTTCATTGTATCCAGTGATTTTTTTTCCTCCCACAAGTTGTATTAACTTCTAATCATTTTTATGTGACTGTGTTTAAAGCTTGTTTAATGCAATGAAGTCTAAATACAAGTTCTGATTATTTGCTGAATTTGAAAGGAAAATGCCAGGTTGCTAATACTCTCTTTGTTATTAGGTGGTGTAAAGCTGATCAGCTTGACCTGTGGAAATCAGCATGTTTGGGCCTGCGACACAAATGGTGGCATTTATTTCCGGGTAGGAACTCAGCCTCTTAACCCAAGTTTGATGCTTCCTGCGTGGATAATGATTGAGCCACCTATACAGGTAAAATGTTGATTACAATTCTTTGTAACCAGGTGGTTTAGCTCTATGCTAAACAATAAAACAGTAATTTTAGAATTCATGGAAAACAGTAGAGCTAGGTTTTGTAGTAGAGTGTAGCATTGAGCTATGCCCTGAGTACCTGCTGTATGCTAAGCAAGGGGCTGAATGGGCAAACAGCACAGGGCAGAGGGTGTGGGAAGGCTCTGCTCAAGTGGCATGGTGCTGCAGTGCCTGCATCCCTCTTCCTTTATGCTCACCCTTGTGAGTCTGGGATGCTTGCTAGGGTGCTGTGCCTGAATTCAGGGACTTTCCTTGTCATGCAGTGATTTGTAAGCATGCAGTACAAATGCAGCTCTTTTCCCTTGTTACCAGAATGGGCAAACTTTATATCCTTTCTACCTGCCAGCTGGGAGGATCAGAGTTGAAAGAAGCCTCCTAAAGTAACCTGGAAGCATATTTGCAAAATATAGAAGACTGACAAAATCTGTTTCTCCAGTGTCCATTTGTTGTTTGATTTTTGATTGTTTTCTTTTTTAATCTCTCCTGAAACCACAGCGCTTGCTTTCATTGCTGTGCTAATACTTTGCAAATTAATGTATGAAATGGGACTAATTTCTGCTGTGTGTTGGCTCCATCTGCTGTAATGGAGCTGACCTCTGACTACAGATTTCATTCTTTACTCCTTGGCACGAAATCACTTGAACTGAACTGTCTGCTGATCTAGCACAGTAGTACTGGATGTGTTTGCATACTTGATTGACGTTTTATGATGTTACAGCATTTCTCTTAAAGATTTTGAAATGTGTGGTACTTTCAAAAGTACACATTAAGAAATAGAAGTAAATCTGTGGCAGTGGAGTTGCAATCATTTATTTGGTTTTTACATATTGCTTATCACTCATCTGCCAGTAGTTGGCTTGTGTGTATCTCAGGGTGTAACAGCAAAGAAGGGCAGGGGAACAGGGAAATGAAAACTGCAGATAGGCATCCCATCAATTAGCACAGCACTGGTTAGATGACTAATTCTCTACTGCAAATGTGGTCCTGGAGAAATGGTACCTTGTTTTGCAGAATAGCAGGGCACACTGATAAATAGGTGCCAATACCACTTGCAAAAAGGACTTGGTTACAGAGCTCATTCTTAGTGTGCTGCAAGTGGGTCTTTCTGACGTCATCTGTAACAAGTTGTCCCTGCTAACAAGGGCGTAGGGCAGCGGGAAGAGGAGACTGAAGGTGTCAGTGATGACATCTCCCATTAAGGCAGTATTCTTAAAAAAAAAGGGGAAGAAACATTCCATTTAAATTGAGTTTGCCAAGAGACAGAGAACGAAACTTGTGTAGTATCTTCTTACCAAAGGCCTATCCAGGAAAATAGCCCAAAAAGCTGTTTCTCTATGCCGATACTATTTTCTCTGTACTAAGTGATTCTCTTCTCCTCCACTGAAGTAGATTAAACTACTCAATACAAAGGTGTTTACAAGGGTTGGGATTTGCTGTGGCTCATGATTTGGCAGTGACTTCCTTATGTAGAAAGTGGACAAGATTGAAAATCAAATTATTTCCCATTATCTTATCAACAAAGCTGGATGATGTTGCCTTCCAAAAATTATAGCCTTCTGATACCCAGAACAGTGTCATTCCCTTTCCTGTTATCTTGCCAGCTCCTGGCATGGCAAATTTAGTGAGTCAATATGAAAGGGCAAGAATTCAAACATTGCTTGCACAGAAGATGAAAACTCATGGGTTTTACTTGCTTGTTTTGAGATGAATCCAGCATGTTAAAACAAGTCATTAAAGGAGCAGCCATTCATGCTTTTACAGAGGCTTAATGCGAAATAAGAAAATATGTGAACTTTAAATGTATTTCCAAATGCTAACTTAGTATTTGGAAAACAAATATAACATAATGTCTGAAGAGTGAACTATTGAGTGAACACTATTTGCTTATCAGGAACGCCTTACTGTTATCTGTCCCTTAATTGACTTTGACACAGTTCATGCTGATTCGCTCTTAGGTTCAGAACAACAGAAATACTGTAAGAAGTATTTGTGAATGATTCAGCTATTTTTTGTTTGAAGAAGGAAATCAAAATTGCTTTTCACTTGCTTTAAGTACAGGAGCACTCTCAAATAACGTAATTTAAAACCAACTATGGATATTTCATTCCCTAGTAAATGTCAGAGCCAATATGACTTGCCTGTCCCAGATCTCATGACTCATGAGCAGCTTGTGAGCAGCTGCAGACTCTGCTTTTATGGTATCACTTCTTAAAGGAGTGCTGCAGTTGCACAGCATCCATCTTTGCACAACTTCACAAAGGTATTCACAGACTGCAGTTTTGATGAGATTTTGCTCATGCTAAAATGAGTGAATATAATATTAAGTTCAGTCCTTGGTTCTGTGATGCTGTATTTTTTCTTAAACCAAGACTAAACCCACTCTCATTTGTTACTCTTCCCTCTGTACCTCCGTACTGAAGCATCTCTTGACATGAAGAGTAACATGATATGTTCTCTGCCCTGCTTCTTTTTTATTTATCCAGTACTTCAGAAGTGGTTGATAACATCATTAGAGTATCTTGAGCAGTAGTAGTTTATATATAGATGTTTTCTGTGATTCATCAATTTGGGTCTGCAGTCCTACAATTTAAAATAATTCTGTAGTTAAGCAGCTTTTTGGAAGTTGCTTCAAGGACACTGACAAAACTGATCAAAATGCTTTGATGAAATTATTTTAGACGAGGAAATAGAAAACATTTTTCCATTCTTTTGTTAACATGCAGGATAAAACTATCATCTGCTGTAGCATGTCTCTCTCTATATATATATTTTTACACATATAAAAATTTAATTTAAAAAACGATCAGGAAAAGTAAATAATATTTATATAGATGATATAGACTTTTTATGTGTGTATCTTTATTGTGATTTAATGCTTTTCAGATTTCTGGCCTAAAGGAACAATAACTAAAAATAAAACAGAAAATTAGTATAGACTGTAAGACTGATTTTGGATATTAAAGAGTAGAGCTTGATCAAAAGGTAAAAGTCTTTAAATTGCTTTCTAAGGTTCCCCCAAGTTGAACTGTTTGAAAATAATTCTTTGAACATTTCAGCTTTGATTTCTGGTACCTTCTGAAAAAGATGCAGTGACAAAATCTCATCTTGAGAAACTCTTACTTCCCACAAGTACAATTTAAAAACTGGCCTTGAGAACCACCTTCTCAGATTTACATTAAGGCATCTATCAGCCTAACAACTTTATCTGACAAAATTAAAGGAAATAGAACAAGTATTTGTTATGAGTGACTAATCATCTATTCCTGGTAAATAATCAGTCTTACTCTAAAAATAGATTGAGACATTTTATTGTCATTTCTGTAATTGATGCTCTGTGTGACCAAATTTCATAGAGAATAGAATTGAAAAGCAGTTTTATTACATCCAGAGGTCTGTTTAAATATCCACATAGCTTGGTTGAACTGTGGAGTACAAGGGGTTTGTTTAAGGAAATGTTTGGCTACTGCATAAAGCTTTAGTTGATAATTTGTAGTTCCAGGGTCCTAGCAGGCGAGCACTGCTTAAATTAGTTTGCCATAAAATTGTCGCCTGTGGTGTGTGCATTTCAAGTTAGAGAAACTTCTGATTTATTACTCTTCCCATAAACAGTCTGGTAGTTGTGTCTCTAAACTTGGTATCATCAGTAAGAGAAGTTATTACAGGTAGTAGAAGTTCTTACTGATGTAGGAGGAGCTATTTTTTCTTAGACACAGAGTTCCAAAAAACTAAATTAAGGCTGTTCATGCGTTTACAGTCATTCAAAAATTATTAAAACTATGAAGCAAATGCATGTTTAAAAATACAATTTGAAATTTAAGCAAATTATCTGTAATTCTGAAAAATCAATACAGGATAGATTTAACTTCTTTTCAATACCTTATATTGAACATAGATCAAGAAAAGGAGGTTGGTTTTGCCTTACGGATGAGTGTTGATTTGTTAGAAACAGTTGTCATCGTCTTTGTTTTGTTTCCTTTATTTAAATAAAATTCTGCTTACTTTACAGAACACTTAATGTGGATCTGGGGACTTTCTTCTTCTGCATCTGCCTTGTTCTTGCATTTCTCAGTGAGATTTCCGTTATTATTAAGGCCAGTTCTGCATTAAGTGGTATTTAGAGGAGGAAGTGGTGAGCAGTCCTCAAGATCTAATTTACCATTAAACTGAAATGTAGGAAGGGTTTGTTTGAAAGGATCTTCAAGGATTGAATATTTAGAGGGGAAGGGATTTTTTCTGTTGAAAATGCTTTATAACTTTTACTTCAGAATCATGCTACTTTTGAACATACTTGTCATGGATATCTCTGCTCTTTCTGATGCAATATCCACATGCCTGTTCTTTCCAAGTCCAGTGGTTTTTACTAGCATGGACCAGCTTGCATTACTCAGCCATTGCACAGACATCTTCTGCATTGCCATGAGTTCTGCTTTGGAGTGCTAAGATGAGATTCTGAGGAAGTATCTTTTATTAGCCAAAGTCTGCTTAGGTTGGAGAAGTAATACACTCATTGGGCCTGGTTATCTCTAGACCAGAATAACTAGCCTGTTATTCTATATATCTTCACTCATATGAGGCCTCTGAAGACATTAATAGGGAGAAGATTTTCCTAGAGGACTGCACTTTTCAAGATGATGTAGAGAAAAGCTGTTTGGCAATAGTAAGAGCAGCTGTCTCAAGGTGGGTTGCAAATAAGTATAGGAGATCAAAGCTTCTGCAGCTGTGTCTTTTGTTTAGCTGATTTAGGATGCCATAATGTTTAAGTTCAAGTCTGTGCTATTCTTCACAGGCATGCCTGTCTTAAGTAATTGTAAGTTACATAAAAGGTGCTTTTAGAGGCTGAAAAAATGCAATTCCAGCATTTGTTCTGAAATTGCCTCATGCTGATTCCATTGCTGAGTGTAGTGCTCATTATCTTCATCTTTGTTGCTGGTTAAGAAAACTGCTGTCATTGTATTTCACTGTATTTTCCTGCTTTGGAGTTTTAGCCTTCTGATACTTGTTTTAAGGCATTGCTATCACCACATTCAGAAAAGCATGCGGGTGGCCTGTCACAGGAGATAGCAACTGTTATCAGCACCAGAAGCTTCAGATCATAGAAAGTGCTCAAAATGGGGTACACCCAGAAAATTCAGTAGGCAATCCTCCCGTGTCCTTCTGAAATATGATCTCAAGGTGGTGCATTTGCTTTTTGACAAGACTGGCTTACACTGAAAACAGCAGGGTCATTACTTGGAACTTCCTCATACCTGCAGCTCTTCCAGTATTCCCATATTGGGTAGTTAACACAGATATTTAATTATTTTTCAGAGAGATGAAGAAATACATTTAACATTCAGTTGGGCAAATAAAGTAACTACAACTATCATTACGTTTTGAGAGTTTTTTAAGAGTTATTCTATTTAAAAATAAAAGCACCATGGTATAAAAACTCATGGGTAGAGGATGCACATCATGATTTAGCAGGTAGGAGCTGTGGTTGCACAGAGTAAGGAGACACCCTGGAATATCTGCTGGACACATCAGACCCTTTGACCTTGAATTAGGAGCTTGAAGGCCCCTCCCTATAATGTATTACTGTCTCCCTGTTTTATGATGATGCTGTGAGCAGACAGGGTACCAACCACCTCTCTTTGCAGACCAACCTAGCAATTACTTGCCTTCCCAGGGCTGGCTTGTGTGTCATTTCTGCCTGGAGGTGGTTCTCTCTGCCACCTTCCCTGTTACACTGCTCAAAAATTTTGTCTTTTTGGTCACAGGTGAACTGCAAAAAAATGCTTTGCTCTCCTTGGTAAGGTATCTAAGTTTCCAAAACTAAAGAGAGATGCGCTTTACGGGCATAGGCTGCACGAGACGGTGTTTCATTGGTGCTCGTTAGAAGTGTGTTTATTAAAAAAAAGCCTTGGTTACTCAGAGCTTTGCTTATACAAAGTTTTTATTGCCTAGTGCTAAATTACATTCTGTTTCGTGGGAATTTGCACTTAGTGTTTACTTAGTGCACATTTCTGTAAAAAATTAATTGTTATTCTCCTAACAGTTCAGTTCTTCAGTATGCTGTTAAAAATACCTGTAGTGGTAATTACAGAGAGCTTATCTCCTATGTTACAGTTTGTAATCTTAGTTATAAAACAGTGACCAGAGGGCAGTTGGGCAAACCTGAGTAGGCCTGGAGTTTGTATGGTCTCTAAAAGTGGTTACATGAAATTTAAATTATTTCTTTTTTTAATTGCTTCTAATGAACAGTTGTACTAAGTATTTTTAAAGTATTTTATGGTTCTGTTGAGAACATGTTGAATAGTTGCATGGGTTTGGTTTGTTCTTTTCTATGATTTGATACCATATGTTGTTGTCTTTCCCATGTTTCTGCAGGAAAAAACGTTGGAATAAAAAATTTAGAGCTAAGAGAGGGGAGAGGTCAAGGAATTTACTCCTTGGCTTCACTTTGTCTTTCACATTGTGCTAGTTATAGACAGCACAATAGATACCTCCTTGGCTGGAAATACCCAACGAAGGCCTTTGTCCCTTTATTCAGTAAAGGCAGAAAGTAGGGGAAAGGGTCCTGTTGTTGTTCTAAGGCTTCTGAGGAAAATAATGCTCCAGTTTTACAGACAATAAACGGGTATGTTTTTCTGACAATTTAATGCCAGCTTTGCTGAAGAACATGTGGCATCGAAGAAGACCAAACACAGATTCATCTTCCTTGCTCCTGTATATTGCCTTGAGCTTCTCTGCCGAGAGCAAACCAGTACTTAATTTAGCAAGCTAATGCTGAAAGGGCTTTATAATCTTCATTTAAATGGAACTCAGAAAATAATATGCAAATAGATCTGTATTGGGGGAGAGTCTCTCTAAGTTGCATTCTTTGTTTGTTATCCTCATTAGAAGGGTCTAGATGCTGTTAGTCATGAAAATAGATTAGTCTGATACACTCATAATGCTCAAGAATGTGAGAAGTATCTCTGATGTGACCTTCTTACAGCCTGACCTGGACCAGCTGAAGGTGTGTCTGATTTGTCTTTTGAAGGCAAGGAGAACATTTGTACTGAATCTAGCCACCGACGTGTTATAAAAAGGATTGGGCTTGGACTGACTGATAATGTTATGTTTAGTCTTCGTTATCCTGGATATTTGCAGCAGAACAGAGATAATGGAGGTTTGCTGGTACATGGACTCTGTGCTCCTGAAAAGTGACGTGGAAAATGTTCTGGTGCCTTTTTTGTGTGCGTGTGTTTGTCCTTTCTTCCTTGACATGGAACTTTAACCATTTGCGTTCAGCTGTGACCAATAAGACAAAACATTTGAGTAGTATGTAGGGGAGAGTGGGTAGGGGAATGTGTTAGTTTTTACTTTGGATTTTGTTTGATACTGTTGTTTAAATTAAAGTCTTACACTGAAACTTACTTCTCTGTGGTTTGCAGAAAGAAAGGAAATAACTTGCGCAGAATTATGAATCTAATGGACTGCATGATAATTTAAATATGTTTAGCATAGACATTGTTTCTTGATACCATTTACCAATTTGCCAGTTATGTGATTCCTTCAAGTTTACTTCATTTTATCAACACTATTTTCTCAAAAGACGTGTGGCAAGCTGGTTTTCGTTGTTTTTATTTGTAGCAGACAACAAATATATCTACAGCTCTTAGCCTGTTGCTTTAATGTTGAAATGGACATAGTTGATAGTGTTGTGGTCCATGGTTGTGGTGGGAAATTCTTCGTATCAAGAGAGAGAGAGTGACTGGGGTGTTTGTAGCCAAGGCACAAGACCAGAGGATGGGGAATCTGGATTCAGATCTAACTGGCTAAAAGAGTCAGACTTCTGAGATTTTCAGAATTTAGAAATTTTTGGTACTAAAAATAATAGAAAAACAGTGTTCTGCAATTTTTTATCAAATAGCGCTGGATCTGTGAATGATCCATAATAAGTTGATCTTTCACAGTGATTAATATTTTGGATAAATGTATAAACAGAGTTTGGTGCGTCAGAGCAGGAAGGCTGAGAGACTGCTGCAAAGTTCTTTAAAATTCCAGATTCTCCGGTAAATTACAAATAAGACATGTTTCACAGTCAAGGTATATAAATCTCATGGATGCCATTGGAAGTTAAACCAGCTGAGTAAAGGCTACACTGGAATAATTCATTAATTTTCATGGTTATCAGTCTCTGAAATGTTATCAGTAGATTTATGAATTTGCACAGATATCTCTCTTTAGTGCTATGAGAGAACTCTATTTAACCTTTAACTGCAGCTGTAGAGATTTTCTTGTTATATAAATTAAAAAATACTTAAAGCATGCTTATGGTAATTAGAACTTAGTGAAAACGGGAGATATCTGAGATAATATCAGCATGATTGTTCCAAGAAAATAGTACATTGTGTGAAGAAAATTTAAAATTAATTTTATCCACCTTACTGTGGTAGCCATGAGAATACCTTCCTGTAGATGGCTGCTTTCTGGGTAAAAAGTAACCCAGAGGTCAAACGTTTGCAGCAGGCTCTAAGAATTGCCTGTATTTGTTTCCAGTATCTTGTCCCTGGTTTGTGCCAAAAGCTGCTGTGTATAATGATGCCACTATGTGTCCTGTCAGTTGTGTCCTTTACTGGCTGTTCCACAGCAGAAAGCTGGGGGGTAGAGGAATTGTCTGGATCCTTTGCAGTAGGAATGAGTAAGAAGATTGTTTTATTGATGCAAGGTTATCAGAAAGAGCTGAGTAGCCCAAAGAAGGAAGAGAAGCTGGAGGTAAAATACCCAGAGAGGTAGGGGAAAAACTTAAGGAGGAAATGAGCTCACTTAGAAAAGCAAAGAATGAAAAGAATATTTGGTCAAGCTTTTAAACACATTACTTTGAATTTAATGATTTCCATTTGTCCCTTAGATGTGTTGGTGCTGCAGAATAGGGTAGAAGTAATTGCTTTGATTACGCTTGAGCCTGCAGTGGTATCAGGAGCAATTTAGCTGAGATTCATGCAACTCCTTTCATGGCTCTCCTTTTGGATGTTTTCTCTGCTTTTCTTAGCTTCCACTACTGTAAATCTGTAGTAATGCATAGGCTTAGGTACTAGGTGTAAGCACTCAGTAAGTCTTTTTGGATGGAAATATTTCTGTAGCTCTTTCTCAGAGAATTCTCTTCTAGACAAATGACAGTGGAAGAGAGGCATGGGATCCTGACATACGAGAGTGGGGAGCAAAGTGCACAAATCCCAACAGTTCAGCAACAGAAGTCCCAGCAAGGTGTCAGGCACAGTTTGGGAAGGAGCCTGGTTGGAACCTGAAGTGCATTGCAGAGCATAGGCAGACAGACAGTCAGTTTGTGGTATGAAGGACCATGTGGGGGAAGGGTGGCAGAAAGTCCTAAATCTGGGAAAGAGGCGGCTATTTAGAAGAATGTGGTAAGAAGGAGGTAAGTGGATTTAAAAAAATAAAATACAAAAAAGAAATGAAAGGCAAAGGTGTCCTGTTTATGCAGTTCTTCAGCCTGCACAAGCTAATAGCTGCCCAGCTCCCTTATGTGAAAACATGGGACAGCAAGAGCAGAAGTGTGGAGAGGGATGGGATGGAGCTGGAAGCTGCGCAGGATTGAGGCGCTGCCCCTTGACAGCGGTGTGGGAGGTTAGCGGGGACAAGTGGGGAGTGAGAGCCAAGGAGCTGTAGAAAGAAGCAAATAAAACATGGAGGGGAGAAATGGAAACCGGGCCAGGAGTAAGGATCACTTCAGCAGAGGGGTGGAAAGTCTAAATGGGAAAAGGGAGGGGGGGTTTGGGGGTGGTTTTGTTTTTAGTGTGGTTTGGACATTTGATGGGTTGGTCGGTTGGTTTTGGATATGTTTGGAGGTTTTTTGGTGTGGTTTGTTGTTTTGCGGTTGGAGGTTTTTCTTGGTTGGTTGAGGGGTTTTTTTTCAATACAGTAGTTTAATATCAATCTGAAGGTAGCTAGGCAGTTGTATATTCTATGTGGTCAGTGCTTTCCAAGACAATTGGTGGCGTTACTTGTAAGTGTCCAAACTGCAGCCACTTGTGAATTTACCGTGACCACAGGTAAATACTTGATCAAGCCTCTACCAGCTGCAAGCTTCCAACAGAGGGCAAATACCTCATGAGAGCAAACACATGAGCAGGTAGTCTGTCAAGGGCCTTGAAACCTGAATAGACAGGATTGATTTGGTGATGCAAATCAGACTTGGTTGTAGCTTGGTCAGACCCAAGTCAGCACCAGAATTTTAAAAGCAAAACCAAAGCAGGTAACTGTTATGTACGCAGAAGGCCCATCTGGGACTGGGTTATATATATATACATGTAGATCATGCTTCTGTATCCCTAGGTTTATGCATACAGAGAGCTACTTGCTCTTCTGTTTAGCACTCTGGAAATTCAGCTTATGCCCATGAGGCTAAAGCAGGGAATGCAGTGCTGCTTTGTGAGGAGGTGATGTATTTCAGACATCATACTGTCTTCTGCAGTGCCTTTATTAGGCTGGCGAGGAGAAAAACTTTTTTTTTAATATCTGTGTTTTATTCAAAGTACATGTTTTGCAGGATATTTGCAATCCTCCAGCCTGATTGGATGATACATTTTGCTACAAAATCAGCATTGTTATAATGTCAGTACCACTGATTCTGAGCAGTAGTTAAGGTAAACGTGTGTCGAAGCAGGTGGAGTAAGGACATGCCTGGGATGGGAACTGTGTTTCACTTGTGTTTGCCAACAGGCAGTGTTGTGGAACCTCTCCTGCAGGTGTGGCTGCTCCAGTACTGCAGTGCTTTGCAGCGAGTTCCATGACTGTATTACTGTAGAATGGAGTAAAGGCAAGAAGACAGATCATAATTTCATTGCAAAGAGGAGACATCCAGAGTGTAGAAATGTACTGCTTTAGAATATGCTTAGAAATAAATACAGAGTTAGTAATGTTAGAAAAACTTTCTGTAAGCAAGAGGAAAATACTGCATTTTGTGCATTTCATTGGAAGAGTTCCCTCTTCCAACTTGTAATTGTAACTGTATCTGATTGAAATAGCAGTGGTTAAGCAAAGACTAGCTATAATAGACTTGAATGCTGAACTTTAAATATGAATATCATTATCAGTGATGATACATTCATTCGCATTCCTTTTGTACTTACAAAGGGCTCAACTTCTTGGAAAATGGATAATTTTGTACAATAGCTCATAAAATATCAGTTACATTTCTCCCTGTCTAGTATCTGGTAAATATTTTACTTCTTTTGTGTACTTCTGTGAAGAACAAGTGCTACAATAGTACAAAGATACAGTAGTACAAAGTTTAAATACTGTGCTTAATTTTTATAGCCAGTAGGAATCAACTTGGTCAGCATTCAGTCAAGTCCAAATGATCAGATGTTGTGGGCAATTGATAGCAAATGGAATGTCCACGTACGAGTTGGAATTACAGATGAAATGCCTGTAGGCACTGACTGGGAACATGTACCAGGTAAAAATAAATGCATCAGTTCCTTGTTTCTGCCATTTTCTCAGTGTTTTTGTTTTGTTTAGTTGTTTTTTCTTGTTGCTTTTTAAATTGGATAGTAATGCTTAAATATTTTTGCGGGGAATCAAGTGTTTGATAAGGGCTATCTTTTAAAAGAGGACCTTGGTTTTACTTAAAATCACTGAGTAATTAACTGGGGGAAATAGGATGTTTTTTTGTGAATTTCTATTGTGTTATTTCAGGCTGCTGCCACTCAATTAGTAAGTGGTACAGTTCCCTTTCCGTTAAAACTAAAGCAGAATTCCTAAGCAGTAGGAGACTGTTGTTCTGTGGGGTTTTGTATTTAATTGTGATATCGCATGAGGTTTCCACCTAGATGTGGGTAACAAAAACCTTATGCTATTTTGCACATCTTTCTGCTAATCCTGTGTGCTGGATATGTTGTGGGTTAGGTAATTACACTTTTGCCTTGCCTTTAAATAAAACTAAATTTTATTTGTTTCTAAATAACTGTGCATTGATGCTGTCTGCTTTTTAAAGATTTGTCACTGCATTTACTCATGGCACTTAGTTGTGGAGTACTTGTAAAGAGGGGGGAAAACTCCACAATGTCTATAATATTAACCATTTTTAGACAAACTAAGATTGTAATTGGTGGCTTATTCCCTGTATGGCAGTCACATACAGTGGAGGCTCCAAAAGCCTGTTATGAAGGTCCTCTGATTGGATGTTGCTTGTTGCTGTGGCCACATAACAAGTTATATCCATGTTGGGATAACCCTTACGGACAATAGATGCAGGGAATACCAAGTCTGCAGTTAAAAAGCTTTTTTGTTCATCAGTGCTTCACGTAAGAATATATATATATAAAAATATATAAATATATATAAACTATTGCAGTCTTGATACCTGCTCTTAATGTACTTTCTGCAAGTGTATTTATTGTCTAGGAAAGCCTGATTATTCCCTCCTGGTGTCCAATTCCCTGCAGGTTTGCAGGCCTGCCAGCTGGCTCTAAGTACCAGGACAGTGTGGGCACGCTGCCCCAATGGAGATGTCGCTCGTCGATACGGCATCACTGACAAGAATCCTGCGGGAGACTACTGGAAGAAGATTCCTGGGAATGTCTCACGTTTAACAGGCAAGTTGATTCTGCATGACAGTCTGTCCAAAACATTGTGATGTCTGCTTTGAGTTCTGCCTGATGGTGCTCAAGCTGACCATATGCAGGGAGAGCTGCACATGCTGTAAGTGTTTCACCAAGGGTGCTTTTATCACATTAGTAAAAACCTTCTCTGGGTATAATTGGGAAAACAGATCCAAATATTATTTATTCAATGTTTAGAATTGGAACCTGCTACTGTAATTAAAAGATGGATAATTTATGCTTTGCAGTGACCCCTCAGGATGAACTGTGGGCGATCAGTACTTCAGGATCTCTGCTCCAGCGCCTCACTAAGACCTTTAGCCATTCCCATACTTTGCAGAAAAATAATGATACCTCTGTTCTGCTTCACCCTGATGATTTTGAAGATGAATGGGAAGTGATATGAAGTCTCTCAAGCTTGTGAAGCAGTGAAAAAAACAGGAGGACAGAATTTCTGTAATGTATGTACAGGATATTGGATCTAAAAGCCACTCATATTGGACCTGTGATATTAGCACTTTTGTATTGGAAGACTGACCTGTTAAATAGCCCCCAAAATGTGAGTTCTGCTGTTTGTCACATAATCTTTTGGGAGACTCTTTAGGTGTGGCATACTGCAATTGTTATACCATACTACTGTAGAAGCTCCTTTGGAAATATAACTCTTAATTTAACCTTAATAGCAATGAAAGAGAGTACTTCACAACAGCATGCACACTAATGTACTGATTTTGAGAAGGAATTCTGTTACATTAAATATTTCTCTTCAGCAGAAACATTAAGCATTTCTCAATTTCTTCTTGTACTTGGAACTCCATACCATACTGATGGGATCACTCCCTGACTCTTGTACATATATTTAGAATTATTTTTCCTTGCAGCATGGAAGAAAATATGGTGAAGTATTTCTTAGTAAGATCTGAGAACATCATGATTACACAGTATTGTTGGAATGAACTTAATTTGATCCATTTCCATATAAATAATTGCAAGGCTATACAAACCTTCCATTTCCAGAAATTCCATTCATAATTTGGCTTCGTTCACAAGGTAGAAGTTTGGATTACACCAATATCAGGGGACTTTTGCCCATTTCCATAGCCATCAGGAAGCTGACAGAGTTTTGGGGGTGAGTCCCAGTTTGGAATAAGAAGAGGTAGGTTGTTGGGTTTGTAGTACAAAGCAGGAATGTACAAGGCAGCTTTCATAATTCCTGTTGTGCTGTATTTGTGCCTCCAGCCAGTGCTTTAACATTTGGACTCATATTGTTTTGAGTACCAAACTTAAGATGTATTAAGAATAAAATGGTAATTGATAGAATTACCTATATATCCCATTAAAAATTGTGATATTGTGAGAAAATACTTAACAATATTCTGGTTTTTAGCTATGTTAGCTAAATTTTGAAGTGTCTTATACTTAACAGATGTTGCAACAGGAGTATGTGATGAACTGGGAAGTAACCTAAGTTAATCATTGCAGTTTATTTTTCTTTATACTAAATCTTCTTTGAAAGATACCTCATCTTTTTTAAGCAATAGAACTATAGATGAGAGAACCTGAGTTCAGTATGTAGGCGGAGGAGTTACTTTGTGTTCGTTCTAAGCTTATAAATCATCAGAATGTTTTAAGCAGCTGCTAACCAATACTGTAAAAGAGCCAGCTTGAGGAAAGGCCAAGAGTTGAAAAGTGGGGATGTTTCTGTTTTCAGAACTTAACACATATGGAAAAGGATGTGTTTTCTTTTTAAACTCTGTTCTCTTTCAGAATAGTTCATGCGTGCACTGCACTAAACTTGGAACAAATATGGTGCAAGGTGAGAATGGGAATTTGTGGAGAGAGAACCAAGTTATGTCGTTTTTTTTTAGTAGCACTTTTGATACTGGCTGTCAGTTCTCAGTCAAATCTCAGTCCTACAGAAAGGACAGATTTATTTCCCTTTTACAGATGATACGTTTGCTTCTTTGCTATCTCATCTCTATGCAGAGATTACACCAGGGAGATTCTTTTAGCCGGTCTGGAAGTGGATGGTAACGGAATCAGCTTGTGAAGTAATCCAGTCTGTTTTCTGCAAGCATAGCTTGGTGTCTTGAGGACCCCAAAGAAGCTGAAATTCAGCTTAAAAGTATCTTACAGCAACTCCTGAGTCAATCATTTTGGAGAAAGGACATGAGAAAGAACAACTTCTCTGTGCCCTCCAAGCACCAGATGCTCAAGTACAATGGCATTATTTAATAGTGACACTTTTGTACTACATTTTTCAAAGTCATCTTAGTAATGGTTTGAGCTTGCTAGTTGTTTATTTACTGTATAATACCGTTCCTTGCTATGGTTGTTAATATTAAATCGGTGTCAAGAGCTCTTACAGACTACTTTTAGGGTAGTTTCAACAAAATTAGGATGGGTTTTTTTACTTTTATTTCTGTATTTAGGTTTTTGGTTTTGTTTGTGCTTTAAGACAAGTGCAATAAATTAGATTTTTAAGAAATAAATTACTGTGGTAAGACTCATCTTTTTTATGATTTACAAGAGAGTTCTCTATGTCTGGCAACTGTCTTGTTCTGAAAGACTGTGCTTATGAAATCCCTGCCCTAATGTTGTCCCAGACAACGTGGTAATTACAATATAAGGACCTGGATACTGTGAAGTTTATTTTGCATATTTTTAAAATTGTGACAGGTGTGTCAAGCCAGCAAAATGTTCATCTTTCAAGCAAAGGCAATTAAACATGTCTCATATTTGAATATTAAGATTGTTGCCGCCATATTAAGGTAGTCTTGCTGTAGTAGAAGTAAACAAATTTGTTTCCTTACATGCTGAACAAAAATTGCATGTTGAATATTTTAGCTCTCTGTGAAAAATATGCATTTGTGGTCCCTGCTAGAAAATGGTCTGGCAGAAAATGGTGATTGTACCACATGTGCTGTAACTGCACCCTTCCTTGAATTTTACATTATCTGAGGACTTCCTGTGTTTCTGGCATTTTACTGGAACTGCAGCTGGAGATTAAAAGAGAACACCTTGGCTTCACTTCCCAGAGGAGAGAGCTGTTTCCTGACGGAGTCAGGACCTCGGTAACTTCACACAAGAAAACATAACAGTGATTAATGAAGCTTCTGACTCTTAAACACACTTCCAGCCCCAGGAATCCTGTTCAGATTCAGATGGCAGTGTCCTTGGTAATTATCGTAGCTTTTATCTTGACAAACTGGTTCAGCTGCTTCTCTAACTCTTGCAGGGAAATAGTAGCCTCCTTAGAGCAGCGGCTCCTTGCTGTTATGCAGGAGTAATCCTGATGTCATAGTGTAAGGAAGGTGACTTCGATGAGTTGTTGTGAAGCAGCTGTCTTAGATAGATGAGAAACTCTTGGTTCTCTTTGTCTCGCAGCAATAAAAGTAAATATGATCATGTTAAATGGTACGAAGAAAATCTTTTACTAACAAGTGTAAAAGAAAATATATTAATTGCTTAGGTAAGATAGAACTGTTGATATGAAACACGGCTACTACTAGGAAAATTACAATGAGAAACACCTAATTATGAACTTGGGTCATATGTAAACATAGCTTTATTAGTACAGGTACAGTTTCACATTCTTCAACCTTCATTACCTGTTCAAAGAGTGTCTGATGGAATGGACCAGAATCCCCCCTTGTTCCCAAGTGCTTGTGATCATCAGAACCCCATAACTCCCCTACAATACTTTGCAATAGATGAGTTCTGCCAAGCATTTCAAAGTCACTTGAGGGTTATTTGAGACTCATGTGACATTCTGGCTTATGTTTTTGCTTTTCTCTTAAAACTCCCTTTAATGAGTGAGCTTTTGCTAGTTGTTTCTGCGAGTTCTGGATAGATTTCAAGGAGCAGCCTGGATACACCTTTTCAGTAAAAGCTGTTCTGAGTATAAAGGCTTGAAATTCAAGTGCTTGTATGCCTATGGCTTTGCCTGGTTAATTAGCAATTGGTGAAGCATAAATTGTTTATGAAGGTATGGAGTTCTCCTCATAACCTTGGTGTAAGTTCTTGGGTCTGCAGATTTTACATTAACTGGCCCTGTCTGCATCCCATCCGTACTGTCAGGAGCAGAGAGGTAAGACTGGATTGAGGATTTCCAGCTGTAAAATGTGAGATGCAAGCTGTATTCCTCTTGCAGCCTTCCTGAAAGCAAAAGTTACATGTTGGAAATAGTATTATGGTGGCAAGGAGCCAGCAAAGAAAGCTGATGGATCCCTTGCCAAACAAAGTAGATCACCCTGATTTTTTGATAATGAGCTATTTTAGTTAAAAATAACCACTCTCACATCAGGAGTATAGAAGAGAAATTGTAATATATATGACTAGATTTTAATTACTGGAAAGCGAAAGTTGAGTTGCAGTCATTATCTTTTGTGAAATACTACAACCAGAGCTCCACCAATAAAGATTAAAATGTCTGGATGAATGAGATTATCTCCCTAGTTTGCTGAACAGCAATATCTAGGTTTATCAGTTACGTATTTCTCACTGGTTGAAATTGAGATGGGAGGTGAGGTTTGGGGTCAGGACAGGAAATGTTTTAGAATGTTCTGTGGCTGGTATCACACTAGAAGCTGGGTGAAATTACTATGATGATTCCTTTGGTCCTTGAGTCTACCTGACTTGAAATCTATTTAAATATATCTATCAAATTGTTATATTAGCCATAAGGTTAAACATAAGGTTAAAATCCTGCTTGATGCTAGTGGAGGAAAAAAGCATAGGAAAAGTAAAGATCTGTTTGAGAATCTTCATGTTCTTACAGATGGTGGACTTTTTATATGCATGTGTATATATATGCACATATATTAAAGCTTTGATTTCTGTTCTGTAAAAGCTAATACCAATGACAATAAAATACCAAAAAAGTACTAAATCCTCCAAACTGAAAAATGCCCTTTTCATTTTGGCCCTCAGAAATTACTTCTAAATACAGGGGTTTTTATAGCCTGTGATTCTGATAGAGGCATTGAATAGTACACAGCTGAATAGCACTGAGTGGAGCTGCAGTTAGGAATTAATCTTCCAAATATTATTCACTATTTCTTATCCTGAAGAAACCAGTGACTTGTTTTTCCATTTTAATATAATTTTCTCATAACCTCAGCTAAGATACACTTAGAGCAGATAAAGGAAGGAGACTTCCATTTACAACACTTGTGTTTTGAATCTCATATCCAGGGAAATGTACCTAAAGATGTGTACAGAATTTTATTAACGTCCTGCACTTACCATCCAGGGTTTGCACAAGTGACTGCTTGCTTTATTTGTATTCAGTGGACCTGCTGTCTAATCAGTGTGGGGAGCCTTTGCCAGGAGCTCTCTGCTGTTAAGGGTGTGCAGAGGTATCTTGTGTATGGAATGGAGGAGTGACACAGGTGTTAACATCTCCTAAAGCATGAAATGAGAATACTCAACAGGTGACTCCTTGCTGAGGCTGTCATGCTGCTGAATTTTTCCCTAAATGTGGGCTGGATGACTTTAGCTTAGCTCTGCTGGGTCAGGTGAAAGATCAAGCGAACTAGATCTCTTCTGGGG
>WEIT01034453.1:38028-51683 GCA_013389985.1 Dryoscopus gambensis
AGAGAATGAATTTGCTTGAGCTGCAGGGGAAAAACTGCAACTGCCAGCAAGAAACCCCACAATCCCTGGTTGTTCTAGGGAACAGACCAGCCAGCTGATCATGGGAAGTGCAAAGTAAGTAGGGTAATTGCTAGAATGACTGAGATTTTACTTGCTCAGCTCCCACGCTTGTCTTGCTAAATCCGTTCTGTGCCTCAACAGATGGTCTAGGGTCTGTTCCCTCCATGAGCCGCACCCAGCACTCCAAACTGGGGATAAAAACATGCGAAGCCGTGGACCTGCACTTTGTTCCATGGTGCTGTGGTGAAAGTCAGACATTTTAAGTTAAGGAGAACATGGTAAATGATCAGTGTAACGCTTCGAAATAACATGTTTAGCACTGTTGGTTCTCTTTGTAACTGCTGTAATAATAATACTGACCTTGTTAAATATTAATATCAATGCCATAGGTACTTGTGTAGGAGATCTTTTGGGCTTCAGGTCTCATTAGCTGATAGCTTAAAATACTGCCAACATGAGGCCTGGTTTAAACAAAAAGAAGAAAATCTGAAACATATGTTTGTCCGTACTAGGAATAGATACACTGGGGAACTGAATCTCTTTGCTTTTAAGGATGATGCCTTTTCATACTGTTCTTTGGAGATCTTTCTCCTATCCTATCATATGTTTACATGATGCCCATACAGAGCAAATCCTTCAAGGAAAACACAGGCAACTGAGTGTTTTGTATGGCACCTTCTTTCCTTCTTCCTCTTGCCATTTCTAATTGCTGTAGGATGGGAGTTGAGGTCCACAGATGTAGTGAAGCAGCTCCGTCTACTTTAACTTCAGTTTTAATAAAAAAACAGAGCTTAAACCAGCAGGTTTTTGTATCAGCTTTAACCTTGTCCTTGGTCCTTTGCAGCATGTTTTTCACCATTGCTGCATGCTTGCAATATAGTGACTTCTTAAACCTGATTTTAATAGAAGACTTTTGAGAGAGAAGGTAACAGATGTTTGGTTGTTTTTTAATGGGTGAGAGAAGCCATATTTTTCCAGATGAGTTTTCAAAGCATACCAAGCAAGGTGAGCTTGGCTTTCAGTTAAAAGGCCGTGCTTCATTCAATCCCTGAGTGTCACAATCATACAGCCAGTGATTTCTCAAAGCCACTTTCAGAAGCAGGTTGGCATCTATCTTGCTGTCAGCTTCAGGGACCTTAAGAATAACATTGTCTCTGCAGAACTGTACTGCCAAGAACCCAGGCTTCAGCGTCTCCCTTAGCACATTTGTTCTAGGCAGCATGGACAGACTCATCACCTACATAGGATTCCTTGCCTGCTGAGTTTTGCCAGCCTTTGTGGGGAATAATAGGAAATTTTTGCAGATCTGGACAAATGGGTGATTTCTTATGTCTGTCTCTAAGGATTCTTTCTTTAAATCTAGGGTTGCCTGCTAGAGTTTCTGAAGTCAGTCAGGGTGGAACGCGACAGCACAAGAGACACAAATTGCATCCTTCATCAGTTACTACAAATGGAACTTTGTTCATGCTCTCTTCTGGGTGAATTTCACCAAATTTTGTGCCATTTTTAATTTTAAAAGTTAATGTTGAGGAGAGCAGCACAGCCCTTATTGTATCTACCATTTACAATTATTTTAGGACATTGATTGACAGTGGTTTTTCAAAAGTACCCATGTCTGACTTTGAGATGGGTACTTTTAGAATCCAGTGTCTAATGGACCCAACAATTAGGCCTCTCACCCAGATGCTTTGCATATTATTATCCTGTTTGCATTTTGCATTCAAGATTCTCACCTTTTGTTACTTTTAGTTTTACAAGTGCAGCTTGTTCAGAGTAAGTAGATTTAAAATAGCTATTCCAAAATTCTTGAGTGGGTTGACCTGGGTCACCACTAAAACTTCCTTGTAGATTTTCCTGCACTTTTTCCATCTAGTTTTTAATAGAAAGAACCACAGAAGTTGTACGCTTCTGTAAACAAATGTGGGCCACTTGGCAGTGCCTGATGAAGCATCTTTGAGAATCACTGCTCCAGAAACACTGCTGCAGTGGGAATATGCACATTGCTTTTGCTCCCCAAAAATAAAAGAAAATAAATCTGAGTTTATTTTTATTAGCACTGGTATTGTTGATCTCTTGACTTATATTTAACTGTTTTCCCAATAGCAGATTTAGAGTATCTGAATTCAGTTGTCATGTTAAGCTCAGAAAACTGGCTTATAACTGGTCACAGTTATAACTACGCTGACTAGGAGAAAAACAAAAAAAATTTTTTTACTATTTTGGAAAAATATTTTTTGAAAACACAGCCAGGCAAGTAGGGAATACTGGAATGCTTGTCTTTCATATTTAATCCTATATATATTCATGGCAAAGCTTTTACTACAATGGACCCTGGATAGGCTTCAGGAACATTATTAGTAGGACCTAAGGCTTTGCCATATAATGTCTCTGGAGGCAACTCTGCTTATGTTCAGCCAAGTAAGATATTTTTTGGAAGACATCCCAAGCAATTGATTTTCCAAAAAAAATGCCTCTTCTTTCTATAATGTGAGAGTCTTTCCTATTTGGCAGTGACTCATAGAATTTTAACATGGATGACACTTGGGGAAGGAACCATCTTTTTTTTCCCCTCTCTTTATCCCAATGTCTCTGCTGTAGTCCACATAAGTAAGGGGTATCTTTGGAAGCCATTCTGTGCCACTGGTTGGGAGATAGGAGCATATCTTTTAAAAGATAGTCAAGTCATAGGAGGCCTGTGGTAGTGGTTTTGTGTAATATTTGTAGTTTTGTTCCTGGTTCAGGGTGAAGTCTTTTGCATTGCATTGCATAGTGCTAATGTAACTTTGTTTCCCTCTGATATTGATGTGTTCGCATCAAGGCTACTGTAAACGGCTGGAAGCACCTGAATTTTAGAAAAACATTCTGAGAAAACCAGTATGAGCAGAGATAATGCTCCCACTTGGGGAGGAGGGCAGGGATGGAAGTGAAAGAGCCTTGAAAGAATACCTACCTTAATGGTTGCTACGGTGAGTAGAAGTAAAATTACAGTTTCAGGGAATATTGAAGAGAGTAATTCTGACCTGTGGAAGATGAATGAGGAAAGAAGAAACAGGCTTAATGGCAGGAAGCATTTCCTTATCGTAAGACTTATTACTTTGTGCTGTTGTCAGGAAATGGTGGCAGTTCCATTCCATGAAGCATTTAAGATTGGACAAAGGGAACCATTCCTGTAATTAGATGAAGGAATGAGAACATCTGTCTGTCAGAGGCATTTAATGTTCTATTGCTTTGCTTGATTCTTTTATGTAGGTGGTATCACCTTGCTTTCACTTCTTTAAGTACTCTTATGTCCCTTCGTGTTCTGCTTGGTAGATCTGAATGACATTAGCAGAAAGTCAGGAATTTTGAAGGTGTGAAGAATGAGTGCATCTTCCTTTGATGTCATTTTCACAGAATCACAGAACATTCTGAGTTGGAAGGGAGCACAAGGATCATCAAGTTCAACTCATGAATGAATGGCCTGTACAGTCATTTGGTGCTGTGAACACACAGCAGTTTTGCACAGCAGTTTTGCACACCAGTCCTCCGGCACTTCTCTTATCTATGAGAACATTCGGGGCTTATTGATGGCCTGTGTGAAAAGAGTGATTTTTATTGTAGAGGAGGCACAAAAGCAATGCCACCAGCGTTGCATAATAACACGTGACATCACCTGTAAGAGCTGTGACATAACTGGGGTTCGGTTTGTTTGTTTTTATTTTCAGAATCAATATGTCACAAGCGTAAATAAAGATTCCTTTGACCACTGATGATTTGTCATTACAACAATATGGGAGACTTGTAAAAGACAAATGGTTAGACTTGTGTAGTACATCCATTTTTGTTAAGCTCTAGGTGCTGGTTCCAATAGTCTTTCTCCACAGAGGTGATCCCTCCACAAATGGATGCTCATGTACAGTATCAGTCTTTGACTTCAGCAGGCCTGAGATGTCCCTTTTATTTATTACCCAGTCATTTTTCTCAAGCTCAGCCATCTTATGTTTTGGGTTTTTTTGTTGTTTTTTTTTTTTTTTAANTTCCCAAGCTCAGCCATCTTATGGTTATTTTTGTGGTAAATCAGCAGTAAACTTGTCTTTACCTAAAGGCAGACTGAGAAGGAAAGCAGGCAAACAGGAAAGAGGAATTGAAGGTTTGCTGCTGGTAGACTGACTGCTCAGGCAGTTCCCAAAGGCTGCTCAGAAAGGAGCAAACCGGAGTGGTGAGCAGAGTGAGGTGACCCTCACTACCCAATTCAGCAGGATGTCAAGCCTGGAGCTTTCAGTGAGGGTGTGGGCTTGAGAGCGGCATGATGGGCAGATACATCCTACAGCAATAGAGAAGTGAGCAACGAACCAGTACAGTTATGTTTTCCCATTAACTCATAAAGAACTATGTTGCAGAGAACGAGTTGTTGGGAACTCGGAAGGCAGGTAGAAATGCCAGGAGCACTGTGCTAGTTTCACATTTTGATACCACAGAGAACATGGGTTTTCTGTAGGCTCAGAGCTCAAGACTTGCTGTCACAGGGGGTGCAGCCCTTCTGCCAGCTGAGCTAAAGTCATCAGCTTGGATAGCCAAACTGGCTTTTTTCTTCACAGACAGCAGCTAATAGTGAGAAGTAGCACACATCTTTCTGCCACACTGTATTTAATACCAAGGTCGCCTGTGGTCAATGTGTCATTAAAACAGCATGTTTGGTATGTGTCCCATCAGCAAGGGTGTCTCCTACAGAGTGAGCTGCATCAGTGGCAGCTTTGGATCTGAGTAAAGCTTCAGTGTAGCCTAATTAATGAATAGGGCCTGGTAAGGTCACAGTCCAAAGCAGGGATTTGGTTACATAAATTTCTATGCTTTTGTTTTAATAGGGAGTCTACACAAGATTTGTTTGGTATCTGAGCAACCAGTTTCTAAAGCATCAAATCCCAAGTAGGAGGCAGGAAAGGCTTCTTTTGATTCTGGAACAAAAGACTTCCGAATACCCTCCCAGCTCTGTGTCCTTGGTTTGGTACAGTACAGTGCCACTTCCCATGCATGAACTGCAAATGCTGAAAAGGTGAATAGATGCAGATCCAGACTACCAGCTGGGACTTATTACCTCCCAGAGTGAGTACTCAGTGCTGCTTAGCACCCTCTGAAAGGCACAGCATTTGCTCAGCAGAGCTTTTCTTTCTGAGTTGGAGGTGGGCAGAGCCAAGCTCTGTGTCACTTCTTCCCCCTTCTGCTTGGCTTAAGCTTGGAAAATTACTCCCTCACTGTCAGGGCTAGCAAAGTAATTTGCTCCCCCCTTTTTTCCTCCCCCATCATTCAGCTAAAGTGGAAACAAGATGGGAATACATGAGAGTCCTGCTGTTTGAGCAGAGCATGGTGGTTCTCTCTGTAGCCCCGTGGGGCTCAGCTGTGCAGTAGCAACACCCACCTGACAACCCCCGGGCTGGTGCCAGCAAAAATGCTGTTTGCAGGTGCAGCATGGACTAGTGCAGGACCAGGTCTGCTGCTATCTGGCTTGTGTTGTGAGTGCCCCTGAGACTTGAGGAGTTAAAGGCTGCTGCAGTGGCCACTGCAGGGCAATACTGAGCCAGAGACCTCTGGTGATAAGAGTATTTGCTGATGTTACTGATAAGAATGTTTGCTGATGTTAGTCATAAAAAGCTTGACCTCAGAAGCTGGGATTTAACTGCTCCGTGTCTCTCTAAACTGGCAAGGGGAGAAGATGTGATGTGAGTTGGCTGTTCATCATGTGGGCAGTGGCTCAGTACCACAGGGATATTGTTACTAGTCATATCTAAGCATGTGTGTAAGCACAGCTGCTACCGTGTGGTACCAAAGGATTAGGAACTCAGGTTCTCACAGCACTCATGATGAAAGTGTTGTGGTGCTTGGCCCCAGTGTCTGCCTGGCCATGCTGGCTTCCCAAAGCCCCAGGTGCCTCCTACTCTGTGCTTCCACGGGGGGGCTGATCTCACTGAGGAGCTGGGACTTACCCAGTCTCTTGAACAGTGAAGGACAGCTTGGATGCTCTTTGCCCATCACCATGCTGGTTGTGTGCTTCCCCTGCATCCTGAGAGCAGGGGTGTAAGTGCTGGGAGGGGTCAGTGGCAGACAAGAGTCTTGGGACAGGCTGTGCTGGAGAGAGGACTTTATTCCTGACAGAAAGAATGGAGGGTGGAGTTCCTCTCTGTGCATACCAGTCTGAGGAGGCAACTCCCAGGAAGAATGACACTCTCTTGGAGACCAAAGTGACTGGAGCAAAGGATTATGAGGAAATACACCTTGAATCTTTCACCTAGAGCTTGATACCACAGTCCTGGCTGATGGGATGACAGATTGCTGACCTGTCATGAAGGCTGGGATGATGCTGCTGGATGTGAACTGCTCGTCTCTGGCCAGGATGTTGTACAGATCTCCAACACCTCAGCCGATGTTCTCCATAGTGAGGGCAGCCTGGGTGATATGTAGCTGGCATTTCACTTTGAAGGAAATGACCTGGTTTTATCCTTTAAAATATTCTACCTGCTGAGTGACTCAGTGAGTGACTCACCTGGTCTGCACCCCCAGCAGCTCTTACCTCAGGGTTTTCTCAGAAGGTGTTTTTCTGCCAGGGCATTCGTGGTCTAATCACAGTCCTGATGCTGCTGTTGACAGGGAAAAGGAGGCAGCAGCAAAGCTGAGTCAAACCTTGGGCATCTGAGGGAGGAGGCAAGCCCAAGGGAGTGCCACACTCTTCCCACTGGCATGTGAGTGTTTTTCCCAGAGCACTGAGAGCTCTGCAATGGTTCTGTGGCTCTGCAGTTCTTTCAGCAGTTTTCCTAAGCTCTGGGGTCCTTAAGGTCCCAGCCCCACTCCTGCTGGGAGAGCCTGCAGGTGTGTTACCAGAAGCAATGTGCCCCTCTCCTCACAGAAAAGGGGGACAAGCAGTTGTTCAGATCACCTCCTTTACTAGGTGAGGAATTTTATCCAGCCTGCCTTTGGCCACAGCCCTGACTGGGCATGGCATTAGCAAGGGACTGAAATCAGTGTGAGAGTCTGCATCCCTCTGTCCTGTCACTTTGAGTCACTAACCATCAATAGCTTTCCCTATTGCAGGAGTGGGAGAGAGCAGGAGAGCACTAGCAGATGGTTTTAGAGGAAAGCATGTTCAGAAACTCAGCTTCTCAAGGGATTTCATTCTCTCTCTTACTGTTAGTTAGAAATTACTTATCCTTTTAGGCTTTGCTCTAAAATGCTGCCTCAAACATTGTCAGGAAAATGACATCACATTAAAAATATGAGTGTGATGTAGTACGTGTTTACTGCAATTGACTTGCACTATTAAAAAGAAAAACCCCTAATGATTATAAAATAAAGCCTGAATATTAAGAGCGTGATGACAAAAACACCCCTTACATCAAAACAGTAATTACCACTGGGACTGGAACAAAGGAGCAGAGGGACAATTTTGGGCAAAATTGCTTTGCTGGCTGAGAGAGAATATGGGGCTTCCCAGCGTTCCAAACAGAGTCAAGGTCTGTGTACACTGCCTGGTCACTGCTGGGAGGACAGTCAGTTTGCCCTCAGAGCCATGAGACTGTGGGAGGGGAGCTGTGGCACTCACAGCAAACGGTGCAGGAATCTGGACACCAAGAGGCGGGGAGGGTGCTGCCCTCCTTGGGGCTGGAAGCTGCTCCCTGTCCTGGCTGAGCCAAGTCCTTTCTGCCTGGAAGTCTCTCTCTCCTCCCTTGGCCTCCTTCCATTGCTTTCCACAGAGGACCCTGAGGGAAGGACTTGTCTAATGTTAATTGTTCATCTCCCTGTTGAGGTCCATGGAGCTTACTGCCCTTGTGTTTGCCTTAGCTGGGGAGCACAGGGAAGGGGAGACTGGTCCATGGTAACACCTCATATCCCAGGCATGCAGGTGTCTTGCCATGGCTCCTGAACTGGGGAATTGAGCTTTTCAGGCCTAATTTGCTTTCCTGAAGGAAAAGTGCAGATTTGCTCTGTTTCCCATTAGATTTCCAGTACAGGGAACATAACCTTAGAACGGCTGGAGGGTCTGGAGCTCTCACAGGACCCAGACTTACTGGCTCAGACTTGCTAAAACTTTGCTCAGAAAGCTGAAGTGTGGGACAGATCAAAGTACCTCTCTGCCTTCCTTGCTTCTCTGAATTGTCTCTGCCTCTCTCCTTGCTGAATCAGATTATGGTCAACTCCCACATTTGTATTAGGAAAAGAATATTTTTTCCTACAGAATAAGGAGGCAGGGTTGATGGCAGGGCATATTTTGGGGTTTAGGGACAGATAAGAGATTAAGGTTAGCTGGATGGGACCTTTGCTTGGCTCAGCTACAGGTTCCTCAGAGGGTCTTGAATGTACCACAGTTTAAAAATCAGTAAAGGCTGGATTTAAAGCAGATGCTACAAATCAATCAGATGTGATAAACCCAACATGGGAACTGCTGGCCTGGGTCATATACAGTTAGAATAGATGACCAGGCTCTCCTGGTTTTAGCAATAATTCCTAAACATGATCAGTTTCTCTTTATTTGAGGCTTCTGAATATTTGCTTTGTTGATTTACATGATTTTTTTTTTCATTTGTCAACTAAAACACTGGGCAAACAGATCCTGGTTGTTTCAGAGGTCATCAGGGCAAGTGGGGGCAATCTTTGTACCCCAGCTGAACTTGGTTCCTTTTCTTGTAGCAGCAGGGAGGGATCTCTGATGTTTTTGCGAACTGTATTTGTGTTTCCTGCTGAGTTAGGTTTTGTGGGGGAGCTCAGCTCCTTCCACTTTTGTGCTACAGGTGCACCTGTACCTGTGTGGTGGGAAGAGCAGGAGTAAATCAGTGCAAGCAGCAGCCTTGCAGCACCATAGATGAGATTCTTGGTAAGAGAGGACAGTTTGATGTGGTCTGAGCAAGTCATACACAGAACTTCCTTTTCACACATTGTAGGTGGAGGAGGAGAGACCACAGAAGCCAGACTGGGAATTAAAGGCTATGTAGCCTCAGACAGGCACTGACACCAAGCAGGGATGGAAGTACTGTTATTAACTCAGATGTTAAGAAACTTGGTTTTCAACGATTTACAGTGCTCTTTAAATATTAAGCACATGGTACGAGTGCCTTGTTTGCCTTGATGGGGTGATGCAATGCACAAGGATCTGCTGATGTCAGTAGATTTCTTATATTGCAAGTCAAAACCCCATGTGGCTTGAACACCAAACATAGGACAAAATAGGGATTAGGAAACACACCGGGCACTCTGGCCCCTTTCTAGTCTTGGTCTTTTCTTGTCTCTGTGCCAGGGTAAAAGAAGACTTTTAAAGAGCACAAATCTGGCTATTAAACAAGTTACTCAAAATTACAATAGACTTCATCTCCCTCAGCAGACTGTAGGCAGGCTAAACTTTGGGAGCTCCAGAGAGGAGTCAGTTGCAGTCAAAACTAACTCAGTACTTCCTCTCTCCCTTTGCTTTCTGAATGAAAATGTTTCAGGCCTTTTTTTACTTGTCACAGCAAATAAAGCCACTTTGTACTACAAGGTGGATAATATATGAATATTTTGGGTTGAAAGTGCTTGAGCAACCCATGGGACATATTTATTAGATTTCATCACTGTTTCCTGACAGAAAGTAGTTTTTTAGGGGACTAACTATAACCAAGTTTTTCAGGAATGCTGGTTATATCTACTGCCTTGCATACTTTTGGAAAGCATTTCCTATGGATGAGTAATTTGCCTTGTGTGACAAGATTAACCTGTGCAGGTAAGATGGAAGCTTTTAAGTCTTATCTCCTTACCCCTGTGCTCCCTTGGTGTTAGGACTTGGTGAATCTTCTTTCCCACACCTTTGTGGCCAGCTCCCTGGCTCTAGCACTACAGTCCTCTTCAGTGACATAATCACTGTCCATGTTTGCTTTATTAAGCTTGTCAGCGGTGGTGCAGCTGGCACTTACTGCTATTTTGTTGGTAGCCGTCTCCAAGAGATGGAGAACTGAATGGGCTGCAGAGCCTGCACTCCACTGTGCCCTAAAGGTGGCAGAAGACAGAGTTGTGCTGGCAGGTCAGTCTGAGGAAAGCTGATGCTCCTATTGCTCGGTCTATAAACAAAAGACTTGTGTTTCCAATTCCAAGAAGCCCCAGCGTTTTTCCAAGCTGTGACTCTGTCTGAAAAACAAGCCCGGCCCCAGCTGGGTGAGTGATCCGTGTGGTCACGGGTGTATTTTGCCCACAGTTCCTCCCCAGATGCAGCATGGCAGACATCAGCGAGCCACACACAGCGAGGGCTGTCAGTGACCTTCAGCAGGGCCATCCCAGCGTGGGCTCAGCACCAAGTCTGACTCCTGTCCCAGAATAACAGGAAGGGCACAGCAGTCAGCTGGCTTTGGACCCATCACAACATGTTGAGGGGATCAGTTCTGTTTGTTGAAATGAATTACCCCAGAGCTGGTGGGAGGGCTCTAGGGAGTCACAGGGCAGCCTTTGCCTTGAACTTGTGTTTTGTTTAAAGGGCTCATTTGATGGTGTAGGATGTCCTACCCAGCCTCTTGTGCTCTTCCACTGTGTAATTACTCTCACAGCTTGGGAGCAGGAGCGTCTTCCAGCACTCAGTTCAATCAACCAACCAACTCCCCACTGCTGAATCTCGTTACGTCTTTGTCAGCAAAGCTGATAAATATTCCCTCACACCCCCAGCTCTGTCTCTTCCCTCCACCTCATGACACTTTGCTATGTGCAAGTGAGACCTGACTGGTTTACTACTTGTCTGTTTTGAAAGATGTTTCCACACCATTGTTACAGAAGCAATGGGGAACAGATACTCTAATAATGTGGCAACATAGATATTTAATTTTTTTAAAGTGGCTAGGTTTAGAAGATTAGGATTAGTTCTCTGGATTTCTGTATTTTTATAATCAACAAGGTAGCTGAAGAGAACAGAATTGTTCCATGTTTTCCAGCAAGGGATTTGAATTTCCCATGGTAATGGATTTGAGCATGTATCAGGTTGGTTTCTTAGGAAATAGGAACATTTTCTCTTCTAGGAAACATTTTCAGTGCTATCAGGCTAAGAATAGCAATCTTCTTTCTGCTTCTTCTCAAATTTCAGAAGTAAGGCTTCTCTTTTATTGTGCATGCAGTAAAGAGATTATTTTAGATGAAATACCATTCTGTTCTGCTGAAACACTAACAGCTTATAGCGCCTAATTCCGTGGTTTTCTTTTTGTTCCTTAAACAAAATCAATTCATTTTGGACCATTTCATTGGAATAAAGAAATTTTGTGCCTTGAACATGGTTCTTCTCTCTAAGCACATCAACTCCTTGATGACCCTAGAGGGAACAGCAGTGTTGAAATAGTTCAAGTGGCAAACAACTCCCTGGCTATGAATTTAAGCCCTGAAACAAAACACTACAGTTTCAATGACAACTTCCAAGAACAGAGCCAAGGCTCCAGTGCTGTGGCCTAGGAGATCACTATCATTGCAGGGCTGGTGGAGCCAGCACAGCTCCCTGCAGAGCACGCAGGGGCAGTGCCAGTTACACCCGGACTGCCCAGAATGCTGGAGAGTAAAGGTTGCAGAGCAAAGAACTGAAGCTGTACCCTTTGCTCAGTCAAAACAGAAGTGTTGGAAGCAGGACATTACCCCAAAAGGGCTTTTTGATCTGGAGCAGCTGTGAGGATGTTGTTTGTACCTTGGAGCATCTCAGAAGGGATAGCTGGGGAACGGCTGGATATCTAAGCCACTCCTCTGCTACCCAGAGTGGACACCAAGACTGCCATGGTGCTCTCAGCTGAACCTGAGCCATCACACACTGATGGGGAGTGGCAGTGGAGTGGCCAGAATCCCCTAAAAAAGCGCCAGGATCTGGGATCCTGGGCCACTGTCACACCTCCTTACACCCCTCTGGGAATAGCAGGCTGGCCCTCCTGCTCTGTGCTACCTCCCTCACCCTGCAGCAACCACACAGAGGGGCTGCAAGGTCCAGCCCTGCCAGGGCAGGTACATTTTTGGCCACAGCAACGTGTGTACTCTATCTCTGTCTACCTGACAACAAACACCTTGGCCCTCCAAGGGGAACAGACAACTTTACAAGGAAGCCAACTGTTATTTACACATATTTTAAAATACATTTTGTTCAGATGCACATCCCTGCCAGCCTTGTTTAGGGAAGTTGTAACAGTATCTGGCTTCTCTTTGGTCTTGTGCATAAGACGAGGAAGTTTTCATCTGTGCCTTTAAAAAAACGCTGCATCTCTGCCAAGATGTATTAGGAGAGCTGTAAAAAAGGAGTCATCCTGTTCCAGGATGGTGAGGCTTATGTAACGGGGAAATCCTAACAAAAAGATACTCCCCCACCCTGTGCTTTTCCAAGGCACATGCCACTCCCGGGCTTTCAGCTGCTTGATTTGTATTTTGATCACATCTGCCACTGGTTTATTCGGATGTATTTACAAATATGTTCTTCCACACACCCTCATTTGTACATGCCATAGAACATCTTTATAAAATGCAGCACGGCCCTCACCTCACCACAACGATATTTAAATAAAATATATTGTAAAGTGCCAGATACAATTCTTTTTAAAAATACTGTTCTCAGTGAAACAGATACTTGGCCACTGCATTAGCAGCTTTGTATATTGATACATTTTTAGCACAAGTTTACTTCTGTCAGGTGAGCGGGAGGCTCTCATACCACCCCTCTAGCTCTCCAGTTTCAAGTCCAAAGGCTTTAGAAAATGAGGCAGAGGCAGATTGTCCAGAGCCTCCGGGAAGTGCTCAGGTGAAATGGTCCTGATCAAGACACGCATGGCTCTGACAAACAGCGATGGGGGAGCTAAGCCCACCAGGCACTGAAACCTGTTCTCCCCCAGCAGGTCCTGCCACTGCTGCCGGTTGTCCAACAGTTGCTGTTTCATTGCAAACTTGAGGTCCTGAGGCACGAAGAAGAAGAGGCAGTCGAGGCAGAGGAGCTTGGCACGCATGTTAGCTGCCGGCATGTGGCAGATCTGCTGCAGCAGGGTGTCGAGGGGGGTGTTCCCAGCACTGTCCTGCAGGCAGGGCGACGCGCCGTGCCCCAGCAGCAGGAGCAGGCACTCGGGCCGCACCAGTTCGCAGGCCATGTGCAAGGCTGTCTTGCCGCCCTCCACGCGGCTGCAGCCCTGGCGGTCCAGGTGGCCGGCTCTGTCACTCGGGGGCAAGGCTTGGATGGCCTTGAGGATTCGGAAGAGCACCCGGACGCGGTTGTAGCGGACGGCCATGGCCAGGTGCGGGGCTGACTGGCAGCAGCTGAAGCTTTGGCTGGGCACGGCCAGGGCGCTCTGGGGGAACTTAGTGAGCAGGTGCCGGGCGTAGGGCTGGTGGTCGTGCACCAGCGCGTAGAGCAGCGCCTCCGAGGGCGAGTACACGCTCACCTTGCCCCCGTCCTCCCAGTGAAAGACCTCCATGGTCCGCATGTCCTCCAGGAACCAGACGGGCAGCAGGTCCCTCACCGCCTGGTAGAAGGCGAAGGATGATTTCTTGCACTGCTTCTGGGACTGGGCGCCGCAGCCGCCGACCCAGCGGACGCTCCAGGGCATGGCGTGCGGCTGGGCTCCGCCGGGGGCTGCCTCCCACCATCGGCCCGGACCTGCGGGAGCGGA
>WEIT01034453.1:52141-107957 GCA_013389985.1 Dryoscopus gambensis
CGGGGGCGGGGCGGGAATGCCGCGGGGCGGGGGCCGGGGCCGGGGACATGGGGGTTGCGGGGTACGGGCTGAGGGGCCCCGGGGGGCGTAGGGACCGGGGCTCCCGAGAGCAGCAGGTGCCAGGGATATGGGGTTCCTGAGGTATGGGGGCGTGGGGTCCCGAGGGTGTAGGGATCGGGGTCCCCGGGGGTATGAGGTCCCAGGGGTATGAGGTCCCAGCAGTGCGGGGGTNNNAGTGCGGGGGTCTGGGATCCCAAAGGTATGGAATCCTCAGGTACATGGTGTCCTGAAGGTATGGGGCCCTGGAGATAAGGGATGCAGAGAGCAGAGGGCACAGAGTCCCCGGGGGCATGGGATCCTGAGTCTGTGGGACCCGGGGCACACCAGAGCCTGGTGGCTCCACATGGGTCAAGGGCACATGGCGTCTGGGCCACAGCGGGGCTGTGCACAGGGGCTGTGGGACACCCGGGCCCCTGGGCGCGGGAGGCTGCACACGTGCAGTACCCGAGTACACGGGTGCCGGGGCGGGCGGTGTCACACCCCCGTGCCCGCCCTGGCAGGGCCCAGCCCGGCCTANCGGCCTATGCCAATTCTTGGCTTGCCCCCTGCCCGCCCCCGTGGGTGGCTGGGGCCGGGGCCTGGCACGGCCCTTCGGCCAGCGCACGTGTGCGCACATGTGCTTGTTGCTAAAGTTGTGGCTCTCTCATGTCTCCAGAGAGTGACATTTGCCTGCAGCCATTCCCTCTGACAGGAACCTGTCAGGTTTGGGCTGAGCGAGGAGATGGTCATGGCGTGGAGTGAGCCCAGCACTGCCCACAGCCCTGCACCAGGGGCTCCCCTTGGGCACCTGCAGTCCCTTGGCCCTAAAATGCATATGTACAGGTAAGAGTCACACACTGGGAAAGCAAGTGCTGGTGTTACCGGGATCTGCTCACTCATAAGGGNCCGCCCCCGTGGGTGGCTGGGGCCGGGGCCTGGCACTGCCCTTCGGCCAGCGCACGTGTGCGCGCATGTGCTTGTTGCTAAACTTGTGGCTCTCATCATGCCTCCAGAGAGTGACATTTGCCTGCAGCCATTCCCTCTGACAGGAACCTGTCAGGTTTGGGCTGAGCGAGGAGATGGTCATGGCGTGGAGTGAGCCCAGCACTGCCCACAGCCCTGCACCAGGGGCTCCCCTTGGGCACCTGCAGTCCCTTGGCCCTAAAATGCATATGTACAGGTAAGAGTCACACACTGGGAAAGCAAGTGCTGGTGTTACCGGGATCTGCTCACTCATAAGGGCTCCTTACTGAAAGCAAATGCTGGGATCTGCTCCATCCTTGTCCCCCTCAGAGCATTTCCCTCTTCCTCTGTGTGTTTGGCCCCAGTGTCTCCCCTTCTTGCAGTCATTGTCCTCTCAGTCAGGAAGATCAGACTCCCTGGCATCTGCAGGTGGGCGATGCCAGTTGCTGATGGATTCACAGTCCACAGCTCTGCTTTCTCTGGCCTTGAAGTTCTCCCACTGCTGCTGTTAGCTGCTGGAATGGGAAACACTCATGCACACTGAGGGGGATCGCCAGACATGGGCTGAAATGCTCTGCTTCCCTGCAGCCCTCTCTGTAAAGCTGCTCGGGAGGCAGGAAGGGAGCCCACATCATGCTACCAACCGTCCCCATGACCCTGATGAGCACGAAGCTGGCGAGGAACAGCCATCCCCTTTGTTGTGCGTCTTCTGAACCACCATTCAGACAGGGAAACAATGCCTAAACTGTGCTTGGTTTGCTTTGTAACTTCATCCCTGCCACGGGATGCTCACACCAAACCCTGGGGATCTGTGTGAGGGGGTGCAGGCAGGTGGGGGAGCTGGGCAGGATGAGCTGCAGGGAGCTGCACGCCACCGTCACACTTAAAAACTCTTGCTGATCACATCTGAGGGAAGAGAATAAAATAACATCCACTGAGCTGCTTTGCCGGAGAGAATTACGTCCAGCATTTGTCAGCACGATTCGTCATCCGAGGATCCCCGCGGATCCACCACAGCTCCTGGTGTCTTGGATGTCAGCCACGGCACAGAAAATCCTCTTTCACCGCTCGTTTCCGATTCCAGGTGAAAACCCATTAAAGGCAGCTGCTTCACCGCTCCCTGCCACCACCAGGGCACTCACCAGTCAGTTGCCTCCTATGACTGCAGGCATGGGATAATTTGTACCAAAGTGCAGGATCGAAAGAAATGGTTTTAAAAGAGCTGATTCTACAGCCCTTCCTTTTTGTCTGCCTGTGCCTTGCTGCCCATCGCTGATGGCAGTGGTACCCGCCACATCTCCGTGTGCTGCCTGCTCTGGGGGATGCCCTGATGAGAATCCCAAATCCTTTTCTAGCTGTTGCCAGGACATTGCCATTGATTTGGATATCCAGTGCTGTGATAAGTCAGGTTGCCCAGCCCTTTGTACTCATCCTCCACACATGCCTGGGCAAGCCAAGTGGCGTCGGAGCCCAAAGGCAAGACATTAGCACAGTTGCAAAGCCAAATTGGCTTTTGTGTGGGAAATTAATGTTTTTGGTGTAGAAGTGGGACTGTTATTCATAGGCCAAGCTCTCCTGTGGAGGTAGTGGGAATGGTTACAACCATAGTGTGCTATGGGCCCCAGCGCTGGCTTAAAAATAGGCCAGAGTGTGCCAAGTCCTTTTGGCCTCACAGCTGGTGGGTAACCCTTTGCAAATTGTATTTGTCACATACATTTGAAGTGGGAGCCTGCCTGCAGGAAAGGCAGCCTGTCTGTGAGCTGCACTGGATTACATTTGCCTCCAAAATTGTTTACAGGGTGCTCAGCACTAGTGATGTAACATGACAGCCCAGAAAAGTTTTAATTTTCTGCTCTGTATATTTTTTTTGCACAGACCCATGAATGTGACTTGTTTGTTTGCAGTCCAGCCTGGTTTTACTCACTTTGAATTAAGTAACTGATCTTATTACTGATCCGACTGTGAGAGGGCTTATCACAGGTTCCTTGGCACATGACAGAGATTACTCCATCGGTGCAACCACGTCTGAGTAATGTGACGTGTCCTCTCAGAGCTATTTTTGTCTTCACCCTCCTCCGGGACCTTGATCCTTTGGTTTCTTCAGCCAGTGACCAACTAAAACCTTCTTAATACTACGGAAACCCCAACTACGTAATTGGACGAAGGGAAAAGCTCTGCCATTTCTTGTGGCAGACGTCATTTGCTTCCTAAGGCTTTCATTAAATTGAGGGCAGGATCATTTTGACTTAATGGACATGACTGTGGGTGTAATTAAAAGCAACATAAAAATAGGTACTATCAGGGACTACACTGAACATGGTCTAGTGCTGGGTTTGAGCATGAAATTGGAGATGGGCAAAGAGTGCATCCCTCATTCTTGAATAGGGCTGAAGGATACAGGGTTTACTCCAGTCCTTGCAAGGAATTTGTGCATGGGTTTGACTGTGAACAGTTACCACTCTCCTCTGGAAGAAGGCAGGCTCAGCAGCAAAGGTCAGCAGAGTTTGGACAACAGCTCCAGACCTGTGGAGCAGCACAGCTGACACTTCACTTTAAGCCTCTGGGATCGTCGTCAACAAGTCAGAGAGAAATGCCTAATGTCCTGTTTAGCTAAAACTGCACATCTTCAGAGTGAAGCAAGGAATGAGGGGAGTCAGGGGTTTTGCAGTAGGGGCACTGGGCTGGAATGTACACACTGTATGTCCCCCTCTCATTACAGGTACATCACTGATCTTCAATTGAATCTCTCTGTGCCACCAGCATCCCAGCTGCACGGGGGGGTGCGGTAATGCTGCTTTGACCATCCTGTTTTAGCTGGTGAGTTCTTTAGGTCAGGATAATATGCAAGTATATTGGTCTGGTCCTTGGGGTTCTGGCTCTGCAGGGGGAACCCTCTGCTCTGCTGTGTTAGACAGGGGACAGAAACTGGTCATCCTGTGGGGAGACAGGGCGGCAGAGCTGCTGGCAGTCACTAGACAGGATTTGTTCTCCTTTGGTGAGGACATGCCATGAGAGGAGGCAGATGGCAGCCCCAGGCACCCTGTTTAGCTCTGATGAATAATAGCTGTTGCTGACACCTCGTGGAAGCCTCACACAAACATTTTCTCAGAAACCTTTCAGTTTCATTTCTGCTGCTGCTGCTGGTTCCCCACCTGATGAGCTTGTCCTTTGTTTCTGTCATCTCAGGGCCCTTGGCTGCCTGCAGCACCAGGGATGGGAAGGCAGCAAGGGAAGCTGGCTGGGGCTGCCTGGTAAGGAGGAGTGCACATCTTCTTCCTGCATGGTGGTGAGTGAGGGCCGTTCACTATGGATGGCTTTTCCACATCAGATGCAGAGAGGAGAGCACCTCCCTCCTATACCCACCTGGGTCTGTAGCATCTATCATGTACATACCTTTTGTGTGTCTCTTTGCCCATCTCCATTTTTCAGGGGAGCATTATGGCAATTGGCTGTCCTTTCATTTCAGAATATCAAATCACTTTGGAAAAGATACAGAAGTGTTCCTGGGAAGGGCAAAAATATTTTCATTTGAGAAACAAGACCGCTGATTAGAGAGCCAGCGGTGATCTGGGTTGGGGCAATGCTCCTGGCTCCCTTGCTGAACCATCAGACAGCATCACCCTGCCCAGGGGAGGAATCATGGCCTTGAACCTCGCCCTGTTCTCATGACTCACCATTGTACTGTCTTGCTTAACATCCACCTCTTCTTCCTCCTCAGTCTTCATTTATATTACAGTCAGTCTCTGCTTGCTTGACTTTGTGTGAATCACCATTTCACACTGAACCTGGGCTGCCCATAACCTCAGCTGCTCTGCTTTCTCCGCTGTGTTATAGGGTCAGCTCCATTCTGACCCACGGCATGAAAGAAAAATCTGCTTTGGAAACAACAAAGTGAGCAAGTCTTCTCTTGTTACTCTTGTTTCCTGGCTGCTGCTGAGCAAATTCCAAAAACCTGCATCCCAAATGATTCTTGGTGGAGTTGGTTGCCCAGAAAGGTTGAGGAGTCTCGATCCCTGGAGATATTGAAAAGCTGCCTGGACACAATCCAGAGTAATGTGCTCCTGGGGACTCTGCTTGAGCAGGGGGGTTGGACTAGATGGCCTCCAGTGGTCCCTTCCAACCCTATCCATTTTTGTTTTTTGGGAGCCCAAGTGAAGCTCTGATACATTTTGTTTTGGAAAGGAAACCTCTCCACTGGCTCTGCAGGAAGTATATAATGTGAGAGTTGACCGCTGTGAGACATCAGTCCCAGCTGATGAGAGGCTGAACTGGTGTCATAGATTTGTTGAGGTTGCCCACCAGTGGGATAAACCAATTTTTAAGGCTTTGAAACTTATTTTTTATTCTGGTTCCCTGATAAAATGGTCTGGCAGAGTGAGGTGGGCAGCAAGGTGATGAGCTCCTTCAGCTGCAGCTGTTTTGCGAGCCGTCACGGATGCTCACAGGCCATCATCAGTGTCCTCTTCACCCTGGCTGGGTTCACAGCCCACCTCTCATTAAGCCTTGATTTTGGTACCTGTAATTAAGGAGCCATGAGTTTCCATACTTTTGGAAACTTAGGGAAACTCCCAGAGCTGCAGCAGAGATTAATTTTCATCCAGCATATTACAGGGGGAAGCTGAAAAGTGTGCTTGGCCCTTAAAAGACTAAAAAGTACCTTTTGGGGAACCTTTCTGTTTCGTAAGCAAGCAGTCAAGAGGGGTCAGAGAGCTCCTGGCGCCTGTGGACCATTTTGGCCTTCAGCTTGATGTTGGTTGTTAAAAATATTTTCCCAGATGTATTAATACGACCAGACTGGATTGCATCTGAGCTGAACATTGTGAGCCTCAGGCAGGACATAAATATAGAAGCAAAACAGGCTGACATAAGAGTCATCTGTCCTCTTCTACACAAGAAGTGAAGGGGAAAGAGAGGGAACTTATTCTGTTGCAATTTTTAGATGCTTCCAGGAATTAGCCTGAGCCTCAGAGAGTGCCTGCATGGGCTCCTTAGGCACAGAAGTCCCCACATATCCCCTCTCTCAGCCCCTGGTGTCCTGTGCCACAGGACTGCACACTCAGCACATTTTTAACCCGAGCTTAGATCTGCCTAGACAAGGTCTGCAATCAGGAATGACTATTTGTTTGATGTGTTTGCCTAACAAGATTACCCTTATCATAATGATATAGCAACCCGGCCTTGGCAGAGCAACCCCCAAGGGCACAAGGGGTCAAACCCTTGCCTCCATTGCCCCACATATGCACACTGTAGCTTGTCTCTTATCGTGCAACATCCAGCCATGCTTCAGTTGGCATTCAGTGCTCTGCTTTGGGAAAGAGCAATTGTGCCAGGTACTGCTGCCTGCTGGCATCACACTTGGCATTTCTCTCTCTACACCTGAAAAAAAAATCAATAATATTCAAAGGTTAGAAATATGATGCAGTGTTTTATAATTAGAGAATAGGATGGCATCCCCAGTGGGAATTGTTCTGAGCAGGTGCCTGATTGAATTCAGTGTGAATTGTTGCCCTCTGGCTCCCTAAGAACCAATGAATTACCTGCCTTTTGTATTATATATCATGAACATGCCTTAAAATCATTAAAAAATCATCTGTTTGTCTACAAAAGTATACCTGTGATTATTAAATTTTGCTACTTAAAACACTCAAGGAAGGTTTGAGATGAAAGCTCAGTTTTCCTGTAGATAAAGTAGAATAAAGGATAAAGGCTTTGCTAAAAAAGAGCCTGGCCCCACAGGGGATCGGTACCCTGACTTACTCACTCCAGTTTCTGGCCAGGCTGGGAACATGTTCTTGTTCCCTGTTGGTGTCATTTTAACCTCAGCACTTTTCAGGCCGGTTGATGTGAGCTTGTCCTCACCAGCTCCCGGGCTATTTGTGGAAGCAGAACCTGCCACTCACTATGTGCCCGTTCCAAAACAAGCAGGATCCTTTGTTTATAATGTGCTATAATTGGCCTGAATGAAACCTGTGGTTCTTCAGGCTGTAGGGCCCAGGACTGCTGATGCAGCAGCACCCTAATTCCAAGCAAAGCTGCTGGGAGTGCCGAAATGGTTTTGTATAAAACTGAGGGATGTGTAGGTACATGGTGTTAGCGGTATGTTCACAAGCTCCTGGTTTCTGGAGCAGGCTGTACTTGTCAGGGCTGTGTAGATCCCCTTCTCTAGATGAGGTTTGGGGGGATGGAGCCTCCTTGGAGTGAAGCAGAGAGATCCTCTTTCTGCAGCAGCATCATTGTGAAGATGCTTGGGTTGCCAAGGGGAGCATTACCCAAACCATCCTTTTTCCCCCCACCAAGGCATTCCCCAAGCTGGGATGTGAGCAGGGCTCTGTGACTCAGAAACTACCTATCCAACCATGGGGCCTAAATGATTTGAGTTCACCTGTGATTAGTGTATATTTAATTTTGGTGGCATGTGTAGCTGTTCAGACCCTGCTGTTCAGCATGGAACTGTTCTGACCTCGTAGCTCATTGCAGGACAAACTCCTGTCTAAGATAAAGCAAAGTGGGCCCCTCACTTTTGTTTAGAGGCTGGTACATACAGTATAATGCTCACCCAAGAGTTGTATTTGATCTGGCTTTGCTGTAAGAAACCCCTCTGCTATTTCAGTTCTAAACCACAATAGATATATGGCCAAGCAGAAAGATTAAAAAAAGAATGCTTTGTGTGTCTTAGAGGACTTATTTTTATTTCCATTTGTTCATTCTCTCTGCTCTTGAATGCTGCTGGGTCTGTTGAAATAACAAACAGGGATGAAGAAAGAGGGCAGCTCTGTCGTGAGCTTCCTTCGGTGGGAAGTGGCTGTGTGCAGCAGTTAACTCCAACGGTGACTGCAGCCTCCGCAGCTCTGCTGCCAACAACCCAACGGGAAACCCGCCCTGTTTTTCTGAAAAAAGATTGGATTATCAGTCAAAAGCCTTTTGCTGCAGAGTGGTGTTTAGAGTCAGTCTTTTGCTGTGTAAAAAAGTAGTCAAAAATCTTCTAGTGCTGTCTGCAGCTCCTCTGCTGCCAAGAAAACCTCCCGGGCCTGGTGATGAGGCCTCTGCAATATTTCCGGTTTCTCTGTAATTACTTTCTAATTAAATTTTCAAATCCAAGTACAATCAGGAGGTTAAACCATAGCGAGTTCATAGTTCTTTCCATTTGCTTTTTCTAAGTCAGTAGCTATCCCTTATGTAGAGGTGATAGATAATTTTGTGCATATCTAAAGGTGCTTAAAATCAGGGTGGCAATGCCTTTTACCTGATGGATTCAGAACTACCATAATTTTATGCACTCTCCATTTGGAAGCACTGCTGTTGCATAGAAGTTGCTGTAGCTGCCTGATCAGATTTGTCCATTAGTATGTATACTCATGGCTTATTAAGTGGCTGGGGCATTAAAGTCCAATCTTGGCAGGATTTCCCTCTACTCCTCCACAAGCAATTTAGGGAAATGGGAGGACTGATGTTTCCAAGGTGTTGCAAGAGTTTTGTGATGCCACCATCCCAGAAAACAGAAATAAAAAAGGTCTAAAAAGATGGTGTAAAGTAATTGGGAGATGAGATACATGACAAAAACTAACTACATGTAAATAGTGAAGCTGAGAAACACCTGAACTCAGTTGCTAAGCACTGCACAAAGGTCGGCTTGCTCCCTGCCACCACCTGAGCTATGCAGGGGCCCCAGTGATCTCCTCCCCTTTGGCTCTGCTCCCTGGAACTCTCCTGTAGCCCTGCTTGGATACCAGGACCAGGACAGGCTGCCTGGGCTCACCATTGCCTTCCATCTCCACAGCAGAGCTGCCCACAGTGGAGCAGCCATCGCTGGGGCAAACAGAGTGTTTGGATTTTTTTTTTTTCTGCAGGTTTTTTACTGCAAAAAGGTGTGAAGCACACTTGGACAAGGTCTTGGGCTCCTTCAGACTCTTTTGTAGTGCTGTGGGCAGAGCCCATCCTGGCCACCTCATCCCATCTGAATACCCTGCATGTGCCAACGTGGTCTGTCACCAACGGGGGCTGTTCAATGCCTCTTGGGAGTGCTGCCGTTCAGTAGCTCACTCAGAGCTGGGTATGGCAGCACCTGCTGAGGCACCCAGCAGTGTGAGTGGGAATTTCAGTCATGCTAAGAAGCATTGAAGAAGATGGACAAAATTACCCAGGCTCACCTCTTCACATCTCTGCTTTGTTGCTGTCAGCCTCCTACCCCCACACTGGGGATGGCAGAATAAGAAGTGCCTGTGTCCTGGTTTACAGCCAGGTGTTTCAGTTTAAACCACTGAGGAAAGTGGGTCTGGGATAATATATCAATGTGATAAAGGGAGGTAAGCCTTGGAGTAAGGCCTGTGGTTGGGAGAGGTAATGCTGTGGGGTTACCTTCATCATTTTAAATGATGTCAGCGTTTGTGATCCCTTAGACTTGTGTTTGGGTTAAGCCCACAAGAGACATAAGAGTTCATTTGAGTTTACCCTGGAAACGTTGCTGCCGTCTCTGAGGCACAAATGCTGCTGGAGACAGCCTGCTCTTGCAATTCATGTATTCTGTGAAGCAGAAAGAAAAACATATTGGCCAGGGTTCAAGCACCTTTCTTGGTTGTCCTGGTGATAAGTGCCTGATAAAAGTTCAAGGTCTTTACTTGCTTGTATAGAATGAAAGCAGCTTTGCTTAAGTTACTGCTGGCATCCATGGTCTCCCAGAGGGTGCTGATCTGTTCCCAGTGTCTGGGCCATTCTTGGTGAGTGAGACAAGGTTGTATTGGTTATAGTTTGTCCCATGACAGAGATGACCTTCCAGGTTTTCAGTCTGTGGCATGCTACAGTGGCTGTGTCATGGCAAACATTTGCAGTAAGCTAGACGCTCCCTCTGAGGGGCTGGGGCTTTGTGGAAGGAGTATGGGATGGTGGCACAAGCCCACTGCAGTTGGCAGCCTGCTGCAATGGTCCCTGGAAGCAAGCCGAGGGTAGCTGCTGTGTTAGCACCATCATTAGGTTTCAGAGTTGACAGCCTGTGGAGATGTAAAGGCAAGGAAAGCCTCCTTGACGCTGCCACTTCCAGCTTTTTGTTGTCTGGGAAGGAAGGGACTGGTTCTCTGATGGTTGGTTTGTGCTCTGAGAGACTAAGTGTGTTTGAGGGCAGGATTTTTTTAGCAGAAGTGTGAGGATGGTGGTGGCGAGAGAGGTGAGGTGAGGTCAGAGCAGTGGGATGTGACATTCAGGTTTTCTCTCAGGGCTCCAGTGGGCTTAAGTAGATGTCAGAACCTGAACTCTTTGAGTCACCTGCAGGGGTGAGGATGGAACTGCATCCCCTCGGCTGCCTTTAGCCCCTGCTCTCATGGAGCTTCCCCAGCCCCGTCTGCCTGACACCATGGGCAACTTCCCAAAGCTGCAGCCTCAAATGCCTTCATTTCTGCACAGGCCACTTAGTAATTTTCCACTTATAAACAAACATTTTGGAGACACTGGATAAGCTGAGCCACCAAGCGGACAAAGTTCTGTTGCTTTTAAAGTAGCTCATTCATCAGTTAGTTTTACTGTACAGCAGCTCAGCCACCAGTGAACTGAAACCACTGTCTGCTTCTCCTACAGGGAACAGGAAAATGTGCTTCTGGAGCAGGCCAGTCTTTCAATCGTCAGCTTGACTTCCATTTAAAGTGTTGTAGTTGAGGTGGCTTTGTTCTGAGATTTTTTTAAATCTTGAGACCTCTTGAGGTCTTGAGACCTCTCCTTCTTCCTTATATGCAGAAGTATTCCTGGGTTTCTCTGAGGACGCTTTCACTGGCAGTACAATGGAGATCTGAAGCATGGTTGTTGCTGCAAACGAAAGGCAAACAATTCCCATCAATCCTAGACAGAAGGAGGACTCTGCTCACCCATGTTTAACTGCTGCCTGGCTTCTGCACTTTTCTAACCTTCATTTCCACTTGTGTGACGTGCCCATAAGTGTGGGCTCACATCTTCCTCCCGCTGACCTGGGCAGGGCATCGCGCGGTTCTGCACTGATGTTGTTCTTGAGAATCCAGTGTGACTGAGGGCACGCACAGCTTGGGGGTGAATTATTGCCAGGTCTCCTGGAGCATTACCCAGCAGTGCTGGAAACGGCCCCAGGGATCAACACTCTTGCAAATGATCAGCCAGCCCCATCCTCAAAGAGGTCCTCATAATAAAATGTTTATAGGGTCTAAAGTGGAAAATTGTTTTTCAAAAAAATCTCAGAGAGAGGGATAAATAATCAAAAAGCAGTGGGAAGTGTTTAAATCAAATTTTAAACAGCACAGTGGACATTTTAGTTGAGAGATTTATTCTTGTCTCATTAAAAAAAACCCCATCCAAACTTAATTATTTACCAAAAAGCTGTATCACAAGGGGTGGATGCTGCCAGCATGCGGGGCTGAGCCAGAGCTCCTGGTCCCACCGCTCCTGCTCTGGCCATGGGCTTTGGGCTGGCACAGGCACAGTGCTCCTTCCTGCCTGCCACCAGCCTGGTAAACACGGCTGGCTTGTGCTCAAGCTTAGCAGAAGCTGGGTCAGGCACCTGACAAATCTAAGCCAAAACCGAAGTGCGTTTGGCTGCTGAGGATGGAGTTGCTGTCAATTTGTTTTTCTCGGCTCAGCAGATTCCCCTGAGATCTCCATCAACAAATCGATGCTCGGCGTCGCACTGTCCTGCCTCAGCTCCTCATCCCGGGGGCTGTCTGTGTCCTCGGGCTGGCCCTGAGGGACATGTGGCCTCCCGCAGCCACGCAGAGCAGCAGCCTGGGGTTGGCTCAACTCTGAGCTTAACTCCCATCGCAGCTGCTGGGATTCAATTCAGAGCTCAGCGAGTGCCAAGTGCTCCCTGGACTGGGACACACACCTGGCTGCCGTGTGAGGGGTGTGCCACTCTGTTATATAAGCCGTTTGGGTTCCCTCTGGTTTGCTGCACTTCATTAGGAGCCAGAATGCAACATTTTCTGCTGGACTTCCCCCTCTGCAGTGACAGCCTGACTCTGTGTCTATGAGGCAGATTCAGGTTTCCGCTTGGGTATTTCCAGGGACATTAGTCAGGCACAAAAATCACGTGATCTGGAGGAACAATTTTGGCTATCTTACCCCAAATGTCAGATTCTTTCTGTCTTTTTAAAAATTATTTTAATTTTTAGGACTCTTTTTCCTAAGCTGTTTAAAACTAGAAAAAAAACCCACAACAACCAAACAGAAGCTTGCTGTAATAAAATTGAGACAACGATACAAATCACCAGGGCTCTTCCCACGGGCATTCCGGCCAAAGTTGACTTGCAGCGCCTGTTCCAACTTGCAGCAGCCGCGAGTGCATCAGCAGCCAAAGGTTCCCCCCTGCAGCACAGTGACAGCTACTGCAGGTGCCGCATCAGCTGGAGCTCATTTATCCATAAGGGTTTTTTCCTGTTTTAAAAAAATGAAAGAGAGGGGGAAAAAAAGCATATTGTGCAGAGAAAATCCTACTGACTTCAGCAAAAGCAGATGGGATTGTTAATGTCATGGTGGAATTGGCAATTATTGGCACTCCTTTTCCTTTGTGGGACCCGATCTGAGGAGTTTCCCAGGAAGATATGTTGGGCCATGGGTCAGCGCCAGACATAGTTTTGCTCCTCACCCATGATGAGGCATGAAGAAAAAATGGGCTAAAAATTCACGTGGTTCAAGGGACAACTGAAAAAAATTCATAGTGAAACATGCTGAGGGATACTGAGGCAACACCACAGCACAAGGACAGGGCTAAGAATCTAACTGTTAGAGGCTGTGGGGTTTTTGGAGGAGAATTTTGGTTGATTCTCTGTTCTGGTAGTAGCCCCTCTTCTGGGTGCACCTGGGACCAATGGACATGCACACGATCCAGCCCCACCACTCTTGTTATCTCTGTTATGTCTGTGCCAGTGCTTGCCAAAGGCAAGGGCTTGCTGTTGCTTCAGGCTCTAGCCAAATTTAGGCAAATGCAACTAAGTGTACTACACGGAGATCACAGATGAAATGTCCTTTCCAACTTTACCTGGTTAGATCCTTTTCTAAAGGAAAATGGAACTCCTGAAAAACATGCTGGCCTTGTGCATCACCTACACCAAGACCATCTACATGAGTATTTATTGACCTGCCCCATTTTAGGGATGCAGTGGGGCTTGGCCAGCAGTTGGCAGTGGCTCATAAAGCAGTTGGGGTGCTTTGTTCCCCTCTTACATGCACATACAGACCCCCATAGCTCTTAGCTGGCTGCTGGCATAGCCCTCAGTGTAGCACAGACTGTGTTTTCTCATGTGAAATTCAATAAATTCAGCATTTTCAGGACCTCGGCATAATCAGGGTTTTCAATCTTCTCCTTCATTGCCTTCTAATATACCCTCCTAACAATTAACTCTGTGTGTTGGGAGAATGCCAAATGCAGGGTAAAAGACTTCGTTTTTCTTTCCCGTAATTAAATGTCGTGTTCGCTGCTGTCTTTCCCACTCGATTAAGTGTCCGTGTATGGTCTAAAATGCTCTTTGGTGAATTAGCATAAAGTCTGTCAGGATTTCAACCAACATTCTCCCTCCCGCTGCATCTGTGCAGCTCACAAAGGGCAGTGTTGGCTGGTGGCGGGGCCCTGGAGATGGGTTTACTGCAACTCTTAAAAAACCACATGCAAACCTCCCCCTGGTCCCTCCGTGCTGCAGGCCAATTGGGGCAGCTAGCTGATGAGAGTCTTTTTTTTAATTACATCTAAAGACATATTAGAGAAATATTCCCCAAGCTGGACTCTGGAAACATCTACAGCACTGCATGTGATGGCAAAATATATAATAGGTTTTCAGTGACTAATAGATGTGTGAGTTATGGGCTGGGAGGTGAAATATCAGAACTTTCCACCAGGATGAGCTGGAAGTGAGGTGATGACTGGGGCCCTCAGCACGAGATGAGCAGTGTCATTATCCTGGTTGGCAGCCCTGTCCTGGGGAATGTCCACTTGGAAAGTTTCCCCAAAAAGCATTCCCTGGAGCCAGTGCACTTTTTCCTACATCCCCCAGGGCTGCTCTGTGCCACCCAGTTCCAGGTAGACAGTGCTGGTAGGTGCCTGGGCAGTATGACATTCCAAGGGACAGTATGACATTCCAAGGGGTAGCATATTTCTGATCAACTTTTCACCACAGCCCCAGCTCCTGCCAAGATTCTGTCCATGTCTCCATTACATCCTGCAGCGCTGCTCTTTACCCTTCAAAATGTTCCTTTTCCCCCCCACTGTGCTCATTTTTTTAATAACAGAGAGTTGGTTAGGTTGGAAAAAACCTTTAAGAACATTGAGTCTGTTAACCCAGCACTAAACCATGTTCCAAGTGCCACATCTGCACATCTTTTAAATACCTCCAGAGACAGTGACTCCACCACTTCCCTGGGCAGCCTGTTCTGGGCAGCACCTTCCCTGGGCAGCTTGACCACCATTTCAGTGAAAAAATCTTTCCTCATATCCAATCTAAATCTCCTGGCACAACCTGAAGATGTTTTCTTTTGTCCTATTGTTTATTTCTTTAATTTTCATAATTCTTCAATCTTCACAACTTCAGGTTTGTTACCAAGTCCAGAAGCAGTCTCTGATATGGGAGGATGGGTCATTCTAAGTTGGTAGAAGACTTAGTGGTGAGGGGAACAGAGCTGGCAGATAAACCTGGAATGTGGCCGTGAGTCCCAAGCCCTGCTTGTCCAAGCTCTGCTCCCTGAGAAGGAATTACACTGGGTGGGATCTCATACTACTGCTGTTTCCCCAATTCCTCCTGCAGCTCTCTCCGTGTCCTTTGGATAAACAGCTGCAGAAAGGGAGCCTTTGTTTCCAGAAGCATTGGGGGAATGGCTCGTGGTGGTACAGATAACCCTGCCTGTTGAGGAGAGGCTGCAGTACAACTGGGAGGGTACACAATGAATTATTCACCAGCTGTTTCCTCTCCTTTCAAGACACTTTCTGTAAAAACAGGGGCTGAAAGTGGTGCATGTGAGATGTGCAATCAACCACACAGAAGGAGTTTGAGCTTTTGGCTTGCTGGGTACTCAGACCATCCCCCACGAGGAACTGGTTTGTGCAAATCTGCCTGGACCTCCATGATGTTTGACTGCAGGTGGCCCATAAATGTGCTTTCTTTTTCTCTGAATGCCTGCTGAAGACCTGAAAATCTGATTTACAGAAGTGCCAGGTGCCTGCAGCTTTGACAGACATTGGTAAGAGTGATGCTTTAAACATACAGAGAGAGGCACAGTGCCATGCGCCCCCATGACTGGGCTCTTGGGGCTTTCTGCTTGGGCCCCTGGCTGTTTGCAGCCTCTCCTTTGCATGACCCAGTCCCTAAGGAGGGGACAGCGACAGCTCCCCACTCCTCAGGCCGCAGATAAAATAGATGCTATCACATTGGTGAGCACTGGGCTGCATTGGTGAGGTGCTATGGAAAAAAGCCCACGAGAAAAAAATACAAGTCCCCACGCATGAGTCCAGCACTGGCAAAAAGCAATTGCCTAAGATGTGAATAAAAGGCATTGCTGCTTTTTTTCCCTCTTTTCTTCATCCTGGCTATTCAAACTGCCATGAAAAATATGTCCGTTCTTTTATAACCTCTTACAAGCTCTCAATTTTAGCCTCCACTCCCCAGAGCCCATAAAATAAATGGGTAGAAACACCATAAAAATGAACAAAATCCCAAACCATAGCCAGTTCATATTCTGAGTGTCTCATTAAATGCATATTAAGGAAAATCCCTCATCTAACATAAATATGTAATTGTTTATAAACCTGTAACTAATTTTAAGCTATTTGAAACAGCCTTATAGTAGAATGACCTAGAAATTGAAGGAGGTGCCAGCTGACTGCGCTAAAGGACAAGAACAGATTAGATGTGAAATACTTCTACTTTAATATATTTGAAAAAATTTCCCAGAAAACTTACAGGTTAAACAAATGGTAAAATTGCTCATTTATTTCATGTTTTTGGCTGTAAATAATAAGAATATTTTCCCCCTAGGATCTCAGCACCCTGCCATACCCAGGAACTGAGGACCTAACCAGGAACCAGGTGGTCAGGCCACCCTCCTCTCCTGCTGTCGCTTTTTAGCAGTGGGTACTCAGCCTGCTTTCTGCCATCACCTCCACCTTTACAGGGCAACAGCAGAGACGTGAGAGAGGTTATTGGGAAAGGACAGTATCCTCTTGTACTGTCTTGCCTATTTGCATAAGAGCTATCTCAGAGCTGGAAAACAGTCTTTTGTGCAGTCTTTTGTGCCTGCGGTTCTAAGGGGAACTCATGGCAGAGGGAACAGAGGAGTAGACATAAAAACAAATGGACACACACATTGCGTTTCTGTTCCTCATGCTGAATATTGATGCACAGTGCATCATGCAGTTGAACACCTGGCCTTTGCAGCCAAATCCTTCCCGATCCCCTGGCTGTGGATGCAGGGGATGAGAAGAGCTTCCCAGTCTTCCGGGTCACATGCTGACAAGGTCTAGGCATCAAGCTGAGACTTTCCCAGCCATTTCCCAACCCTAGCCAGGTCCTATTCCAAGAAAAAAAGAGCAAGGTAAAGTTCTGCATCCTCTTTCAGCGTTGCCCCCAGTCAAGGAGCATCCTTCACAGGTGCCCTCCTGCTCCCAAGTGTACCTTTGTCCTGAAACCAGAGGGTGGCTCCAGGCTTTCCTCAATCTGCCTGGGGAGAGAGGAAACAGGATCCTGTCTCCTAAGGGAAGCTGGAAACAGCGGAGTTGATAGAAGGAAATCCATGCCTGTCCTAGCTGTGCCTGGGCTCCAGCACCGACTCCCTCTCTAAGTGCTTTGGGGGGGAGTTAAAACGTTGCAGCCCCTTTGGTGGAGACTGAGCTGGGCCCAGAGTGGGGTCGAGCTTGTGCTGCTGCTATGGGTGGGTGCACGATGACAACCCACATGATTACGTTCCCAGCAGAGGGTACAGTGAAGTGCTGCCAGATGATGACACCTCACACGGTCCCAGGGATGCTTTTAGATTCATCTATTAATAGCTCCCTGTGTTTTCATTTCTGGAAACATAAATATGTATCCCCAAATGCTCCTGATTGTCACATGCCTGGAAGTTGGTAAATTGGTGACTGATTTCAGATCTGTCCAGCGTTAAGGCTGTGTGATTGATTGGCATGTCCGGAGCCGTCCTTGGCTCACTCCTGTGCCAAAATCCTGGGAGCTGAGCGTGTGCTCCTCACAGTGACAGGCTGGGAACAATCTGAGGAGGAAAGCTGCAGGAGCTGGGTCAGTCCTGGAACAGGCTGGCATAACTTCAGCTGATTTGAATGTGAATCACACTCATTTAGGCCAGGCCTGGAATTTGCCCCTGGCATGGGCTGGCTCTCTGCAGCTTCACTAAACCAGTTGTTTTTGCCCCAAAATGCTGTCTGTGGGAAAAGAGCTGAGCAAAAGCAAATTGTGGTGCCAACCTCAGCTGTGACTTTGCCTATGAAAAACGCAACTAATATGAGCGATTCTTACTTCTTGTGATCTTAGATTTCAACTTTCTTTAGAAACTGCAGTAGTTAACGAGTACATACAAATGTGTGTGCATGGGATGCAAACACATAAACTCCCACCCATGACCACACACTCTAAATACTGGCTGATTCAAGTATAAGTGTTTTGTTTCTGGATTTAAACTTCCTCCAGATTTAGTAATTTTGGAGTGGAGATTTTGTCACACTGTACTGCTGAGATGCTCAGCGCAAATGTTGGGTTTGATCTGGCTGCTGACAATTTCTTGGGTTATTTGTGTTCTGGGCTTTGTCACATGGTTCTGTCTCTGAACCCAAAAGTCTCTCTGGGCTCTGGACTGAGCTGAGCTGCTGGTTTTGGGGTACGTGGATATGTTGGTAGGGCTCCCCACAGACCGGAGATCAGCATTTCCACCTTCCCAAAAGGTCACTTTGTAGCATCTTTTAGGTGTTGAGTGACTAAATTAAAGTGTTCAACCTAGTGGCAGCATAGGAGGGACATCAGTGACCCCACTGATGGGCACACACGTGCACAGGCGTGTTTAAGATCAAGTACAGTGAAACGTCTATCAAGAAGATATTTGCAGGTGATGACATAGTCAATCTGCTGAGACAAGAGCCACCCTGAACCATCCGCAGCTGGTGAGACAATGTCCCTGTGCCCAGCACTGCCTCTCTATCTTCTGGCAACATGAAAATCACCCAGGGTGAGCTGCTGCCTCCAGCCAGCTCAGCATGGACCTGCCAGCTTCAAATATCACCCTGAGCCGTTATCTGATACAAATGCAACTCTTCCTGGGATCAAAGAAAGCAATCGGCATTGAAAAAAACTCAACAGAACTTTGACTCCATGCCCCCTGCTCCAAGCAGGACAGCCACCCTCAGGAGTGACAGAGGACACAGCCATGCCCTGCAGAGGTCACACTTCACTCCAGGTGAAAATGGCATTTCTGGGCACCCTCTGGCCTCTTTTAAAAGTCTTAATAAATTTAAGTCCCACATTTGGCTAAGGTAAAACGATTAGCAATTCTAGTCACTCACATGAGAATTATTTTAGGATAAAGAGCAGAGGCATTTGCAGTCTGGTGAGACACTCCTTGCAAGTATTAATTTGGTCTTGTTGCTGGGGGGACTTTCTGGAGAAAGGAATGGTGAGAAGAGGAAAAAAAGAAAAAAAGAGAGCAGAGAAGGAAACTGGAAAGTGAAGGTCATGTCTTCCCTGTATGGAGATGGTCTTTACCAGCGGTGGTGAACTGTCCTTGTCTAGATCTCTGTGCCTGGACAGAGAAGAGAACAGCAGTTTTGGCCCTAAAAATGCAGAAATAGGAGGTAGATATTTTGCTTTCCTGCTGCTCACAGGGAGTCACTCAAAAGCCTGCTGCAGTGCAGAGCAAAATGTGGCCATAGTGATCCAGCTGCTTATCGAGCTGGGGAGGGCCTGAAGTCAACTAATTTGGTAGCAGCCTGTTTGTGTAGTGTAATCCCATGTTAGCCTTGACAGTGCTAAATCAGGAGTGAAATCAAGATTTTTCTCACCACTGGATTTAGTTTAGCCTTTCCAAATGGGATAATACAGCAGAATGCTGCCTTTATTTGAGCTGTTATATTTCATCCCATTTTATTTCCTCATTTGTCTTCAGTAGCTGAGGACTTTCCAACAGAATAGTTTTGTCTTCTGCAGGCTGCTCAGAGCAGGTCATATTAACGAGCTGTGGATAATGTTTCAGAGAGCATCTCAGAAACCAGAGGCTGTGCCTCAAACCCAGGCTGCAAGCCCCTGGGCTGTCCAACATCAGGCTTCCCATTCCAGCACCGTTTTTCCCCAGCAGGACCGAGGCTGTATGAAACAAGCTATCGGTGAGATTACTGCATGGCTGGGCTCTGCTTCTACGGGACAGGAAACTCCATTAAAGAACCAGTGCAGGTTGCAGGGCACAATGTGCCCTGTGCTGAACTGAGTGGCACTGGTTTGGAGGCTACTAGTACACAGAAACAGAGGGAGATGGTGTATCCCAGTCCCTGTGTGCAAAGGCTGTCACAGGATGCATGACTCATACTTCATGGCCTTAAACTGCTTTTGTTAATGTTGCAGGCCCAAATGGCCTGGGAAAGGCTGGCCAGGAGAGATCCCATGGCTGGCAGTCCATACACAGCCTCCTCTGCCGCCCCAGTGGGGTTGGAGGGAATTCCCGAGGGAGGGCAGCAGGCTCAGGGCCACAGCCACCCTTGCCTGCCTCTGCCTGCCTCAGTCCAGGTGGCAAAGTTCCCGTGGTGGAAGAAAGGCATGTGAGCATTGGGAGGACCTTTTTGGGAATCCTTAGCCATGGGGTTTGCCATCCCTTTCCCCCGGTTTCCACCAGCAGGGTGAGGGATAGGCTTGATAGCAACGAGGACTTCCCAGCCTGTTCCTTAGGACCGGTCTGACAGAGGCATCCTGTGGGCAGTGTGGTGAAATCCAGTCTGGTTTTTTTTCCCCAGTGACACAGATCTCACTTTACCTGCCCTTTTCCTGTCTACCAGCAGCTCAAGCCAGCTGTGTCTTACACTAAACTCTTGCTTGAAGTCTCTGGATTTTCCACAGCTTTCAGTCACAGATCTGAGTGTGCTGATAACTGATTACAGCTTCCAAGGACTCTTCCATGCAGTCTTCTCTGTCCATTATGAAACAGAGGTATGACAGAGAAGGAAGTCAAGTAAGTGACGAGGACAGAGTCGGTCACAAACTGAATGAATCAGCAAACACCCAGTTTTCAGTTATTTACTTTCAATAGGCACGATCTCCAGGGCTGAATTTTTCTCTTTCAGTTCCTCTTGGGTGCTTAAATCACATGCAATACTTTGCAAATATAGATTTCCACCTCATGTGTAAAAACAATGAGATGAATAATTTTAGCACAGATGGCTCTTGTAATACTGTTCTGGTTCCAAATATTCAAGGATCCTCTTAGAGCCCTGGGTCCTCATTCCTGGTATTTGAAAGCTAACATTTGACTATTTTTATTTTAAATTCTATTCCATCTCTCAACTTCAAGGTTATAATTTTGCCCTAGAAAGGCTTAGGAAAATGGAGAAATTAAAAGACACTCTCAAATACATAGTTTTTGAGATCATTGGTGATTTTAACATTAGATAATTTGAACCTCTCTAAGTTGTGGAATCACAGCTGATAATGTCAAAAAAGGGTATTCGAGATAAGGTCCCTTTTAAACAAATAGCATGTAAGGAGCTGACCAATATTAAAACCTCTTGAAAAAAACCCTGTGACACAAAGAAAAGTAGATGGTGTGAATGCAACCCAGCATGATTTCTGCCTGGTTCCACATGATGCTGGGTGGACCCAGACCCAGACCCAGGCTCAGGCCCAGACTCAGACCCAGGCCCAGAGCAGCTCATTTGCCTCTGACCCCTTGTTCACCATCGCTGCCCAGAACCCCCCTTGGCTGATGAACTCTTCACCAGGTGGGTGGTTAAAGCTTTCATTTAGACACCAAAAAAGCCCCAACAACCTACAGCTCCTACAGACTGGCCTTCAGTTGTTGCTGTTAGCTACTCATGCTGGATATAGAGGGCACTTAGAAGCTGGAAGGTTTGGATTGGGAATCCCTAAGAGCAGGTGCTGGTTTGGAGTATTGATCTTTGCTGGTATGTTCAGCAGCAGTCCTGCGCTCTGGGCTGGAGGGAAGCTTGTTTTGTTAAGCTTTCTGCTGGGGCATGAGTGGTGCCTGCAGGGAACCTTTCTCTGCCTTGGAAGATGAAGGTGGGCTCTGGCTTCCCTGGAGGATGTAAAAGCTGGGCTGGAGGCCAATGAGGCTTGTGTGTGTTTTGGAGGACAGAGAATTGCAGAGCCTGTGCAATGCATAGGGGTTGGAAAGCTCTGTAAACCTGATGATAGCAAGTTCAGTGTGGGCTACTCCCTGATATGGGAGAACAGACCTGTCCAAGTTATTCAGAGCTGCGGCTTAAGCAGCAGGAGAGCCCAGGGTGGGCAGTTTGCAGTGTGAGGCTGGAGGAAGGCACTTCTGCAGACAGATGCCCTTGAGGGACATGTCCCAGAGGTCTCTTACAATGACTAGTCAGTGCTTTTAAGAGTTGTGGCTGTGCTGGTTCAGAGACTCCCTGGACAAAGTAATTATTACTCTCAGAAGTATCATCTTGCTGCTTCAGACGTGTCGCTTATAGGTTGATTTGTGGCTGGGTCTGGCCCTTCCAACAGCAACTGAACATTAACAGCTGAAGGCTTAACAGTAATATGCTTAGTGTAATAAGATCAATTATATTAAATGCCTGATTAAGAGCCCCAGGGACTGGAATCCTTCCTCTGCAGGGGCACCAGTGAGTGCCCTGGCACCAGTGGGTGAGGCTTCCCCTCCTCCAGAAGCTGTGTGTTCTACACCTCACTCTCATGTCCAGCCTGCTTTTAGGTGTTACCAGACATTTTTTTCTCTTCCTACCACTCTTCACTCCTGGTGCAGGTTGCATCAGGGACTCCTCTGATGTGGGTTTCTGCCCTTTGACCTGGATGGCCATTACTGAGTTGCTTCATCCTGGCTCGGAAACAGGATGTATGTGAGGGCACTTCTAATGTGGGGCTTGGGGGCACAGCCCTTGGCACCTGAGCAGCTGTGTTCACATGGGGAGCAGTGCTGCAAAGGACCTGTACATGGCAAAATTAGCTTTACACGTAATGGTGCTGCATGCAAAATGCTTCAGAAAGGAGGAACCAGCTCAGAGCAAGTTGGAGAGGAATATGCTTCTACTTCTATCAGCTCAGCCTTCACATTCCCAGACAAAACATGAATTTCAGATGGATGTTATAGTCTACTAAATGTCTTCAACTGTCTACTAAATATACTAGAGATGCACACCAGAAATTTAGAAGAGAATTGAATCTGAATATTAAACCCACAATTCCCCAGAGGGAAATTTTCTCAACTTGTCTGATTCTCCAAGGAGATGGTATTCCCAAAGAACTAATTTTGTAACTAATGATCAGATGAAATAAGGCTCTGTCAGAGGTTTAGAAGACCGAACTTGGCACCAGTTGAACACATATGGAATTTGTCATCAGTAATAATGAAAAAGATAGTTGGAAACTTTATCGAATGTGCATTTTTTTCATTGAAAGTGCACTTGGAACTAAAACCACTGCTCTTCTCAATCTGTGAGGTGAGTAGATGATTATGTCCTCTGAAACCTGTATCAAAGGGGATGCTCTACCTTTCTATAGTGTTTTTCTTTTATTTGAAGTCCTTTTAGAGAAACCGATGGAAGTTGTCATGACGTGAGAGGCAGAAAAGTTGCCAAATGCCTTGGAAACACAGGCAGCTACTTCTGGGAAAGTGGATAGCTAAGGGCTAACAGGAAGGCAACTGCTTGATTCCAAATATAGATTCAATGTCCCAAATAACATAAATCTGCTGAATTCCATCTCTGTCTATTCAGGCCTCTTAAAAATCTTGCACTTGGGATGCTGTGTCTAAGGACTTTTGAAGGTAAATTCTGTCCCCATTTGGCACTAGCAGAATGGCTGAGCAGATCAGGGATTCTTTATTCTTTATTATTCACACATGTTGTAAAAATATAGTAATTTTTCAATGTGTTCTGCCCTGGGCAATGTAGGAACATGCAGAGCACAGCAGCTTTGACATGGGTTAGGTGAAGGAAAGAAAGGACTGGGAGAGGAAGGGTGCAGCTGGGGAGAGGTTGGTGCTGTTCCTCCCATGGATGGACTTGCCTGAGGGGGGAGGAGGTTCTTTGCGTTCCCCCTCTCTCAGCACAGCAAGAGCAGTGCTGGCCCAGCAGTGGGGACCATCGTGTGATTGAAACAAGCCATTGCTAGGTGGGTGTTTGTTGGGTGATGGGATGATCTGGGTGGATGTGTGAGTAAAGGATAGGAATAAAATTGGAAGAGTAGGGAAGAGAAAGATCTGACTAATGGGCCTGTGTCTGAGAGGCATATGAAATGTCCTGTGGAGTCCAACAGTATATCCTCACCAAAGGTGAGTGGTCAGCTGCATCCCACTGCCCAGCTGAAGGGCATTGTACACTGCAGTCCAGTGCCTGGCACAGCACCTGCTCCCAGTTTTCAGGGGAAATCTGAGTGCTATTCACCTCCGCTGTTCTCTCAGCAGGGACTGGCTGTTATCTGCCAACCCAGGCTTGGAGGAAAAGCACCTCTTGTGCACTGACCTCCTTTTCTTCCCTCTCTCCCCGCTTTTCCATGCATCAAGACCACAGTTGCATGGCCTTCATACCTGAGCCATGGCTGCAAGGAGTACAGAAGGAGAACTCAAACCCAAAAAGCAGCTATGGACACCGTGTGCCTGACCCTCGTTGAGCGTTGGTGAAACTCCTTCATGGAGGGCTGTCAGCCTAAATGGGAGGGTACGAGCCTTCCTGGTTGAGATGGATCAAGAGAGGGAGAAGACTTTTGCTCTGTATGTGGGTCCCTGCCTTCATGCCCTGCTGGGCTGCAGCAATCTGGCCTGTATCCTGACCAGGTGACACTCCCAGGAGACATGAGGATCCACATGCTCCCACCCACAAACCTTCCCTCACCCAGTGGCTGGTGGTGCTCAGAATCCCCCCAGGAAGAGTATGGAGGATGCCTTTACGGGAGTGAGGTTGTGAGTGTCCAAGGGTGACACCAGTCCTGGGAGGCTCGCTGCAGCATCCAAGGCTGGATGAGCTTCCCCTCAGCAAATGCTCCAGCTGGATGACTCGGCGGTGCAGTCATGCAGTGGCAGCCATCCAACCCTGCAAACCACACAGCAACAGAAATTTTAAACAGAGGTTGCTGTACAGCACTTGAGGAGGGGCTGCAAGAGGTCCAAAGTACTCTGGTTGGGCCATCTCTCCAAGGATAACTGGGTCAATACCCTGACCCACTGTGGCCTCGAGCTCCTGGAGTGACTGTTGGCATCCTGGGGTGGGTGAATCCTTCTATAGAGCAGAGGGGGAGGATTGTCTGTGCTGACCTGTAAAGCAAAAACAGCCATGTTTCTTTTACCTTTAACTATTTTTAGGTGGAGGAGTGGCTTGAAAGATCAGTTCTCCTCTCATTTTTCTTGGTTTTCCATCAAGCCCTGTCAAGAGTCTGGGTTGCTCCTTGGAGTTAATGTAATGAGCAGGCCAGGTCTTGCACTGATCGTCCCTTACTGGATTTGGAGTCAGGTTGCCAAGGAAAATCAACGCCTTGGGAAGTTGAGCAGCTTTCATAGCAGTGATGCCTCTTGGCTTTTTGTGTCTTCCCAGGAAGCTTCTCTTGTGGCTCCGTCCTGTGGGAGCTGGTAAAGATTCACGCTGAAACCACTGCTGGGAAAAAGGGCTGCTCCAGCCTCCCCCAAGCTTTGTGGGTGCCTGTGTCTCAGGACTGAGCTGTGACTTAAAGGCCTGGCCCCAGCCTTGGGACGCAGGTGGCCTGTTTGCCTTCCTTTCGAAGGGATGAGCTGCTGTCCTGACAGTTCACAGGTCCTGCAAGATGCTTTGAAATCTTGTTCTATAATTGATCCCTCTCTCGTCATCGGCTGTGGGTGTGGGAGCGATGCAGCGAGCTGGCTGGGAGGCTGCAGCAGCTTGGAACCATCACTTTGTTGGCATCGCTTTGAACCCACCACCCTGGCTGAACAGCTTCAGTGTTTCCCTCTCAAAAAGCACCTGCATTTTAGAGTTCGGTAATTGCCAACTTAAAATCCTGCCTCTCTCCCGAGAGGAGGCACATCTCTTGCTGCTTTTTCATCCAAAGTGCAGCAGCCTGTGATAACCCACGCTCCAGCCCTGAGTGCGGAGGGGAAGCCAGACAGTTTGTGGAAGGTCCCGGCCTTGTCCTGTGGGATGGCTGGGAGCTGCACCATGGCTCCGTAAAGGCCGCTTTGCTTTTCAAGGGAGCGAGCACTTGGCTCTGGTATTTCTCACTGCCCGGCCAGCGGCTCCCTGCGCCGGGGGCTCCGTCCCCTCGCGGCTCCGCGCTGCGGGTGCTGCTCTGGGATCCGGTGGTTTTCAGAGAGCGGCTTCGCAGGCGAGGGAGGAGCCTGGTTGGGTGCTGCTCCCCTGAGTTTGGAGGGGGGTTTTTTGTTTGTTTGGGTTTTTGTTTTGTTTTGTTTGTTTGTTTGTGGGGTTTTTTCCCTCCTTAATTTCCCCAGTCATTGTGGCCGCTGCCGAAGGCTTTTTGTGAATCCAGCTCCACTAGAGGGCAATGTGATCTGGCGTGGGAAGGAGCGAGCCGGCCCGGGAATGGCACGGCTGCACCTCTGCATGGGATGGTGGCGGGCACTGGCCGGGCCCGGGTCTGAGCCACGGGCTCGGCTCACCCTGAATGGGGCCCCAGTGCTGGGGCGAGAGCATCTCATGTTCGCTGCCAACCCCGTGCAGAGACAGGACGGGACTTGACAGTCACTGAATGTCACCGAAAAGCGGGGGGCAAAGCCCCAAGGACTCCTGAGCACTGCTGAGATGGCAAAGGAAAGGCGTGGGTGGGGGATGGATGACACGCACCAGCATGTTCCTGCTGCAGCAGAGGAGCCTGCCCTGGACACATCTCCTTCCAGGAAGATGTCAAGGATGATTGCTCTGTGCTTTGAGCACAGTCCAGTGTGGTGGGAGGTGAGGCTGTCTGTCACAAGTTTTCTGTTCTCTTGTCCTCCCCTGGAGTAGGGGGAGTGCAAGCAGCACTTTGTTTTCATAGGATCTGGAAGATCGTATTTTACTCAATATATTGAAGATAATAGGGCATCAGTTTCCTTACCTGGTCTGGGTAAGGTTTGTTATAACATCACAACACTCTGTTTTGAGACGGTGTGTGATGCAGTGTGGCTTCTCCTGGGAGTGCAGAAAGCTGTGAAAACTGAGTTTCCTTTTTTTTTTTTTTTTGAGTATAGATGTTATCTGATTATCTGTGCTTCCTTACACATGATCAGGCACAACTAAACGAGCAGGAGTGGGCCCAGCCTGGTATGGAAGCAGGGGAATGCTCCAGACCGGTGACCAGACTAAGTGTGGGGTAGAGAGCTGGGTGGGGAGGAGAGGGTGACTGGGTTCTGTCACTGAAGAAAAGCTCTAGGGTTTGCCAGTAGCAAGGCCAGCGTTGGCAAGCGGCTGTGGCAGCTGGCAGCAGCTGTGTGGTGTAGTATGAAGTGCCCACACCTTTGGATATGGATTGTTGGCTGCAAGCTGATTGCTCCCATGGCCCTTCCTCTGCAGAGGGTCATTCTCTTCCAGGCCAAATGCTGTCCCAACTGTTACAGTGGCTGAGCAACACATTCCTTGTCTTTAGGGAAAAAAAGAGGAAGAAGATGACCTGAGGGAGTCTAGACCTACTCCAAATGTGAATTTGGGGTTTAAGGCCAAGTCTCCCTGGAAGGTTCAGGCGGATGGGCTTTGGCAGCTGACTAATGCTCCAACAGTGACTCTTGGCGTTCTTGCTGCTCTGCCCACGCTGGGCTGGTCATTGTCCCCAGGGAAGGCTGTGGAGCAGCGTGAACCATGCTGGAGGGGCTGTGGGACCCTACCACAGGGTAGGGCCAGCTCTTGGTGGCCAAAAAGCTCTTGAGCCTAGGGTGGCCCTGGCTCTGCCCTAAGCTGGTTTCTGGAGTAGACACAGCCAGGACTAAGGGCTGCCAGTGGGGGAGGCAACACCACAGCAGCAGCCTGCCCTGCTGGAAATTGCACCCATTAAATTTAACGTGGAACCTGCTGCAAGGTGGCATGTCGATAAAAAATGTGAATTGCTGACTTTGATGCTCCCTCACATGAAAACTGACCTTGGGAGATGATAAAATGCAGCTGTACTGAGGAGTGACCTAATGAAGTTTGACTTTAGTTATTCTAGGCTTTCTTCAACTTTTGGTAGGTGTTTTCACTGCATTAAACACTGTAGTGGCTCTCCTCTCCTCCTGCCCAACACCTTGGGCATGAGCATGTTAGTGACCCCTTCCAGAAGGCTGTCAAGAAAGCAAAATTAATTCCAGCTCCATACATTATGTCGTTTTGTTTTTCTTTTGTGGTTTATTTTTCTTTAATTTCATCTGCTCCAAATTTGGTTACACAGAAATTTCCACTTCAACCCAATCTGTGAGTTTTTGACAGACAAGCTTATTTAAGACCTACAGCTGGAAGAAGTAATTAAGGTTCCACTGAAAATGCAACTTCTTGACCTAAGGCAAAAGTACTAAATTTCAACTTAGTTTTACTTTATAATCTCAGGTTCAGCTTCATAGCTGTGTAACATTTTATTGCTGATGGTAGAAACAGGGCTCTTGTATCCTCCTTTTGTTTTTCTAGTGGAAGCTCACAAAGGTATAAAAAGCCCCTGAAAACTCACTTCCCTCCCATCACAAACCAAAGCCTATGACAGGGGGCAGATATTTTTTTTCTATTTAGGGTGCTGCAAACAAGCACTTTTAAATGTCCACTTCCATTGTGGGACTGGTGGTGTGGGGGCCAGGGTTTGTCCTTGTTTCACCAGGACTGGGATGGGTTGCCTCATGATGTGTGGATCTTCTATTGCTGAGCTGAGCTTTGGAGCTTCCAGCCCTTAAACCCTTCTGGGTGATACTTGCCCCAGGTCAGCTCTGGCCCTTGGAGCTCTAAAAGTGCTACCAGTCCTTCACCCAACACTGGGAGTAGGGATGGGAAGGGAAGCTGTGCCTTGCCTGCATCTCCCTGAGAGCAATTTCCATGCCAGAGGTGGGGGGAAGTTTAGGCCTGGCTCAGGGAGAGGGTGTGTGAAACTCACACTACAGCTGCCTGGAAATATGGCCAAATGGGAATATACCCAAACCTCTTAAAAAAATCAATAAAGCAAGAAAGTAGTGTGGAATCTTTAGAAAATCAGATGCTCACATTTTTGTCAGAGAAGAGCATTCCACACTGTTTTTTTATTAACTTGCAGGCATTCTTGAACAGCCTTCTCCTGTCATCCCTCCTTCCCCCTCAACCTTTCTAAAGGTTTTCCTGGAAAGAGTGGACAAGGAAACGGCTGATGCTCAATAGAAAATTAAAAGCCAACTCTTTTACAATGAATTACAGGAACAAACCTTGCTCTATTTTTCTGGGAAAACTTTACTTAGTTAACTCTCTTGGATGAATCACTGCTGTTAGCAGGAAAGCACTGCTGGTCCTGTCTCTACTGCATCCTCTTGCACCCGTACCTCATGTCCAGAATATGTGCTGTTAATCCTGTCTGGAGCCTGTTGCTGCCTTAGAATGCTCTGCTTTTGGCTGGGCAGGGTTGCTGCTACTGTTTATTAACAAGCACAGTTAAAATATGCTGCTGCTTTTTGCTTTGTGCCATGATGCAGAGTTGTCTGACCTCAGCATCATGAGCTGGATGAGAGGAGAGCCACGAGCTTGGTTTGCCAGTGCAGTGAATAGCTGCTGCTGGAGCCTGGATCACTGCTGTCACCACCCCCTTGCTACAGAGCAGTGGTACAGCAGGAGCTCCCGCTGCACATCCACATGGGCTTAAAACATTCTGACAAGTAAACTGTATGGGTTGGCTTGATGCAAGATCAGATAGAGTTTGTCTGGGCTGCTCCCCCCTCATGGTTCATTGGAGATTACCTCTCTTCCCACAGCTGGCATGGCCCTGGCACGTAGCTCCCAGCCAACTGCAGTGCTCAAGGTAATCCAGGCCCCCTGTGCTTGTACCTGACCAGGGCCAGTTTTGGACTGTGGGGGACCTGCTGATGTTCACACCTGGCGAGGGTGATGCCATGGCTGGAGTGGGCAAGGCCTGTTCCACCCTGCAGTCAGCAAATACTGCAAAGGAACAATATTTTAGGTGGGCAGGGATGCCGATCCCAGGGGACTGCCAATGTGCTTGGTTAACCAAGCCCAGGCAAAGCTTTGCTGAGGCATGGACCACTGACCCTGACCTGGGGAGAAGCTGGTGTGGTCCTCAGCCTTCACGTACCCAGAGGCAGCTGAATGGGTGCAGCCCAAACCTGGAGGATCTATCCCTGCCACAGTCAGAAGTTCAGTATTTGTGGAAGAGGAGATGGACTGTGTTTGCTCAGTGGTCCCAGGGGAAGCTGTGTCCTGGGGAGTAGGGAGTGGGAGGCAAAGGGAAAAACAGAGAGCAATTTAAAGGAATCTTTCATTCACTGCCTGTGCTGTGAGGTCAGCAAGGAGGCTGTTTGGGAGCTTATGGCACTGCTGCTGCACTGTGGCATTTGCTAACACAGCTTCTAAATCCAAGGGGAAGAGAGAGAGAAAGAAAATTCAAAATAAACTGAAAAATTTGTTTTAATTTAAAATAAAATCCGCTAGATGCAAAAAATGGGAATAACTTTATCCCTGTCAAAATACTTTTTGATACAGTTTTATGTGTAGACTGCCTCATTTTCATCCGTTTTGCAATAAAAAGCACCCGACTTCTCACTGGGGCTGGCTCTGGCAATATCCCTCAGTGACGCACTTGCAGTTGGCAGGGGAAGGAGGGAGAAGGTTCATGTGGGGTCAAACACATCCCAAGCGGGTGTTCCTCCAAGCGGGAAGAGCTGCAGTGCAGAGATGCAGCTGCGGTGGCTCGTTGTCCTTGGAAAGGCCCTGCAGGGCTGGCTGGGGAGGGACAATAGCGTACCTGTGCCAGCTCTCATGTGTGTTCAGCAGAGCCCTTCTCTGGTTTTTGGTCCCACTGGCTCCCTGTGGGCACCTCATGGTTTGAGGAGGGGCTGTGATGAGCTGGGGCAAATCTTTCTGCCAGGGCTGTTCTCAGCAAAACTGGGTTTTGGGTGATGCTTGGGTAGAGCTGGCCGTGCATTTACATGTTTCAACACCCAGTTCCTCAGTTACCTCCTGTAAGAGTGGTACCTGCTCTCCCCTATAGCCTTTAGGGCAGCCTGGAAAGAGGGGAAGTCTGTGTGTCACAAGCAGTGCTGGCCAAAACCCAGTGCTTGTGTTCCCCTCCTGTGTCCTCAGGTGGATTATGTGTATGAGCCACTGCTACTGCCACATAAGTGATGTCTCAATGTTTTCAACATTTAAAAAATCTACTTTTCTTGTTCCAAATGATTTCCAAACATGAGCTAATTGTCTAGATGACTCTCCTTGCACCAGAGAGTTCATCTTCCCATGTTCAGCACAGAGTCTAGTCCAGAATTAGGGCTTTGGTTGCTCTGACAAACAGTGATGATCGGGAGGAAGAATGACAGTGATGTTGAAACAAATATACTGAGCTGGGCTGGTTTTCTTTGCAAGCATTTTGTTTTCTGACAGCTGCAGAAATCTTTGCCTGAGGATCCCACGCTGAGAAAAATATCCCTGGGAAAAGCAGTTCAAAGGCATTTTTGGGAGAGGGCTGCACTTTCTTCCAATGCAGCTTTGACAAAATCACACATAAGTGTAGTAGTATGGACTAAAACCCCTCTGACCTCTCCCAGCAATGGGCTGGGCTCCTCACGAGCCACAAGCCCTCCTCTCTCTTCTTTTTGACTGGAGACACCCCAGACACCAAGGGTTTGGCATCTGAATCATACAATTTGTCAGTGACCTGTGCTGTTTGGAGACTTGGGAATGTGCCACCAGGATCCAGAACAAGGCTCTGTTTATAAGTCACGCTGCTGCTGTAACATATGTCCTCGAGGGCAAGTCTCATGAACAGCAGCTCTGAGACGAAATGCTCCCGTGTGGCTCTGTTCCCCCTCACAGGGAGAGATGCACAGCTCTTCCTGGCAGCCAGCACTGGTTGTGATTTGGGACTGCAGGGGAGGATTTCTCATGTGGAGCTGGGACTCTGGGGGAGGAAGGCACCTGGCCTGGCTGCGCTCGCAGAGCCTGCGCTGGCGGCCTGACCTGTGGGTAATGATCTGACCTCCTTCTCTTAATTAAGAGAGTGAGCCCTGGTTGGGGTGATCATCATCACAGTGGCTCCTCACTGGTGCTAAGCTGCGCAGGGCGGCAGTGTGGGGATGCAGATTGGGCAGCTTTCTGAGCAAGGGTATTTTAATGGGGGTTGCCCGAGCCCATGCAGACCTCTGGAAGCACTGAGTGGCCTCTTTATCCCAGGAGGGCATTAAAGGCAGCCCTTGAAGGGAAGATGCCAGGACAGGGTGGGCAGGAAGTCATGAAAAGGGAGTGAGGGGGAAGGGAGGTAGAGAAGATGTTTACCGAGGGCCTAATTAGCACGAGTGAAAAAATGATAATAGGGTGAAGAGAGACTGGGAAGGAAGGGGAGAGCTGTGTGTATGTAGAGACCAGCTGGTGGAGAGAAACCAGATGAAAGGGAAGAAACCAGAAACAGGAGGGGAGCAGGGATGGGGAAACAGGAGGTGGGAGGCAGAGAAGGAAGGCAGGAGGATTAGTTATTTTGAGGGACTTTTTCAGCAGAAGAAATTTAAGGTTAAGGGAAATGGCATATGTGGAAAGTAGAGAGGTGAGTTGAATTGAGGGAGGAAAACCTGTGCTTTAATATTTCTCCTCTCCAGGAACAGCGTAAAATGGTTTCAGGATAGCTGTGTGCTTGGTTACACTGAGAGGAAAACCTGGATAGTCAGAGCAAGAAAAAGACCAAGGTCCATAATGAACAACAACAGAACAAAAGAACAGAAGGAAGCTGTCAAGTAGTTGATTGCTGAGAGAATGCAATTGGATTTTCTTTCCCCACTAAGCAGGGTAAAAGTGGGCTCAGCTCTCCTTCTCTGTCTGAGTAACCCTGAGGTGACTGTTTTGCTGTTTTTCTTGGTGATTATGCTGCTATTGGGTTACATCCATGCTGTGCACATGTGAGCAGAGCTTGTCCATGGAGCTGCCTCCCATTTCCAGGCCTCTCCTGGGGGTTTCTCCTGCAGGGCACTCCTGTGTGGGCACTGGTTGTGCCTGGGTCTGCAGCCCCAGCACAGGGCTCAGAAAGCCGTGTTGTGATGGGAGTGCTCTCCCTTAACAGCTGCACCCCAAGGAAGCTAAACCTTAGCTGCAGCCTTTCTTGCTCCATCTCCCAGTTGTGTGCCAGGTGAGAACTCAGCTTTGATAACTGAGCAATAACCTTTTTCACCTTCCCTTTGGAGCCACTGCTGTTGAACTGTGCAGTGCTCAGGATGCTGAGCCCCTGTGTGCATCTGCCATGCCCAGACCACCCAGCCAGGAAAGAAACACACACCAGGGAAAAGCCCGAACCATGGAGGCATGGCTGTGGTGGGACCATCTCTGCTGTTGGGCAGAGCTAAGACCAGGGTGCAGGTACGTTTCTCCCGTTTGTTTCTTTCTTTCTGCAATATCCACCCTCTGTAATTCCAGTAACATGGGTGTAATCATGTCTAGAGGTCTCGGATGCTCTTCTTCCCCAGTTTGTGCAGCAATACTACAGGCAGAGGAACTTGGGTCTGATTCAAGAAACTGCCTGGGCAGTACAGGCTCTGCTCATACCTGATGTCTGGGCACATGCAGAATGGCACTTGTTGGCCTGGAAACTTAATTGTAGGAATTTTTGGGTGTGTGTGGGTTTTTTTGCAACTTCATGTTCTTTGTGAGAATTTCTGACAGACCTGGTGAATATGTTTAACAGCTTCCACATCACTTAAAACATCCCCCTGCCTCTCTTTCCCTTACTATAATAAGGAACTATAATTGTAAAATAGAATGAGAACTACTCTTACAGTCTATCAGAGGTGCTCATGGAAAGGGTCCTTCTGTGAAGTATAAATAGTTTTGCATTTTAATGGACTTCTGGATGGGTTTTGGTTCTGTGTGAGGTTTGCACCCAGTAGAGAGGGGGGAAAAGGTCTTAATCAGAAATCATTATCAAAATAATGACACCATAATACAGGCTGAAATCCTGCTCCTTGCCACCACCCAAGTAATCATGTGGAACCAAATGCAGAATCCAGAATTTGCCACTCCTGTAGGAATCTCTAAATCAGCTGTGATGGTGGTGTAAGTCAGGAGTGACTCCAAAAAGTCAAAGCATCACCTTTCTGCTTGTGTCTTGCATGGGGAAGGCACAGTATGTGCTGTGAGGTCAGGGATGTGAGCATGGTGTGGTCCTACATACAGCAGTCCCCTGGGCAGGACTCCACAGCCAAGGGGGATCACTCCTGGGCAGTGTCATGTCCCTCCCCCCAGTGCGGGGGGATCTCCCCCCTTTGCAGCTGTCCTACAGCACAGGGGGGCTGGTTTGCTGCCCATGCTGCTTGTCCTTGATGCAAAATGAACCACTGTGCAAACATGGCTTTGCCTTTGATGGGGGAAGGGAAAATCCAGGACTGGGCAAAACTGAAAGCAGGGTGATCCCAGGTGAGCAGAGTGAATCCTGTCTGAGGCCATGAGTGATGGCAGTGGCCATGGGTGTTATGAGAAAATCCTCCTTCAATGGGCATCTCTACTGTAATATAATTGCACTTCAGGCAAAAGGCACGTCTGATTTGGCAACAGATAAAGGCTAAGTGAAACTCTTCTTGTTTATTTTTCTTAGCTTTACAGCTCATAACTGGAGTGGCTGGGTTTCCTCCACAAAAAACGCAAAAATTTAATGACATTGAAACAGCTGAAAGGTAAAGCAAAGTAAAGCTGAACAGTTCCCTGTTTTTCTAAAAATTTCAGACTTTCAAACTTTAAACTTTTCTTCTGTTTCTACTCAATTTTCATTAATTTTAATTAAAAACCTGAAAACCACGCTTCAGTACCAAATCAAGCATTTCATTTCACATCAAACTGAAGTGCCAGTAGCAATAATAATCATATAAACAGCCATTTTCATAATACAAAGAAAGGGACATACTGAGGCTGGAGATCTTGTTTGGAATGGGAGACTCAGTGGGTGCCCTGGTGACAGCAGCCAGAACACAAGTGCATGCAGTGGTCTGTCCCTTTCACTGACAGAGTCAGATCATACAGTCAAATTGTACAGTCACTAGCCTTAAAGACAGAGAGGCCTTTCTGGGATGGAATAAGGAAACTACAGTCCCTCCTTTTCAGCCTTTAACAGCAGTTCAAGGCCCTGGATCACACTTCTCTCCTTCCAGTTATAGAAAACCAAAGTGGTTTTGCTTGGTGAAAAGAAAAACAAACCCAAAGCCTCAGAAGAAAATATCAAACTCTCTCCCCCTGCTGAATTAGGTATTTTTTAGACGATGACATTTTGAGGGAAGCAAACATCATGAGAGCCAGTGAGCACTGAGAGATCTGTACGTGATACATAACAAACTGAAACCATAGCAGGTTGGAGTGGTTTAACTGTTTTAGCAGGCAGAGGCAGGGGGGTGGGAGGATGCGGGGATGTTCTGACAGTCCTGCTGCCCTTACGGACTGAGCCGTGAGCAGAGGGGGGAGCAGGAGGGGCCCTGACCTCCGCTCCCCATGGGAGTGAGCAGGGAAGCAGGACCAGTGCTCGCCTTGCCCTGGGCTCTGCCCATTGGCTTCACCCTTGATGGTTTTGTTTCCTGTGCTGTGGTGGACAGGTTCAGAGGCAGTGATTCCTCTCAGGCATCAGTTGTGGACAACAAAGTGAGTCAGATCAAGAGTCTTACTGCTGTGACGTGCTTTTGGTTAGCACTGTGTCTTGGTGGCCAGATTCTGGTATCATATCAGCTGCCCTTGGCTGGAGACTGAGCCAGGCTTGGCCCCTCTTGGAAGTGACAAGGTTTTTTACAGCATCCCATTATTGGTGACTTCTCCTTTGCATCAGACACAGACAACAGACTTGTTGGTTTTCCTCTGCCAGAGGAGAAGCAGCTGTAGATTCTCCCCTATGCAAATCTGCACAGCCAGGTGAAGAGCACAGCCACCCATGGGTGTCAGGGCCCCTCATAGGTCTCCAAAGATCTCTCCAGTATTCTGGTCATGAAACCTTGTAATAAAACCACACTTGCTTCACTCTTCCCCTCCATCTTCAGAATGAAAAGATTAACATATATAAAATATAAAATATAAAATATAAAATATAAAATATAAAATATAAAATATAAAATATATATAAAGGCAAAACCTTTTCTTTTTATTATTACCTTTGCAGGCACACACAGGCAGTACGACAGGACAGAGGCTGCTCCAGAAGGTGCAGATGTTACACTGCTCAACACAGTGAATCTTTCACCATTTTGGTCAAAAGCATTCTTAAAAGTGACAAAAATGTTAGCATTGGCTTGAAGCACAGAGCATTTACATTTCAGTTTGCCCCTGAAGCCAACTTAGATACCAGCTGCCCCTGCAACAGAAATGTGCCTGGGCTGCCCACCTTTGGCACAGCTGAGAACCCCAGCAGGGCAGGTGTCAGAGGCCACCAGCTCCACCACTGCACTGCCCCTTCCTGCTACCAGAAGGTGCTGGCATGTCCTGATAATCCATTATTGTTTGATGTAATTGAGGAAAAATGCTGTATTTATCTTCTGCTCATCTAAACTCAGTTTGAAGAAAAGGCTCTGCTCTCATAGCTTGAGGAGAACTTGTCCAGAGAGGTTAATGGTAGAGGATGTTTGTACAGGAATGGAGCTTCCCAAGGAGGGAGCTGGGTGGAGGCAATGTCTCCTCTAGCTGTTTAATTTCCTGTTTTTAAGTGATCGGTCTCTGCCTTTAAGAAGAATGTGTGTTGGGTGAGAGCTTTGCCATTGTGGTGGTGTGAAGTGAATAAAGTGATGCCTCCAGCCCCACTAATGGAAGTCAGAAGCCCAACATCTGACTCAGGTTGGGTGGTCCTGTCTTTATAAAACAGCCTCTGGCTGGAGGCCCCTCTAGTTTAACAATGGGAGGGGTGCACCGGCGCGGAGGGAGACTTGTCCTACCTTCCGTGCTGCCCAGTGTGATATGTGCCCCACCAGAGCCATAGGACAGGTGGTGTGGTCACCCCATGGGCTCCTGAACCTTCTTCCCCACTAACAACCACACAGAAGTGCCACCCAGCCCTGTAGCAGCACCCAGACTTCTTAGGAGTCTCCAGTAGTGTAATGTCAACCTTCTAGCCAGGAACTTGGATGGAGAAAGACATGCTGGCCATCTTCTGGAGGTGAGGGCTGGAATGGTGTTGTTTTGCCTCTAGATGCCCAGCCACATTTATGCATCAGCACAGCTTCCTTCCCTATCCTGAAAGCCTGAGAGAAGTTTCATTGCTCTTCTGCAGAAGTCACCTTGGAGGAGTGGGGACCTAAGCAGTTTTGGGGCACAATTACCTGTGTAAAGACACGAGCAACAGCTTGTAAGATAGATGTGAGCCAGTGGACTTGAGAGGTCCTTCCTGCTGCCCAGGGTACCAGACTGTGGTTGAAGTCTTGATGGACCAGGGTTGTTTGTACCAGTGAGGATTGCATTATAAAGGGGGTAGCAGATGGATATTTAGCATAAAGGATTATCCAGTGCTGCTGACCTGCACCGGGGACAGCCCTTCAGAGGGCTGACATGGGGTGCCAGGCAGATCCCAATTTGTCTCAAGTGAAACCATTATTCTAGCTGGACTCTATTATAAGATGTGGGGTTTGCTGTGTTAGTGGGAATGGGATCAGAAATGCCTATATAGGAGACACAGCACACAAACAAAAGAAATCTTGCAGGTTTTCGCAATTTGACTAATATTTCTGGGAAGATAAAAGGGCTTTTGGTGGTGATGCTTATTTAAAATTTCTGCTGGGTAGCTGCATCCTGCCGTGTCTTGCCCTGACCCTCCATCGGTTTCAGCTGTCACCAGCTGTCCCTTGCTCTTGCCTTGTGAGCTATGTGAAACAAAACAAGAGTAAGTACAGCGTGAAAGTGTGAACGGCCTGTGCTGCAGACCGCCCTCGGGCTCCCTCCAAGAACAGAAGCCGGCAGTCAGCGGCTCTGGAGATGTGTCCTGTGCCAGCTCCAGGAGGGACAACCTGCTCCGCACACCCGCAAAAACCTCGCGTGGCTGAGGGGACCAGGCTCCTGGTGCTCGCTAAAGCAGCCAGGGTGGAGTGGGGCAGAGAAATGCAAATCCTCAAGGTCTCTGTGGTTTTCAAATGGATGGACTTGGACTTCAAGGCAAGCAATGCCTGCTGAGCACCTTGCCTTCCTCTTCCCAGGGGAACATAGGAATGGGGATGATCTTCCTCAGCTTTCTCCTGTGATGCCTCAGAAAGTCTGTGGATGCTGCTGAATCTCAGACAAGCTGCTTGAAGTCTGGGTCTGGCTGACTGCAAAATGTGTTACTCAGCTTTTGTTCTCTTGGCTTTGCTTTCCTCTTTGTTTTCCCCTCTTATTTTTTTTCGTACTGGGTAAAGCGAGCATTTGAATATCCAGCAGAGATAGACTTAGGCAACACTTAACATATCCGTGGCTCTCCTGCAGTCAGAAGAGGCCAGCAGAAGGACTGTGCTGAACTGCAGTGACTTGGAGGGCCTTTAAAATCCGTGTTCACCAGCACTGGATCTGGCAGCTTGCAGGCAGTGAGAGCAGTCACATGTCCTCCTGCCTGCTGCCACCGACTTAGGCTCCCTGTGCTCGTGCTGCCTCCCTCTCTGGCAGAGACACAGGTCTCTGTATATGTATATATATATATATATATATATCATAATGTGTGACAGAAGCAAGATTAGGTTTACCTTTGGGTATCCATGGTTTTTCTGGCACTGTGATCGTTTGACCTCTCCCAGCTCTGCAAGGAGAGGAAGTTGACTGAGCATTTATTACATTTGTAGATTACATATGCCCATCTACAGCATATGTTTACAACAAATTTATAGACCCCTATAAAGGGGCTAACAGGCATTATATTTAATTAATGTGGCAGAAATTATATCATTGTAGTAACTGCCTGGCCTTTAGAGGTAAAACTTCGTGCCAAGGATTCCCAGATGAATCATCTCTGATAAGAACCAGAAATGACATAGGCCATATATTGTATGGTGAATTTGTTTGGATTGGTACCTTTAGGGTATTCAGCCTTGCCAAGTCTCTGCGGTGCTGACACAGTTTATTACACATTTTCATTTATTAAGAGATTATTTGACTGCAGTTTGTTGTTTTATTGTACAGCAGGTGATAATTTTACACTAAATTAACTGTAACATCTCTGTTAGGAACAGGCCAAAGAGGCTTCTTGCTATGATGCTAAATACTAAGTAATGGCTTTTATTCATCAAGGGAGTAATTTACTGCCATGTGCAGGGCTTGAATAAGACTTTCCACTAACCTGTTATTAGTCTGTGCGTGTTCAGGTTAGGGTTAATGGTCTTGTGCCAACACAGGCTCCCTCTTAAAAACACGTATCTATGCTAAAATCTCACAGCTTGCTACTTTCAGGCTGGACTAAAAAATGGTGTGAGGCTAGTAAATCTACACACAGGCAGAGAAATGGCTGCCGAGGTCTGGAGATGGGTGATACTTGTTGTGTCAGTCCATGAGCTTGGATTTTAGCATCAGAAGAGGTTACAGATGAGCAGGCAAAGAAGTGAAAGCTCCTTGCACAGTTTGACTCTTCAGTAAAATAGAAAGATGTTGTTTCCACCCCTGGCTTAAATATTTGTTATTTCAACCAAAGAAATAATTCAACCAGAAAATAATTTTCAAACCCTTTATGAAAACAAAGGAAAAAATAAGCAACAATAAACATCCCTCTTTTCCCCCAGAAATTAATAACTTTTGAAGGAAAAATATTTATTCAAAAGCCCTTTTTTCCATTTAAAATAGATTACAGATGAAAATAATTTGCCTATCCCTTAATGAAGTCCATTATACCAGACTAGTTTCATAGTCTGTCTCACACAGATACCATTGAGTTAAGCTTTGTGTTGGGAGATGGGAATTCCACACCAAATTGAATTGGAGACTGAAGCAGGAACAATTATGGCTGCAAATTATTAAAGCTTTGCTATATTGGAAATTCACAGCATGCTTATAGCGGTAACTTACTATTAAGAAGAACCATACTACAAAGCTAAAAAATAGAGGAAAAAGTCAGAACCATATTGCTTTGATCACAATTCCATGTTTAAAGAAACCAATCATTGGCAAAATAATCCCCTTCCCAACTGCGCCGTGGATTAGCTTTGGTTAATGCTAACATTGCCTTTATATGGAGCACATCAAGGGAAAAATTATCAAATAAAATCTAGGGCTGCCTAAGTAATTCACAGTAAATAATGTGCTAGAGGGAAGCTCCTGACACAAACACACACACACAAACACACACACACACACTCGCACTCGTTCTCACTCATGACTTTTCTGTGAGCCAGTTCTGCCTTTGTGTGCAGGGTGAGCGACAGCTTCCCGAGCGGGCGGCTCTGACTCACACACATCTGTTCTGACTGGACAAGCACATCAAGTGTTATTTTTCCAGCTGCTGAAAGGATGATCAGAGCTCCTAAATTAGCTGTCCAGTGTGAAGTTTTTTATGATTAGTTATTTCAAGTTGTCTTCTGGGGAATATTTTCCAAGGCTTCTTTTAAAATTTGCTGCTCAAAGATTGCTCTGCAGCAAGCTTGTTAGCTGGAGTGCTCATGGAAAGCTGCTCCCAGAGCAATGCACATCCATATGCTGAGGATATGAAATAATATTCCTAACTACTTTTTTTCATTATTCCCCAGATCTACAAGCACTGAATGGGTATGCCTCTTTTATTTATTTGGGGGTGTTATTGATTTTAGATGAGGGAATGTGAGACTATATAAATGGATGCTGTCTTGTTGCCTTTTAGGAATGACATTTGATTTCCACCCCCCTCCCCAATTTTTTGGAATCTCTGTTTTCTGCAAAGGGAATGTACAGCAAGTTTCAAGCTCATCCTTAATGTGGGATTTTTTTTTTTCTTTTTTTGGAGCAGGAGCAATACCAGCCTATGAAACAAAACTCTTCCAGGCCCCAGGCCTGGGAATTAAGTGTTAGTGAGTGTGAGGCTTTGCCCATGCATCCCAGCTTAGGTGTGAGTATTTGAGGAAAAAACTTGCACACTTGAGAGTGGAGGAGGTGCATGGCACCCTATGGACACCCCAGGCACAGCTGCATACAAGGGACACTTGAGAATGAATCCTTTGCTGGACAGCTACAAAAGCTGCTGCTCCTAAAGCCACCAGCACAAAAAAGATGAGCAAATCTGGAAATGAACTGAGATTTAAACAAATATTTTGTGCATATTCAACGTATTTTTTGTGCGTAGTTGAGATTTTAAATGCATTCAGTCCTTCAGAGGGAGTTTCATTCACTGCGTTTTAGAGGGATGTGGTCTTGCCCCTGCCCCTGCCTCAGCACTAGCCCAGTATGTCCATCCCTGTGGTTTTTAGCCAGCCTACAACAGCACAACGTGAGCTTGTGAAGCCCTGAGAGATCCCTGAATGAGGGCTGTTCTGCAAGAACCATGGAGATTACAAATCCTGTTGTGTTTAGGCAGGATTGCAAACACTGAGGGGAACTGGCATGAGTGACATGAACATCAGCTAGATCATGTCTATTTTTAACATCCAGCAAAATTACTAGAACCAGTACTGTTATCATCTGCAGGGCTGAAGCCCCCTAAAAGGAGAAGGTATTGGGGGACATCCCATACAAAATGATGCTTGGAGGTTACACCACAGCATATGCTATTACATTACATTTCTACCCATCTACCATCCCTGTAGCCTGTTCCAAGAACTGTAATTAAAAGCTGAGCTGCTGCTAACCACTTTACAAATGAAAACCTTGATTTTATTTGATGGTGTAAGACTTGAGAAGAAAATGGGGGGAAGAACACAGAACAGAATAAATTTTATTAGTAGAGTAGATGTGGCAGAATAATTACAGTTTCTGGGAGAGTGTGGGGAACAGCATAAGAAGGCTGGAAAAGAAATAGCAGCTTAAAATTTGATTGTCTGTTTGGGGTGATAGTAAAGTCAAAAGTGCCATTTCCAGTCTAAAATCCCTATATCCAATACTAAAGAGCATTAGAGCCTAAATAAGGATTTGAATACAAATGTCTTCAACTCTGGCTCACCACAAAATTAAAGGATCTGTTCCAGGAAATACAGTGTCTGCATGAAGAGACCCCCCTAGATCTATGCCTTTGAAGCTTAAGTTTTAATTTGGGATTAAAAATAAAAAAAAAGAAAGTTGCACATGGCCCTGAAGGAGTCTGACACACTATCCTAGAAGAGACCCTGTGCCGCTGCAGACTCCAGCACAGCAGGATTGCAGGTCTTGCCACTTGCCTGCCCTGGAGAATGAACACTGCCCATGGTGATGCTGCTGATGCAAGAGTGATTCAGCTGTGAACATGGAAATAAGTGCTGAATATGGGAGAGAAGCGGGGAATCCAGGGCAGGCAGGATGGCACACAGGCTGGCTGAGTCCTGCTGATGCTGGTTTTAAAGCCAAACACACATGGTTTGAGTTAAGGCTGGCCTCCCTCTGTCCAAATGCATTGCAGATTATGGATGATGTGGGCTTTGCATGGGTAATTTTTTCTTTTTCATCTCAGTATAAGGCAGCCCAGGAGACACTATCATGTATGATGTGAGCATTTTTCTTGTGCTCTGTGTTTGATTTAATCAAAAGAGCTTTCTTAGCAGCCTGGATATACTGGGTGACCACTTCTACTATTCTCAGCATTTTGCAACATGATTATTTTGCCTGTCCTCTTTTATGTGCACTCAGAAGGCTTGAGTGCACTCAGAAGCACCAGGCACAGCTCATTGATTTAGGGACATCTGAACTGGGATAAAATAAGACAGTGGGTAGCTTTTACCACTGTGTCTTTACCTCCTGGTGTAGACAAGGCTGGCAGTAGGGTCACCTTCAGCAGGTGCCCATGGGTGGCCCTGTCAAACAAGATGCCTCAGTGATGAAGTGCTGTGTCCCAGCAGCAGTGGTGGCAGAGTCCTGGGATGCAGGGCATGCTGTTAGTTGGACTGCTGGGAGCTGAGGCAGGCCCACGGCTCCAGTGGTGTCCCACTGTCATGGTTTGTGGCGTCTGTGGTGTTAGCCCTGGGCAGGTGTCACAGACCCAGGAGCACCAGGGGGCTCTGCCTCAGGGTGACAGTGGGGATTTGCTGCCCAGCCTCACTGATGCTCTGCCAGCTGCCCCGTTTCTCTGCAAGCAATCCTGAGACTGGGGTTTATTTTTATTTATTCCATTACATAAAATATTCAAATTTGAAAAAAACCCGACACCAACACCAGGAGAAGCCCCAATACCCAAAGGTATTTCCAGAGAAGGATATTTCCCATTTGCTCCTGCTGGGCAGGGTTGCTGTCACGTCGTCCCATGATACAGTGCTTTCCATTTTGTGGTCTGCTGTTCTTGGGTCAGACCTGGATGCAGGCCCCTGTCCAAATTAGGGGCCTCCAAAGCCTGGTTCATGGACCACTTGCAAGCTCCCTCCAAAGCGAGTGTATGCAAATTCAGTGGTTGTATTCCTCATCTTTCTGGAGCTTGTTGTGCAACTAAAGATTGGCTTCTGAGTCATCCCGCTGTGAGTCCCAAGTCCTGCAGGGAGACGTGTCAGTATGAGCCATATTAGCACAAAGATCTAGTAAAGGGGTCGGTGACTTCATTTTAGCCAGCGGGAGAATCTGTGCACTGCAGCTCAGCTTAGGCTCTGAGGGCAAGGAAATATTTGGTGAGGGGCAGCTGAGGGCAGACAAGGGTTAATTTTTTCACCTGGAAGAGCTGCATTTTCCTGAAGATGGAAGAGCCTCTGAATCTCTCCCATGAGCTCTGGAAAACATTTTGAAATTTTTTTTTCTTCTTCAAATAAAGAATTCATTAAGTTTTCTGTTCCTCTGAGTCCCCGTGCTTCCCATTCCCAGAGGCATAATATTGAGCCTAATCACCAACTAGAACAACTGAGGCCTTTATTTTGGTGTAAAGCTGCATGAAAAAAGAAAGTCCCCTGTGTATGCAGCTGTAACACTTGCATAATTTTAAGAAATATGGATAAACTCACAACCGATTTCCAAATCTGCGTTTTCCTTTTTCCTGTAATGAGTGTGACGCATAATTTACACAGGCAAGAAAATGTAGGAAGCTGATTATTTTTTTCTTCTTGTTTGTTTTCGTTCAGTAACAGAAGGGCTGGAACTGCAGAAAGCTGAGATAAGAGCCCTACCCCTTCCTTGGTGCAGTGAGCACAATATGGAAGATGAAGAGGAACTCAGGGTACAGCCATGAGAACTTAGTTGGGTCTTTCCAGCAGTTATCAAAAACAAATATGTCTCATCTGTTTCCTGTCTTGAAAAGGAGGAGCATGAGAGCCATGGAGTGAAACGCTCAGTGGTGTTGGGGGCAATCACAGCCTCAGCCACTGAGATACCTGCCCACACCCACAGCTCTGGCAGTAAACTGCTGACTACAGTGAATATTATAAAAATTCCTCCCTGGATGCCATAGCCATAGACACGTCGACAGTTTTGCATATGTTGAAAACTCCCTGGCTAATGACATATTTCCTCTTTGGGCTGACTCATGAGCTGCTTCTCCTTGTTGCTATGAAAGTTGGAAGCACTTCAACGCTGCCTGCTGCAAGTACATTTCATTAAAAGAGAGGAAAATCTGAGTATTATTTCTAGATTCACAGATTTGACCCTTTCACTTTCGCAGTCGGTGAGCTCTGCCACTTTGACATTTATTAAATAGCTTGTTAGTGGCAGAACGAACGACAAAAAAATTTGTATGTATAATTTAAAGCAAACAATCTCCGTTCTTAATCCAGCCTTCAAGGCCTGAAGTAAACAACTGCATTTCAAGGGAATGCTACTGAGAAGAGGAAAGGTCTGTTGGGTGCCACTTGCTTTTAAACATTGAGACAAAGTGTTGAACAGCCTAGAAGCTCTAAGCCCCATGTTGTTATGGGGAGATAACAGCTCCATTAATTAGATGATCAAATATTATTTTATTGGTAAATTCTTGTATTGGCCTGGAATGGCTTGTGCCTGCTTATGAGACATGTAACTCTATTCTTTTGAGCATTTATAATATTCCAGTAGATTATTTAATGTAATTGTCATAATTCTCTAATTTAAGTAGTATTTGCATCAATGTTGTGTGTTGATCATGACCTGGCTCAGGGTATTTATCTGTGCTGATTTTCAGCAGCTGTTGGGGAAAGAATAAAAGGTCCTCTCATGATGTACAAGTTTGACACAATGTCAAACCTTGCTTTCTGCCCCTCACCAGGAGAGGTGAGACTCGTGGGTCTGTGTACTTGAGCTCATTTTGAGTTAGCACCATGCCAGCACACAAGCAGCAGGAAATGTGAGAGAAAAGAAGCTGGATAAAGCCTTAAGGGCTGCTGACACAGCAACCAGGAGCCAACCTAGCTCCACTGCCACTGATTCCTGAGCAGGGGCAGTTTATTTGGAGATGGACAGCACCTTCCTCTGTGTCTGTTTGCCCTGGTGCACGGGTGGTTAAACCACCTGCAAGGCCAGAGGTTACAACCTTGGGGCTTAAGGGGAAACTAAAATCACTGCTAATTCACCTTGAAAAGTGGGCTGCAGGCAGAGTGCTCAGGGGAGCAACAAGAGGCAGAGTGGGGAGCCGGGGGCACACACAGTGGCAGAGCTCTGCCAGCAGAAGTCACTCGGCCCTTGAGCCAGCGCCAGGCTGCCTTGCAGGGACATGGGCTGCACAGACTGGAATCGCTGGTGGATTTAAATCAGTCCTAGCATTTCACAACCTCTCCCTGTAGCTCCCTATGCTGGGCCCCTATACATTTGTATACCATACAGATCCTTCACAGCCTGCAGTACTTTTAACACATAATACACATGTTTATCTCAAAGCAGGATAGACACCGACTAACACAGCTCGTTAATGAGGGCACAATCAACTTGCATAACCTTGAACCACTGAATGCACACAGCAATGTATGAATGAGAGGTTAACTGCAGATGACAGCTCATTTCTTTTTGCTCTTCTGCCCAGAACATCCTGCCAATACACACATTATAAATAATGTGTTCTTGTGATGGTAATGGGGGGGGGGCATTTCAGAAGCAAACGTTGCTAATTTTTTTTAGGAGTGATTACATGACATTTGGGGGTTCAGCTCTAATACCATCTGTTACCTTGGCTGCTGGGATCAGCTGTTTCCACTGCAGGATCTCCACTGCTGGTGCTCTTGACCACAGCCCAGTTCTGTGTTCTGAATTAGAAAGTTAAATGTGAAACAAATTAACATAAAAACCTACAGAAAAGGGCAAGTTGCATTTTTGATGTGCCTGAGACACCGGTGCCCATGTGACTCACAGTTCACGACTCGCAGAGTGGTGTCATTCGTAATTCGTGTAAGCGCTCACTTGCTCACCCACACACACCCGTGTTATATCCTGCTTTTCCATGCAAAGCACTCAGCCAGCCATACAGCCCAGTTAGCAACACGCTATCTCTGCTCTCACACAGATTATGCCACATCAGTGTTCCTTCTGTGGGGAATATATTTACTTGCTGTAAGGAGCCATCTAGTGAGGGTTTACTGCACATAAAATTAAACTCACTGTTTCTTTACTGTTTCCAGGCAATACCGAAAGAAAACGTGCTAATTTTTTCCCCTCTTCCCCCTCTCCACGTTCTCCTTGCCACACTTGAGGTGCAGCTAAAGCAAACGGCTTGAGCAGTGAGGCTGTCCCGGACCGAATGCTCACTCCCCCGGCCGGCCCTGTACAAAGGACAGGGCGCACATGTGCTCAGCCCGGCTCAGCTCTGCTCGGCTCTCGGGGGAGCCGCACGGAGCCAGCACAGTCCCGAAGGACCTGCCCCGTGCGCTGGCAAGAGCGAAAGCGAAGTGTGTGGGTGGAGAATACAGGGAAGGGCCACGCTAGGCAGAAATGAAAGGCCTTAAACTCGGTCCGTTCTGGCGTGCGGGGAGCTGAAGGCAGAGGCAGCCGGTGAAAGTGCCCTTCGTCACGCAGGCAGCGATGGCATAGCTGGGAGCTTAATTTAATTGGCAGAAGGCTGAGCCAGAGCCTCCGTCAGCACACAGATAAAAGAGAGCAGCGTTTGAACGGTGGGCACTTCTTGCTGGTTTGCTTTTTAGGTTTGTTTTGTTCTTTAAAGAGCGATGAGCTCGTGCGGATGGAAATGTGAGAGTAGAGTTGAGAGTGTCTGTGCACTGCAGAAATCTGAAGTTACTGCTCCTGGAGCATCAAAAGCACGGCTACAATGCAAATCCATTTTGTTAGGAAGTGTACAGTCTGCAAAGGGACCAAGCACACCAAGTTAAATATTAAGCCCTCAGCCAGGGAAATGACAGCAGCTTTTCCACAGGTTAGAAGTAAGATTCTGTGTTACACTCTGAAACCCTACCCAGTGAGTGCAGCTGGGTGCAGGGACAGGGTGGAGGGGCAGCATGGCCTGTTTCAGGTGTGCTGAAACAGTCTCCAGACTGAAACCGAGCAGGCAGGGGGGTCTCCATCAAGGTGTGCCTAGGATGCTCCACAGCAGGCGATGTGCTGGAGTCTCCATCGTGACATTCACTGAGGGGGCTCCTCTGGTCTCTGCAAGCCTCCTGGGGTGGGAGTTTGCAAGCAAGCTGCACAGCACTCTGAGCAGCCTTATGCTGTGCTGGCACTGGAGTAATCCTCCCCATCTCCTGCCTGCCGGTTTGCAGCGCTGGCTCTTCGGCAGCTTTTCTGCTCTTCGATAGCTCAGCTCTGTGCTCTCCCACATTGTCCTCAGCTCAATTTCCTTAGGCACAACTGGCCAGCCCTCAATGGGAGAGCACCAAGAGACAGCTCTGTAGCACACTGCAGGAAAGAGATGCTGAGACGTTTGACACTGTGATACACAATAAACAGGACAGTCATTTTTCATAGCCACGATGCATATCAGGATAGGGAAAGTAATCCAACTTTTATAAACAAGCCTGTATTCTACAAAACCCAGACACTGTCTCATGCACAAGAAAATGCCCTGAATTATGAATGTCTGCCATTTTAAAATAACTATTCCTTGCTTTTAATTTTTTTCCTTGAACATGCAATCAATTACTTTTTTTTTTTTTTCAGTGAGAAAATCCCCATTTTTAGTCAGTGGAAATTATTTGACTACATCAATGATTAATAGGTGTAATGTAATAGCTGCAATGGAAATTTAGAAAGCAAACAAGCCAAACAGAGCTGAATGGATTTGTTATAATGATTTCATTAGGGATTTTTAAAAGTTTGCTTTACACTTGCAGTTTGTTGTCAGAAAGAATTGGCTGAATTCAGTCAAAATGGTTTGTTCTTTGTCTGTCCATGGTCACCATAGCTACCATTTCAATCTGTTAACATATGTGGTATTATTTTGTTCCTTTCTCTTAAACTCTGTTCACAGATGCTGTCAAGATTTCCCTTTGTACACATCTGATCGGTTCACGCCAGGTTTGGCTCCGTGCCTTTCCAGGGGAGAGCCTCTCTGATGAGGACAAGGTGGTTAGGCACTCGGTGCAGCAATGGAGACAGGATTAGAAGCTGGGGTGGGGATGGCTCCTACTCCACTAAGGCATGGGATCTGTGAGAAATACCTTGGGAAGACACTGTCAGAGCTGTACCTTTTTTCTGGAGAGGTGGGTATTCCCTGGATGTGCTGTGGCAGCTCCTTGGCTGCCATAAATCAGTATAAATGCATTCATTTTAGTGGAGGTGTCGTGTCTGCTGATCGTCAGGTCCTGTGATGTTGCTCATTACACAGGTTTTGGGTAAAGAGCCAAGAGATGAAGGGAGGCACGGCTACAACATTTTAAATAAATAAGTAATAAGATTGTACAGTCTCTATTCTTTTGCCTTTTCCAGTCTTAGAAAAGGTTCAGGTTGCCACTGAGGATGGAAGCGTATCCACTCTGTGCTATGGAGGGGATTGGAATATTTAGTGGAGATGAGATTATCCACATTTCGCATTTTAATTGGCATTGAGTGAGGAAAAAAATCAGTTTTTTCCATTGCTGAATGTGAAGGTGATTGAGATGGCTTCATTTTCTTTCCAGCTGTGAAGCGGGCAGGTAAATATATTGATGTATGTATGCAGGACAGTTTATAGTGAAACTGTGAGAGAAATCAGATAGTCTAGAAAATATACAATTTCCTTTCAACAAAGCACTCACAGTAGAGAGTAAAGTTAAGGTGAGTCTGTATATTTATATTTTTAAGAGCATAAAAGCATTTGTTTAAAGCTCTGTGGCTCTGATTTTTCAGAGCCACCGAGCACCCTGCTCTCGGGTTTCTTTTAACTGGAGATGTAGGTTTTCAGACTTTCTGGCAGCCAGGCCCCCTTTACTAATGCCTGCAGAGAGTAGCTGGAGAAAGTGTGAGAAACATTATTGTAATGAAGGGCTAATTCTGCCTCTCCCTCCTGCCTCTCAGTGCAGATGAAAGAGTCCCTGCAAGTCGTGTTATGTGCACGGGAAAAGGGAATTCTGATTACTGGCTCTGGCTCCCCAGGGGCAGGGATGCTCTCCTAGCACGACTCACAGTAAGTCACATCTGCATTTCCAGTATAAGGCCCATTTTTAAGGACTCCTAGTTTGGCTATAAAAATTCACTTAGCATGCATGAATAGAAACCAAATTGACAAGATAGACCATAACTGCTCTGAAAGGGCCATTAGTTCCTGTCGTATGAAAAATCCACATTTTAAAAAGCAAGTATTGTTCACATTTGCACAACAGGCTGTAACTGTTCCTTCTAAGTCATTATAGACTGTATGGAAATAATAATTTTCAAAATCACTATTGATGCCACAGGCACAGAAACAGCAGGAGGCAGATGCCTGTGCTTGATATTAATTCAGAGCCTTCCAGTGCCAGTGCGCAGGTTGGGATCAGTTTAAACCCTCGATTTACACCGATGTAAATGAAAAGAGGAAGACCACAGAATAAAGATTTGGTCTGATACCCGAGTTTAGTGCAAGGTTTCTGGTGTCATCAGGGGAATCCCAGAGGGGTGGTGGCTGTGAGAGGGTACCAATGAAAGACCATCAATCTCCTGTGCTCAGTGCTGCTGGGCAGGGGAAATGAGTCTGTATTTGGTGCATTCCATGTTTAATAAGGGGGAAGCTTGGGGCAGATAAGAATGTAGCTTTTTTTTTTCAATTGTGATTTTAGGAGGTACTAGGTCATGGCTTTTTAAAAATTTGTTTATTTTGGTTCATGATTAGTGCCTCACTTGACACCAGTTAGAGGTTTCGCTGATTTTTAAAAAATTCTTCTCTGGGTTTTCATGTGTTGCAGGTTTTCTTTAGACAAATACCAGTAAAGAACTAACGTGGATTTCTCTCTCCTCCCTCTGAGATCACTAGCATTTGAGATTTCCAAATTATATTTGGGCTGAATGAAGAGAAAATGTACAATCAAAGGCTGGCACTAGAGTCCTGATGAGCTGTGCTGCCTTAGGGGCGTGTTCACAGAAGCTGGGCCTGAGCCTTCTACTGGTTTTACAACAAAGGGAATTTCCAGGAATTTTAGCACAGTGATCCCCACATACATCAGAAGGATGTGAATAAGATGATTTTCTCCTCTCTCACATACATGTATGGACATACCAACCTGAACATTTTTAATCTGTTTCAACAGTTTGCTTGGACCCATGACTATGGCTTTTGAAGGGAGTTTCAGATTAATTCTAATAGTTCCCTTTCCCGTGGGAATGCCAGTGCTCAGAGGCCCTGTAGGACAGCCCTGGCTGCATTTCCCTAAGATCCCCTATGTCATGAGAAGAGATTGGGCTGAGAGGTAGAGTAAAGGAGGCTGTGTTGGCAGAAAGTCAATGCGGGGATTTTTTGGTAGGATTTCAGGAGCAAGCAGCTGCCTCTCAGCTGGACTTCTCTTCCCCATTGCTGGGATTACCAGGATAGCAGCAAGACAGCAAGCCACATGGAGGACTCCCAGGGAGGCAGGAGACCACCTGGCTGAGTGGCTTTGCTGTGGTCAGAGCCCCAGGCAGTAGCGTGTCTCCATGGTGGGGTGCAGGGAGGGGGCTGCCTGACATGTTGCAAAGGTGGCACACCTCTCTCTGGGCAGAGTTTTCTGCTCCCACTGCGGACAGCAGTGACACTGGCCACTGGCAAGCTGCCACCATGGAGGGGCTGGCACAGACGAGTTTTCCTGCTGGATCCAGGCGATGTTTCTCATAGTTATCCTTGACATAGCAGTGTCCTTCAAAGGTACTGCCACAGTACAGCATGAGCTCCTGGGGAAAACTTCTTCCCTCATTCAATAAAAAAAAAAAAAGGTTGATTTAAACACTGAAATGCAAGGGATTGTATTCCTTGCAAAGCTCTTACAATGGATATCTACTGCTAAACCTCAATCCTTGTCCCACTAGGTCTTGTAACACAGAGCTCTCTGAAGGGATTGTGTGCATTTCTTGTTCAAAATCTCCTGTGAGAAGAATTATGTTATTCGACTTCCAGACACCCTAAAAATGATGGCAGCTGTCCCCTGCAATTCCATCTCCCTTCACAGACTAGCACTGCTCACTGGCTGCCCCAGAGACAAGTGAAATGGAAGTTTATAAAAAGAGAGTGGTATATTCCCAGGTTAAGTGCTGTGCTAACTGCAATCATCCCTATGATTAAGTGACTCCCTAAAAGGAAGTATTTTTTCCCCATATGTTTTTTTTAAGGAGTGATGAATCTCATCACATAGTGAAGAGATTATATCCCATCAGATATGGATATCAACTTAAACACAGAACTGAGTGAAGCAAACCCATCAGCTATCTGAGGCTTTCTACTCTGATTTTGCTGCATGCCTCATCCTCAGTCAGGCAAAGGTGCCTGTCCCACCTCACTCAACGTTTGTTTTTTGGGAGAACGCACCAGCTATGGAGGCATTAATACTACCAGAGCCTGTCTCACCTCCTCTCACTGCTGTCATTTCCCACTTTCTCCTCCTGAGCTCTTCTCCAGGGCTGATCAGAGGTGCACGATGGGGGCCAGAGAGGGGCTGCCTGCTCTGGGTGCTGCCTCCCAAGAGTGCCTCACTGGAGCACTGCTGGCTGGGCAGGGGGGCAGCTGAGGGGGAACAGGGCTCCTCTACAGCCTCATGTTTAATTAGCTGAGAGGAGCTCCCAGGAGGAAAGGGAGGAAGTGGAGCCCTGTGAGAACAACATAGAGTGGTGGGGAAAGCAGTATACCCCAGGAGCCAAAACCCTGCTAAGGGGATGGTCACAGTAGCAGGTACAGATGGGTGACTTCTGTTCCCATCAGCTTCACAAGCTGTGAAATAGCTCCTAGCATGGATGCTGAATCAAACCCACTGGGGGCTGTGTCCACGCTTTGCCGGGGACAGACAGGGTGTTCTCTGCAACTCTGCCCACACCAAGATTGTCGTGTGCTCGTCCCACTGCTCTCCCTGGCATCGCCAGCCTCTGCCTGTGCAGGATTTAAATCTCATCCTCTCCTTCCTCCCAGGGCCATCTCTTAGGGCCTCCCCTCCGGGTCAGCCTGGAGCCCTGCTCCAGGCCAAGACAGTGTTTCCTCGGCTGCTGTGGCTCCCCTGGTCTTGCCATGCTCACCCTGCAGCCTTTTTCCTGCCTTCCATTGCTGATCCAGCCCCAGCCCTGCACCCTCTCACTCCCAGCACAGTTTCCCCCCTTGATTTTTTCCACTGGCCTCCCACTCACTACAGGATATGAGCCATTCTCTCCAGTGGGAAATAAAAGTTTGGATTAAAATTTGCTATATTATTCCTTCTCTAAAAGCAACTTTTAGGCTGAAAGGCTCCAATAACATATTTCCAAAGGCCTGCAAGAGATTTAGGGACAGATTTGAAAAGTCTTTTAGTTACATTAAAATGAAATTAAATGCCCCTTGGGGTTTTTTTTCAGCAAAAGGAGCTGCCCCAAGCTTTTGAAATTTGCATGTTGTGCCTGTTTATATCTTTTAGGCATGTAAATGCTTCCAGAGATTTGGGGTTTGAACACCTAACTCCCCTTGAAACCCAAGAGAACCAGGCATCAACTCATGGGCATTCCTTCCAAATTCCAGCCAAAATTGTTCTCGAACTTGGAGCACGAAGTTCTAAAGCAAGAGATTATAAACCCAATTTCCACTCTGCATTAGCAGGCAGCTTAGCACCAGGGAAAAAAACAACCCACACTGTTGACTGTATAAACATCTTGTTCAAAGGGTAACATTTTTCTGATTAATAGCCTTTCAGTATTAAAAACAATCAGTCTAGAGCATGATTAATTGTCCCTTTTACTACTGGTAACCAACTATGTGTATAGACATACGAACATACATACATACATACTTGTGTAAACACACAGGCACATTCTCACTGGGGTAAGCATTTTTAGTGTGTCTGTTTTCAAGGAAAATACAGTATGAAGGAGGTGAGAGAGCTGCTTTCTACAGCTCCAGGGAAGGGTTTTAGCTCTTGTAACCCTTCGTTGCAAAAACTAGCAGCCCTGAGGATGCACGATGAGCATTGCTGTCCTGGAAAAAGGCTTGAAACAGTCACCCTGGCAGGAAGGAGGCCAAGAAAGAGGCAGAAGATGCTCTTCTTTACATTCAGGGAATAAAAGCTGCTCAGTTGTTGGGCATCCTGGCTGTGTTTCTACTTCATCTGTATTTTACTTGTGGGACTGACAGGGTTAATGAGAGTACAAAAAGTTTTCATTTAAAAATTGGCAAGGAGAGGTGCTTTTCCCTTAACAAGAGAAACAAATTTCAAGAATTTTTTTAAAAAGACAGTTCTGCCTCATCCAACCTGTGAGGCCACAGTATACGCACAACGGTGACACTGTCTTCATAAGGAAGAGACTTTTTTCCTACTCTTTTTGCTCTGATATCTAAACAGGTGAGCAGGTTAACCACTACATTAGAGCATTGTCCAGAAGTTGCAGCCAAGCTCAGGAGCTAGGAAAATACCATCCCTGCTTTCCATAACTCAGTCTGCTGCAGATCATACACGAAATTCCTCTTGAGGAGCCTCAGCAGGACATACAGGTATGTGCAGTCGTGTGGGATCATGGCCTGACGTGTCTAAATAAAGTTTTGATCCAGGTAAACAAGACCCTTGTTTACCTTGTTTAAACAAGACCCAAGAGCCAGAGGCTCTCCTAGTGCTCAAAGGGTTTCCTCCCCATCTGTCCCACTTTGCAGAACTTAAAAAAAGTGAAGTTTTAACACAGGTTTTCTCCAGAGCAAGCACTGTGAGCCAGGGGAGTAGAATTTGTTGCTCTTTTGGCATTAGTTAGAGGCTGCATAAAGTGTATTCACTGTTGCTGCTAAAAAATAAAACACAAATCTGTATTTTGTGTATGGTCTGTGTGTACTCACTCACCTACACTCTGCAAAGAGTTTTCTTTATGGCCAGAAAACAATTTTCCAAAGTTTCCTTCAAGACCAACACCAAAATCTGTTGTGCTGTTTTGGGACACTCTCAGAAATTCAGGCTTTTAGCCGAAGCCTGAAGAAACCCAACACTGCTGTTCAGAAAGCAAAAACAAACAGAAAAAATTTTCTCAGTGGTTAGAAATAAAAAGCTCCATCAGCATCAGAGATGTTGTATTCAGGGCTCATGAATTTCTGCAGAAAGGCTGGAAAATGAAGAGCAGCTCTGCTGTAGATGAAGAGGGTGTTCTTGGCCTGGGACAACAGCTGTGACAGGTGCAAACGGGCTGTGATGGTGACAACACCGAGACTTCCTGCTCCGGGGACACACACACATGCACAGTGCACACACGCAGGCCTTGGCAGCCAAGGGAGAAGGCACGGATCTGCTGCTGTTCCTGGGCACCTGCTTATCTTCTGCCGGGGTCAAGGAGCAGCCTGGTGAGCAGGCAGGAGGGGCAGAGCATGCCCAGCTGACCTGGGGGATGGCTTTTGCAGGGGTGGCATCCCTTACGTCACTGCCAGGAATTGGGGATGCAGGGAATGTGCTGCTTCCCCAGCCCACTCTGACAGGATGCAGCTGCCCAACCCCGCTCCTGGGGGGGAAATTGGGGCCAGGGCTTTGGGAAAGGCAAACTGTGGTGAAGTGCTGGCAGTAAATGTTGTTTCAACAGTTCAAATGAGGGAGATTGTGTTATAAATAATTTAGATGACTGACTTAAGATTTTAATCCTGGGGCCTAAGTGGGTAATGGCCATGAAGAGAGGAGGAGGGAGGGAGGAAGAGGAAGTGAAGGAAGATCAAAATTAGGCCCAGATTTGCAAAACTGTGCACACGTGTGTGTCTCAGTGTAAGCTGTACACACGTTTCCAAATGTCATCTGTGGTCTCAGGGTCAAGTTCAAGTTCAGGTATGCTTCAGCCTAAGTCTTGGGTGAGCCTTTTTTTTTTTCCTTCCTTCAGCACTGGGACCTTCAGAACTCATTTTAAAATTATAGATCAGGTGTTTCCTTCCTGCCCTTGCATTTCTGGAGTAGAAATCCTCGAATACAGAGAAAGATAATGAACACTCAGCCATGTTTGCATTCCTGTCTATCATGAAAATGTATTCTCTGCTGCAGAACTAATACACTTGGCACTGGGAAGTATTTGTGGCTGTCAGCACTGGGGTTTAAGAGCATCACTAATTACTCCCCTGATTTAGAACTGGTATTTTCAAAGAGCATGGGATTGAGAGCCACTATCATAAATTTTAGTTTTGTGAGCTAGAAAAAGTTATTTTTATGTATGTACTTATTTTTATGTAGCAGAAAATAAGCTTATTTTTCATTGGTAAATAATTGGGGTGAATAAATACTCACAGGTACACGCATGTGTAAATGAAGGAAACAGACTGCATATCAGTATGTACACACAACACACATACCGAGTGAAGATGGGAAAGGAGATATTGTAAAGACCACAGTATGCTGAAACAAACTACCATGCACTTAAAAAAGTTCTTTCTTTCCCGAATTTTAATGGAGAAAATAGTGCATGAATATTAAGGACCCTTTCCAAACTACTCCCAAGAAGTGAAATAATTTTGATAATCTTAGGCACAACCCAGAGAAAGAAGGGTAAGGCCAGGGCTGGAGACGATGGCTCTCCCCCGGCAGCTCTTTCCCCCTCCCCCTGTGCAAATTCTCTTGTATTAAAATGGCAGAGGGAGGCGGGGAGTGGCTGCGGACAGTTTGGCTGATACGAGATAACCGCTGCTAGTCAAATGGTACTTTTAATTGCTCGGGCCAATAAAAAAAAAACAAAACCAAACTTGCTACAGAAGTTAATTTGAATGAAAATAGGAGACACACCCCACAAGCTGCTTTCCATGACCGTGCATTGTGCTGCCTCAGCCTGATGTACAGTTCTAGTCGCAAATAACAGCGAGCGGTCTGGATATACTTCGGTTGCCCATTTTAGCTACGGCGGGGCTGGACGCCCCCTTTTCCCCACCCAGCAGTGCTCCCCCACGCCGTGCGGGGTTTCCCGACAGGAGCCTCGTGTGCCGAGGGAAGGGAACGCGGTGCCGCTGCCCCTTTTGTTCCCCGGCTCGCTGCCGGGTCACGCCGGGGAAGGCACGGAGCGTGGGACGCGGCCGCCCCGCCGGGAGGGCTCCGTGCCGGCTCCGCCTCCGGGGCCGCGTGGGGA
>WEIT01034453.1:110440-217118 GCA_013389985.1 Dryoscopus gambensis
TTTTTTCTTAAGTTCAGTATTACTTGTATTCATTTACAGAATAATTTTTCCCCACTCCTTTCCCCCTTCGTTTTCTTGACAAGATACGAGGGAGGTCCATTTCTTGGTTGACCAGGAGGAAAAAGGGGGCGGTCGGGGGGAGGAGGAGGGGGAGGAAGGGGGAGCTGTTAGCTAGGCAGCAGTTGACACTGGTTTTCAATCTGTAGGTCAAATGCAGCATTTCTGTAACACACAACGTGCATCACACTGACTTACTAGCCACGCATCATAACAATACTTGGGCTTTTTGGTCACCCTGGTGAATTATGCTCTTTTGAGCAATTCATTTCTCTAACATAATAGATGGAGGGGAAGGATACTGTGAGCCACTTCCTCACTGTTGTGTACTCAGATGTACATTGCTCTGGTTTAAACTTACAGACACACAGTGACCTATACAAAGGTTATTGCTTTCTGTGCTGTGTGGAGTGGAAGGGAGGGGGATGTGTGTGATGTGAAGAAACAAATTTTTTTCTGAGTAATCTGTACTCTTAACATGGGATCAGCAGGTGATTGTGTTTGAGTACACAGTGTAATACACAAAGCTGGTAGTAGGTTCACCCAAAGTAAATGATCAGTCTTCTGATGACCTGAATGGACATCAGATCCTCCTTTACTGGCCTCTGGGGGTTTTTGTTCTGTTTCTGAAAAGTATGCCTTTCAGTTAAAAAGTTTGGGGTGAACTTTTGTCTGCTTGTGTATGGAAGAGTTTGTTTCCTATCTGTGGAATTAGCCAGGAATTATTTTGCAATGCCACGTTGTTCCCTGAATTTTGTTACCTATTCTTGGTCCTAAAGGCTAAAAGCCACGTTAAGTTCATTCGTTCTGTCTCTTTTGTTTCCCTCTTTAAGAAAGAAAACCCTGAATAAGCCTAACATGCTGCACTAAGACCTTTTGACTAAAACTGTTGTCCTGTCTCACTGGTAATGTCAAAAGTTAGATTGAAATAGTGTTATCAGAGTGCACAGATGCTGTGTCTGTTTCTCACTAAAAATTTTAGTGACTGGTTGACCAAAGGATCCTAAAGCTTGAAAGTTGTTTGTTGTTGAGTTGTGGAGGCTTTCACCTTCAGGTTAGCTGGCTAGAAAAATGCAGAGTGCTCATGCTGCTCTGTGTCTGAGGGGAAAATAGCACAGACCAGGCCTTGTGTGTTTTTCTTTTTTTTTAAACTTAATGTTCAGTTATACCTCGGGTTTGGCTGAGATATATCTGTAACTCCTTATTCTTACATCAGCATTTTACGTGGGAGTTCCTCTGTCCCCATGCGGAGGGGCAGAGAAAGCATTTCATTTTGTTTCACTTCTCAGCCACATGTGAGCTGCTGCAAAGAGCAGTGAAATTAGGAAAGCTTTGAAAGGTCTGAAATCCTTTTCTGTGCAGCTGCAGGAGAAAAGAGAGGTAGAGCAAGGCAGTGGTGGGATGTCGATCTGGGTATCATGAATTAAATAGTCAGAGAAGAGCAAAAAACTATTGCATGATATGGCCTGTAAGTGAAGAGAGTGTTCTCAGTGGTTGCCTAAGTTTAGGAAGTAAAGGGACTTCATCACCTTTTTGTTAGCATGGAGAAGGATAGCAAGTTCTTGTCTCTCCCTTGTTTTGCCAGAGTATGAGGAAAAGGGTTGAGGGTTGTGCAGCTTTGTTTTTACTTCATCCTTGGAACCAGAAAATGACAAGTTCACACTCTGAATTAAAATACCTTGGTATAAGTGTATAATATCCCTCCCGGCTAAAACTTGCTGTGGCGGTGGCCAAGGAAGGGCCTGATGGGATTCTTTGACTGTAAAAATGCTCGTGGCTGGAATCCTATGTAGGAGGTTGTTCTTATTCACAGCTCCTTTAGTAAATCTCTTTACAGTGGCAAGGCCTATTCCATGAGCTGGCAGAGCCTGTAGTTTCTTTGCTAAAGTTAATGTTGCTATCCTTTTTACCTATCCCAATCTCCCCATATTTTGGGAAAGTACATTCTCACTGCATTGATCGCACTTCTTTTATTATCTCAAAAACTTACAGCTTTATTATTATTGTTACAGTACTTAACACTTTTATTACTATTTGTATAATATGAGTAGCTGTGCAGTAAAGGCAAGGCTTTTGCAGAGGCAGTGTGTGTTAAACAAGCCAGTTCAGCTTGGGAGAAGAATAGGCAAAACTTCTTGGGCTGAAAATCCCATGCCAGAGCTCACTAGACTAAGTAAAACTTGCACTTCAGCTATGCTTCATTGTTTGGCCTTGAGTGCACAGATGTAATGTGAAAAATTGCTATTGTGTCTGCTATTTCTTCTCCTATTAGAACTCAGAATCAATTATTTGCCAGCCCAAAATTCTGTGTGTTAAACAAAGGCTGATATTAGTAGGTCAGCATTTCTTGTGAGTTCTGAAACGGAGACACGGAAGGTTTTGGAGAGGCAAACTATTATGGTTCTTTTAATCCATACAAATGAAACCCACGTGTCCTGTTAATGGAAAAACTCAGTGGAAGGAAACATTGCATATCCTAAAGCTAAATAAAAATCTTTCATATGGAGAAGCACTGATATTGTACTTGACTGTTTTATTTGTTGCTTATTAATTTATGCTATTTGAACTCTGAAAATAGAAGGAAGAAAACATTTGTGAGCACTTTAACACAGCCAGTGAATTTTACTAAAGATTAAAGCTTCCATAATTTTGAGTAGTGTTAAATAACTCCCTGAAGAGAACAGTTACTCCAAAATTTTTACTTGTATTGAAGGCAGATTAACTTTTTTTTTCTCCTTTGTAGCATTACATTTTTAGATTTCCTTATTTGTTGCAATGGCAGTAAAAATACAAGCCACATCTTGCATCTCTGGACATTGGTTGTGTTGGTCATCTTTGGAAAGCAGCTTCTGGGGCTCTTTCCAGTAGAAACAGATGAGGAAAAGCAGGTTTGACTCAACAGCATCTTGTGGAAATGCAAATTTGGGATGTATGTCAGCTGGGAGACTTCAGTCCCTTGCTTGCATTGTTGCTGTCTTGCCGGTTTTTTGGTTTCGTGCTGTTAACAGTTAAAGGAAGTAAAAATGGTGGAAGGAAATCCACCTGTAGTGCTTTCACCCCTCGGCTCAGAAAGGCCTACTGGAAGGTGCTCGCTGCCAGAATGCCGCTAATCCTTGAGGAGCTTGGTCTCTGGCCCACACTGTTAGCTGCACTCTGTGCTTCTGCACAAACAGTTGGTATTCCCAGGCCTTCTTTCGTGACCAAGACTGTGTTGTTTCAGCATTGCCAGAAAATGAAGGGGGGAAAAAAAAGAAACCAGCAACCCTTTTCACTATAGTGAGAAACCTGTCAGTGTAGTTGTGTCTAAGAAGAGTTTAAAAAAAAACCCCCACGATACAGTCGCTGCTGTCTCTTATCTGGAGTGTCTGATCACTGTATGGAAGTGGTGCCGTGGCCATGTCCTAGGGGAGGGAGCTAATACACCCATCCAACTCTGGCTGTTAAAGTGTGCCTCCTCTCTACCTATTTAGGTTCAAAGATTGAAAGTATAATATTGGGACAGCCCCTGGGTGTCTGATTCCCCTAGAACTGTCGTATTTCTCTGGTGGTTTAAAGGCTGTGTTTTATTAGGTTGTATCATCAGCTAGTTCATAGGGTTCTGGGCAGAGGCGCCTATTGATCTGCACAATCAGGACTGTAACCCTTTAACAAGAGGTTGTTATAAGCCCACTTATGGCTTACACTTCACAAGTGCAGCTCCCAGCCTGCTTGTTCTGGTTCTTTCTTTGCAGCTAGTCCTGTGCCTCACAGTCCTAATAGTTTGCAAGTAGTCTGAGTACCCGATGGGTGTGGAGAAAATTGTGTTCTGATGAATGGACTCATCAGAAGAGGGATGAGGAAAAAAAAAGTGCTTTTTAGGTGAGACTTTGGGATCTCCATCTAAGCAAGTGGAAAATTCAAAACCCAACTCCTGAAACTGGAAATACTGGTATCCTGGAAAGCTGTCTCATCTCTTCAGATGACTGTGCCTTAAACTCAGCAGGCAGGAACTCCTGTAGCGCAACAGTCCCTTTGGAAAAGAAAGAAGAGTTAAGAGGGTGTTTGGTTTAATCAGAAATACCAAATCATAATGTACTAATGCCCAGGGTGTTCGGACTGACAGAGGCTGCCTGGTGTCTTGGTAAACCACGCACGCCTTGGGTCTTTAACTGTTGTTTGAGGAGATGTACATCATCCCCAACAAGGGTGTGTTTTCAGAATTAAGTGGTGGAAAACTTAGGTACTGCAGGTTTTCCCTTAAACTCTGGTGGGAGAAGAGGAGCTTTTCCCCCTCGTCGTAGTTTGCTCGGTGCCGTACTTCCTCATGGGCTATATTTGTCTTGCCCTCCTTCTCAGAGGTCACAGCCTCTGTGAATGTGCTGTAGTGCAGAGCAAATGAGAAGGTCCTGGACAGGCGCTCCACCAGAACAGAAGCTGTTGCCAAACCCTTGGGTTTTTGTTTCAACTCTCCTGGAGTTTAGGTACAGTCGAAGGGTCAGAGTAGCGTCCAGCCGCCCTGGGGAAGGGGGAAGGTGACTCCTGCTATCTCCTTACTGGGCTGGCAGCCCTGCTGGTGTGTGGGCGAGGCTGTCTCATCTTCTTCTGTCAGTGGTACGTACTGCTGGTCCAGTCACCTGGGCAGGAAAGGCTGCCAGTCCTACTACTGCAGAGTGAAGCTGGACTTTTAGATGCTGACACTTCAGCTTATCCTCTGTTTTTAAAATCCACCCTGGAGAAAAAGATGAGTAGTGCTCAAGTTGGAAACTTTATTATCCACACCTCTGCCACCTCAGCAGCAGTACAGCTGTTGATTTGGTGCCATATCTTTTACACCTGTGGGCTGCTTGCCTGAGGGGAGGCCGTTTTTTGCTCAGTAGTCAGCTTTTACCCAGCCTATTCACTCGTCCTGTGAAGGGGTCCTAAGAAGAGGCTGTAGTGGTGAGCACGGCTCCCACTCAAACATGTTTTGAGGCATGGCTTTGGAGCTTTCTCATTATTCAAATAGCACCGAGAACATCCTTCTCAAACCTTAATGCTGTTGTAAACAAACAAATCTCTGTGTAGCCAAAGCCTGTGGCTTCCTTCCCTGCCTGGCACATGCAGTGTTTGTATGTGGAGGTAATAGCTGTCTCATGTACTGACAAATGTATTAATGGCTGGACTGGAATTAATACTAGGTAGAGTGACTGCTTTGTTCTTCATAGCTGGTTCCTGCTGCTTAATGAGGTGCTCTTAAAACTCTTGTTTTCAGTCCTGGTTAGGTCTGTGACTTGGCCAAGTGAAGGCTTAGAGCTCCCTGTGATTAGTCATTATAATTAGCTCGGAAATCTTTGCCTCTGTGATCAAGGCACACTGTATAATGCGGCTTATAGTGGGCTCTAGCTCTGTCACATACCTTCAGAGTAGTATGGATGACAGTGCTCTGCTGGACATATGTATATATTTAACTGTGTTGTAACTTTAATATACCATTCCTTCATAAGTGCCAGGCAGGTAAATCTGAAGTAACTGCCTCCTCAGAAACGTGTGGTTAGTGCTAGTCCCCGCTTCCCTCAGACAGGGCAATTTCTGGCTATGGCCAAGACTTGACTTACTCATACCAAGTGTAAGGTAAGATTGAGACATGGTGACTAGTAGCTGAGTACAGAGAGCAAATGAAAAAGAAAACTTTGGGGTAGTTAGAGCATGCCTCTTTCCTAGGAAGTCTGTACCTCTTTCTGCACTGGGTGACCTTGTCTTTTGAGGCTTCGACTTGGCAGTATAACAAGATGAGCAATCCCACATTAGGTGTTTTAACTTGAAATAGCAGTTTGAAATTCAGTTCTTGAAAATACAAAGTTGATTTGTAAGCTAAACCTGATCTTTAAAAGCACTTTTTAAGGAATGCTAGATTAGTTGTCTCTTTCTTTAAAATTTACAAGCTTTTAATTTATTGTTCCTTATGAAAGTTTTGATGACTTTGTGCTTTCTGAAAGTGCAAGAGGATGTGTTCAGCCTTCGTAAAGGCAGTGAAAGTTTCTCCAGCATACTGGAGAATTGGGGTGCTTTTGTGCTCCTTACATTGTTTTGAAATGCAACTGGTTGTGATGAGACTGGCTTTAAGTATTGTAGGTCAAACTCAATAAATTTGCTGTACTTTGCATGTACGGTTTTGAGATGAAACAAGTGAGTTTTACCTACCGTTCCAAGTATCTTAAAAAATTCAGCTTTATGCAGCAGCTTGCTCTTTGAACTTCATTAAGGAAGTATTCGTAAGTGTTGCCTCTCTGGGGGAAGGAGTCTGCAGTAGTGTGATAAAATTGCAAAAATACCCCCTTGTGAGGCAATTTTATTCTATTCTTCCCCCTTTAGCCCTGTCCTTCTATCGTGCAGGTATGTCTAGGGGACATCAGTAGGGTCTCATAGGTACTCTGTGTGTGTAACTAGATGTGTCTCTGGAAAAATATCCCCTGGCCCTTTTAGGGGCAGGAGTTCAAGGTTGTGAGTTTTTGTCCTTAGTTATTTAATCTTTCTTGCCCCCTCCCCTAACTCTGTGCTCTTCACCTGGATGGATTTCACAAATACTAACCTGAGAGAGCTTGTTTTTGCAGTGAAGTTGTCTAATTAGGGGAGTCTAACCACGTGGCTGTCTATTGCAGCTTTTCAGTTCTGCTCTCTGTAGGTATCTGGGATAAGCTGTCATGATAGCATGTGCATGTACTTTTAGATGACTGGATGTTTTACCAGATTGGGTTTTAGTTCAAAGAGAGACTTTGATTGGAAAGTTTGGTATTGAAAATGATTATTAGTATATATGACCTTGAACTGGTGTCCTTCTAGACTTTGTAACCCTAATGTGACAGCACAGCATAACGAATGTGTAATCGTAGTTGTGGCTCCTGGGTTCAGAAATCCCTAAGGAATATGTATAAACAAGGCTTGCATGCCGGGGTACAATGCCTGCTGGTCTCTGGAGAGGGTACAGAGAGATTCTAGTTCTACCAGGGGGCTTGGGGGCAGATAAAGACTAAGAAAACCCTCTCTTGAGTAGGAAATCACCTTCTCTGTGGAGGAACTGAATTGACAGGTCTGGGAAAATTTGGTCTACGTAACAGCATTCTTTTGTAGCAATGCTTTATGTGCTGCTTGTATTGAAATGCAACGAGTTTTTTTCTCTTTCCTCTGACTTCCCACCTTCTTTGTGTGTCCAAACTCATCCCATTCTCATCAGTAACACTGGTTTGAATTTTAGCCCTATGTAAATGGTGATGGGGGGATTCTTCATCTCCTCCCCACTCTGTGTTGAGAGCCCATTGCCCCATGTAGCAGGTGCTGTTGGCTGGAGTTGTGCGTAGTTCTGCATTTAGGTTGCTGACAGCTGTGTGAGAAGCTAAAAGTGTTGCATATGTAACCCAAGCTTTTTTGTTCTAAAGAATGTAAAATGATCAGTGATACCAGTGTGCACATCTATTCCTTTGGCTGACGTCTCTCCATCCTTAGGAGGGAGCTGGTGTGGGTGCTTCGGGGAGGAGTAAAGGACTGCGAAGGCAGGCAGGCATACCAGGTGTAGCATTTGTACTTTCTCGATATTGTTTTCTGTCTGGGAATCTTAAAGATGTCCCTCCTGGGACCCTTGTGCTGATTTGTGCAGCTGCTACCACACTGTTCATGACAGTAGCCATGGGAACACAAGTAGGATGATACAAGTTTAAAACTCTAACTTGTTGCTAGGCAGACCCAGCTCAATGTGTGGATTAAGTAGTCTTAACAACAACAAAAAAACCCACTCCAGATATTCTACTGCTTCTGTGGGGGAAGACAGCTGAGCTCACCCCTAACTCTGGGTCTTGAGGCTGGAAGAGTAAACCAGCCCCAGAAGAGTCCCCTGACACCAGCCAGCCTTGGGGGAACCCCCTCTTGTACCTCTGAATCATGAGTAAGTGGTGGCTGAGGGGCAGCAGCAGTTTCAGCAGGTAGGTTTGGACACAACCTTTTCTAAAAACCCAAGTGCTGTGAAGTAAAGCCGTGTACCTCCCAATGCAAAACTGTTGTGCCACTCAGTCTAAAAGTTTTAGCCTGCATTAAAATAGGTACTGCTACTATACTCTAAACAAAGGTCATGGGCTTAAAATATCACAAGATCACTTCTAAACTCTGGCTGTAAAAACTTAAAATTATGACTGAGGCAAGGTAAACACCTTCAAAAATTGCACTGCTTTTGCACACTGTTAACATAGGTGCTCTCTGTGCTGGATGAACTGGTGTAGACCTTTTAACTTGTTGATAAGTTGTTTTGTCCCAAGCTTGTGTTTTGGCATTTTATGTTCAAGAAACAAGGGCACCCTGTTCCCTCATGTTATTTTTGTCATCGATGTCTGACAAAGGATGTATGGCACATTGCAGGGGCCCAACGGGAATTGGAAACCCAAACTTGAAGGGAGCGATGGCCCCTGTATGCTTCTTGAGGGCTGAGCTCCAGCATGTCTTTGTCCCTGCAGCTGTTGGCTTCCTGTATCACAGCAGTAATTAGTTATGCTCTGGCCACTGGTTTAAACGGATCTTTTTTATTTTATAAACATTTGCTGTGCAGTAACTGTCATTCCTGTTGGAATAAGGCCATTTATAGAGATGCTCCCAATTACCACCTGCTCTTTTTCTTTCTTAGCAAAATACACTCTTACCTAATTTAACCTCCCACTGCAATTGCTTTGAAGTTGTTTTCACTTTGCATCTTGGCTCACTGCTATACCTTTTCCCTCTGACCACCCTAACAAACAGTTTTTTTGCAATTATCCTTGTTTGTCCTTCCAAAAATTACCTGCTTCTGGGGAGAAAGCCTACTTGCTTAGTTTTCCCCAAACATTTTTATAGTCAACTCTTACAAGAAAAAAGATTTCTTTCCTTTAGTGCGTTTCAGCACTTTTTTTCGTTTCCTGAGTGCTATTTGTGGTTCTCCAATTTTCATTAGAGTTTTAGTACAGTTTATGGATTCTGTCCACCCTGTTACTAACCCAGCCCTGCTTGGATTTCTATGCTCTTCTCTGTGCTCCCGAGTCCTCTTTCTTGGTACTTTGTTCATCCAGGAGAGACACTGGTGTCTGAGCATCATTGTAGTTGTGTTGTTCTAAGTTCCCTCTCGGGCTGGAAGAAAGTGGTCATGATTTTTACTTTGTTATGATTTTGCTCTGTAAGAGGGGAAAATACAGCCGAACTCTGTCCTTTAACCTCTTTTACAACTTGCATGCCTCTCTGGACATGGTATCTGCCTGCTTTTCAAGCATTTGTGTAGCAGTGATGGTTTTGCCTTTTCAGGCTCCTTAAGGCTTTTGTTTCATCACTGAAGAATTTCTGCCTCAGCTTCTCCTGTGGAAGCTACTTGTTCTTGTAGGAGCAAATGCTCCCCTCCGCTTTAGCTGGTGGAGCATCTGTCTCTTTGGCCAGTTGTGTCACTCTTCTGAACTGTTGCTGCTGTGAGCAAACAGGTATGTGAGAAAGGTGAGAGAGTTGACCTTTTCTTCAGCCAGGGCTGCCCTGGGAACGGGCTGAGTGCTTGTCTGGAACCTTTAGCTGGCCCCTGCCGGCTGGGCACTGAGGCTGAATTGCTCAGAGTAGCTCTGAAGCCTGTCCTATGAATTTGGAGAGAGAGGGGAGGTCTCTTTCCCTGTTTTGTGAATAAAGCAAACCTTGAGGTTGCAGGCTGACTTAAATCTGCAAACAGTGAGGATATGCAGGAGCTTTTCTCTTTGATGTAGTCTGAGCCTTGGGCTCATTGTTGTGTGTGATGAGGGGAGGCTTGGAGGGTACAGCTGGATCTCATCTGAAGTTCTCATCACCTCTCTTCTCCTATTAGGCTTTATGCAAGTATCGAATAACTTGGGAGAGAGGCTTGCTGGTGGGAGCTTGGTGGTGGAAGGATGATTTTTCAGAGCTGTCCTCTGGATTTCAGTCCAAGAGCTGAGTTGCTTGGCAGATCATTTCTTCCTGTGTGTACTGGCTCTGAGAAGTGGGTCTGCTCTCTGGGAAACTGCTGCATTGTGCTCTAGCTCTTTCTGCATTTTGGGTGGGTTTTTATTCCTCTTGGTTTGATTTTCTAGATGATTCTCCCCCAAGATTTGCTTGGGATTGTGAGTGCATGGGAAGAAACTGGAAGTTTCTTTTCTTGGGCAATTTCAGGTGAAACGGCAAGCTGTCCTCCATGCACAGATCAGGTGCAGTCTTTGTGGTGCAAACAGGGCAGGCACAAATCCAGCCATTCTGCCAGCAGGCTGAAAATTGGCAAGGGTTTAGGAGGGTATTTGTAGATTTGGGTGAAAAATTACTTCTTCTACTGGAGCAGATGCAAAGATGATTGGAGTTGGGAGATCTTGTAGTTTGCTCTGGTGCAGCTAGTGACTGGGGAACATCCATGTGCTGGTGCAGAGTGGGATGGCAATCTAAGACTGACCACTACTGGTTTGAAAGGACAGATGTGGATTGAGAAGACATTTATAAATGCTAAAGCTGTTTAAAGTGTGTGTGCAAGTAGTTACGTTAGGCAGATTCATGTTGTTTATTGTACTCTTATTGCTGAAGTTATTTTGAGGGATGGAGGAGAAATAAAGACAGAACTTCTTGAACCCCTAATGATATTTTTAGAGATCATAAAAGCAAATAAATGAGCTGTTGGAGAGTTAGACTTGGAAGCAGTCTTTGTTGCTCAGACACATGGTGGGAAAGGGGACTGTTTGATGCCCTCTTACCTGAGTTCTTGTGAAAGAGGCTCTGGGAGCAGACACCGGGCTCCTCTTGGAACCAGCCATCCCCAAGCTCAGTTTGGTGGAATGCTGTCCTTTCTGGTTATTGCTCCCTCTGCTGTGACTGCTGTCTCCCGCAGCAATACCTTCATAGCAGCAGCCACGTCCTTTTGTTTCAGCTGGAGAGAAGGAAACCACTGGGTGCAGTAGCGTTGCTTGCGAAATGATTTCAGTGTCTGCTGGGTGAAGGGGTAGGAGGAGATGTGATGGGGTCTCTGAGAGATGGATAGGAGAAATCTTTCCGGTGACTCTGTAGTTTGCGTATTAATACAGGCAGTGGATTTAATTCATGCTGCCAGACTGGGACAAAGCTTGGAGCAGGTACACACCCAGAGCCTGCTTAAGTCGGATAGATGCCTGCTGAAATGTTTATCAAACATGAGAATAAAAGGAAAAAGGTTGTATTTAACCTTTTTTTGATGATGCATTTTAAAAATAGCTATGTTTCTAAAGTCAGCAGTTACAACCAGGGTTTGAAAAATGCACTTGGCACTTGTAAGCCACAGTGGCAAACACCTGTGCTGCAGTACGCCTTGCCGCAGGAAGGGCTACCAGGGTCGGGTGCTGCTCGCTTACCCTGGTGCTTCTTGGCTCTTGCAGCAGTGTTCTCCTTGTGTGCTAGAGTTGCCTTTGCACTCTTACTGCTGCTCCGTTCTTTCTTATTCACCAGTAGACATAATTTGGCTTGGTATCTGTATTTCACTGCTGTAAAAGTGATTCTTAGCCTCTGGAGTAGAAAAGAATGAATCTAGTTACTCTTAGCTCAGTTTTACACCTGTAAAACTATGGCATGCAGTTGAGGCACTGAAGCTGCATCCAAACTAAGGAAGACACTACTGCACTAATGTGCTAATTTTATACCCTTACTTGGCAGGTTGCCTTTGTAATCAAAGGGCTGGAAATTTTTCAGTTTGAACAAAATGTTCTAAGTAGCTGTGCTCTAGGTGGAAACAGATTTGATATGGGATACTGCCTTCAAAAGAAATCCATCTTTCCATATCCTTCTGGGCATAATCATTCTAGCTAAAATTCGCTTTTGTGACTAAGTGAAGCTGTAGCCAAGATCTGAGTAAGGCTTACCTGTGGAGTTTCCTTTGCAGAGGTGTGTCTTATCAATCTCTGCATCTCATGGGAATGGAGGGAAGGGGATGTTTTCAGGAAGTACCTGGAAGCTTTAGGAATGACAGTTGTAATGAATTTCAGCAGAACTATTCTATTACATGTCATTTTCTCCCTGTTTGATTAGTAACTATTGTGTGGGCTTGGTGGAGAACTTGGTCAAAATACAAAAGCATTTTTAAACAAGTTTGACAGAGAATGTCCTGGTGAGTTGTACAGTACCTGACACATGGAGATTATGCAGTAGGGAGTAAATATCTGATTCTCATCAATAGTGTAAAAGTAATTAAAAGCATCTTTTGATCCCCTTGGGTTTTTTGCCCTTTGTTTTAGGGAATCGGTGACCACTGACTAGAGAACATATATATCCAGATTTACGTTTTCCAACAAAAATGTCCCTAGGAACAGAACAATCACAGAACAGTCATGTATTTCTAAAGTGATTTGAAATGAAATGCTAACTCAAAGGCCATGTTTATGTTACTGGAAAGCTTAAAACAAATGGCAGAATTGCTTTCAGGCTGTATGAAACATGTTTTTCTGTGGCCTTTGGTTTGTTTTTTTTTAAAGTAACTTCCAGTGTTCATGAATCTAATATAGAAATTTCAATATGCTATTTTCTAATGAGCCTAAAGTTTCTCCTCCTGCAATACTGTAATGAGAGCTGACTGTGAAACTTCATTGCTGAGATAAAACAAAACTCTGTGTGCCATATGTTAAAAGGACAAGCTGACTTGACAACAGCAAGGTGTTTTATCTTCTGCATTTTGGCACAATTTTGTAGTCCTGGAGGGCAACTCTAGGGGGAGAGAAATTGGTGAAGATTGGAGAATGATGTGAGAAGGCCTTGTGAGGTCAGCAGAGCTGGAAGCTTCAGTGTCTAAGATGGGAGGTGGGTAACAGGGAAGGAAGAAGACCAAGATCGGCTGGAAAGTGGCAGTAGGCACAATATTAATTAAAAAAAAAAGTATCTCATGTTTTTAGTGTGAAGATACTTGGCTGTTCTTTCTGTTGTTTTGTGATTTGATAGATTAAACATACAGTTTTCAGTTCAGGGGAGTGCAAATCCACTCTCGTAAACTGGAGACTATGGTCTTGAAATGAATTCCTGACATTGGAAGATAGCCAGGGCTAGGCTAGTGGGGTGGCACTAGAAGGGAAGCTACATTCATGACAGTACTGAACTATCCCAAGACTGGTGTGTCTGATGGCCTGACGCCGCCACATGGAGCTTGAGCTACTGCTTCTGCCTACAGCACCTCTTCTTGTCTGTGTTAGGGACTTATGTACGTGGCTCGGTACTGCTGTGGCATCCTGGGCAAATAGGCAGCTTGCCTGGTGATGGGAGAGCCAGAGCAGGCCTGTCCTTCCTTTCTCTCCTCTCAGGCAAGGAGACCTGTGCCTTTTTCTGCTCACATACCCTGTGCCAGACCTGCAGCTGCTCAGGCCATTCAGCTGAAGGTCTTCTTTGCTGTGGCTTCTGTTTTATCCTTTCCAGAAGCAGTGTGCTTAGAAGTTGAGGACTTACATAGTGGGGTACATGTTGAGTTTGGCACCTGCTGTTGTTGTTGTCACTTGTGATTTCCTGTGACCATCAGCAAAGTGTGATGTCCTCCACAGCACTGTTTACGTGGCCCTGCTGTGCTGGACTTGGTCACCATGGAGCTGATGACTTGCTTGCCATAACCTGTGATAAAGGTGTGTGGGGGATTGCAAGTGTGTGTTTCTGCTGTATATTTTATTCTCCTGTTGGTTGTCCTGCCTGTCCTTTGAAGCCAGGCAGCATCCCTTTGTACAGCTGTGAGGGCATGGGGACCTCGTGTATGATTACCTGTATTGTGGCAGGCTGCTGGAAGTGTGAGCGAGCCAAGTGAACTGCTGGCTCTGGGGAATGTGCCCGAGCCAGATGCAGGAGGAGCCAAACTCTGTAAGTCACCATGCAGGCCAGCTCTTGGCACGACATTCAGCTGAGTAAAGTTGCAGGACATGTGCTTTGCAGGATCTAGAGTCTGGATTCAGGTCTGAGTGGATCTTCTAAAGTCTTGTTACTTCTGTTCAGGCTCGAGTTTTACAGTAGAGGTCCTGTTCCTCCACCTCTGGGTTTTACTCCATATAAGTTCTTGGCTAAATACTTGTTTGGGTTAAGGAGCCCTTATAGCTTTCTCTCTTTCCACCTCTAACCTCCTTTCTTTACAGACGCCTTGCTTCATCCCTGAGCAGCACAAAGTCTTTTTGTTGGAGGTGGAAATATTGTTACTGCGCTCCTTTCTGGACCTCTAAGAGGCTGGGACAGGCCTTGTCTAACTCAGATCATGTGAGTCATGTCAGTTCCTGTTCCTTGTGCTGTTTGACAGACCTACCCCAAGCAGTCAGTCACTTGTGCACTGTTCCCACGGCATGTGTTCGGAGCAGGACCCTCCTTTGCCGCTGGGGTGTCCTTGATGCAGCAGGTGGTTACTCTGGTGCTGAGTTTTGTCAGGTGTGCCCAGAACTGTGTTCAGTAAGAACAAGCACTTTGTGCAGGCATGAGATCCCTCTTGTACTTGGGTCACGGTACAGTTACACCCTGGTGTTTCACAGATGCATTCATGTCACACAGCTGTAGGATGACAAAGCACTTCTTGTCAAAACAGATGTTTAAGTGGCTATTTAACTCACATTGTAGTGAGCTACCTCCCTGCAACTACAACTGAGGGGAGCAGGAGTATGGGCTAGCACTGAGGGAAGTGGTGAGAATACTGCCTCCAAATGGCCATAAGTACATAGTCCTTGGTCGTGGCCAAGCACATCTAAAGTGTTAGTGAAGCGAGCGAGGGAATGAAGTAATGATCATGGACAGACCCTGGAATGAATTGGACAGGGGAAGCTGTCAGCACACCAAAAATGGCCCTTCTGTGTAGATGTCTGACTAATTGGCAGTGATGGGGGAAGCGCACGTAGGATGCTGGGATTTGACACAAGCCTATGAAGGGCTCTTGGGCATATCTGACCACTGCCAGTAGCTTGACTGATAGGTGAAGCTGACTGATGGGTTCCTTTCAGGGTTTAGATGTGTAGGAACAAGAGGTGGGCAGTGGCAAGGGAAGAAAAACAACCTGTTCTTTCAGTCATTTGGATTGTCAGAGTATGAGCTTGTGCTGGGATTGGGGAAAATGAATGCTTTTGCCTGCAGCATTTATGGCGCTTGGTACCTACTTCTGTCTATATAGAGGAGCTTGGGACATTTGTGTGCCACAGGAAAAGTAGAAACTGTTCCTGTTCAGGACAGAACTTTTAGAGTACAGTTAATTTGGGCAGTAAGATGAGTAATTAGCACCTCTACTCTGCATGTATATTCGCCACAGCTAAGTATTCATCAAGTTCTTAAGTTTTGTATTCTCTTAGCCCCTAGCTGGGTCGCCTCTTTGTACAATGGAGGCTGGACTTGAATGAATGAGAAATCAGTTGGGAGGTGACCCAGCATGCTACACAGATAATGTGATGATATTTCTTCCCCTTCCTCCTTTTTGCCCAGTGGCTTCAAACCTTGTTCTGGAAAAATATCCTCCAGCTGATTTTTCAAACGGGGCAACAGACAAGCCTTCTCTTAATAAGAGAAGGTAAACTTTGTTTAGGGTGCTCTGCCCTGCAGCAAAGAACTCTGACATCTGAAGGTAAGAGGTGGTGGCAGGGAGAACACTCCAAAAAGAGCTTGATTTCATTAAGCAAAGTCACCTAAAATCCTGACACGTGAGAATCATTGCCACTTGGTGGAAAGGGTGACAGGTGTTTCACCATAGGAAACTCATTGCTTGACTTCCAGTGTGACCTTGGGCAGAAAGCTGAACAAACCTTTCAGCTTTCTCTGCTTTGTGTTAAAGCTACCTATGTTGTTCAGTATGGGGATGAGAATGGAGTGGACAAATGTGTATGAATGTAGAAACATTAGAGAAGAAAAAAAGCAGCCTGAGAAGAGTTTGTGCTTTATGAGGCAGGGCTGGAATTCTGTCTGATTTGGTGACAAGTAAGATGGGAAGAGGAGATGTCAGTGTTTGTGGTCTGCTGTATTAACAGAATTGATGCATCTGAAGTCTGGTCTGACCACAACAGACTAATTCACGTTCTGGACATAGAACAGGAAGAAATGTTCCTTTGTAATCTGTCTTCCAAAAGTCAGAAGTGTTTCTGGCTGCAGGCTAACTAGGGTGCATTAACTATTCCACTGTGAATTCCTTGTGGAGACAGTGTGCTTCGTCTGGCTTTATTGCAAAGCAAAGCAGGTGCAGCTAGTGCTTGGCTTGCCTGGCTACCTTGGGGAGGAGCCTGCATTTGTGCACTGGGCGAGAGGGAGAGATGTCTCTAACAGGGAAGGCAGAGGCTAAGTTTACACATTTCCCCTTCAGGCTGCTTGGAAGGAAGAGAAATATAGAATAAGTAAATGTGTGTTGGGTTTAGCCTCTGTTGTGCCAGACCTCTTCTGTGCCTTATGAGCAGCCTTGACATGTCTCAAAGTTTAACTCCTTCCCTCTGCCTGCAATGGAGTGATGAGGGACCAAATTTCCTGGACTGTACAGTCCTGCTCATGTATGGGCACATTTTTCTGGTTTACCTTAACTTTGTAGTTGTGGTGCTGCCTTTCTTGCTTGCTCATGAAAGAAAAACTGCTCCCAAGGACCACTGAAGTTGGGGAGTTCTCTGGTCTGACTGCTTTGGTGTTGTCCCTTTCTTAATGTCATTTCTGTGGGTGAAGCCTGGCATCGTAGAGCAGCCACAGCCCTGGAGCCAAGGGTTTCACTGATTCAAGAGAAACCCTCTCACCCCTTACACAAAGGTTTTGGAGGGTGGTTCTTGACAATTTCTGCTCCATGGTTTTTGTTTGTGAAATAGTCACAGAAAAGGGCTTCTGAAAATCTGGAGATCTCTGCCCTGAAAATCTGTGAGGGAATACAAGGTACCAGAGAAGGCAGGGAAGCTCTTCAGGGAAGTGTCTGGGAGGCTGGATTCAAGCAAGGGCCTGAAGCCCAGAATTTCCAGCACTCAAAGGCCTCATCTACTGCAAAAGCTGGAGAAGGGAATATCAAGTGATGCTAATAGAAGCATGTTCAGTTCTTCCAGATTTCTCTCTAGCTGCTTGCTTGAATAAACACCCTCTGCATCAGTCACACCATTCATTGTCTCATGCCTCTGAGCTATGCTAATTTTCCCCATGACGGTGTAAAACAGGAAATGAATTCAAAATCTTTACTGAATGACAACTACAGAACTATCCCCTGTGAAGTGATGAGAGGACAGCTGGTCTACAGAGACACCACAGCATTTGTCACTCGGCCATGTGCAAGGTAGCCAGAGGGTGCCGAGTGCCCGCCACGTTTATCAGAAGTCCTTGGTAGTGGAGCTCAGGTTTGTTCCAGCCCACTCTGTGCAAGGTGTGTCTGTACATGTTTGTTATTTGGAAACTTCAACAGAACTTGTGTTCAGTTGGCTCTTGGAAGGGAGAGATTAAAAGCACGTCCTAAATGTGTCTGCTGTGGTCTGTGAAAACCACGGTCTATTGGATAGTGAAATTATCTTCCTGGGTTCAGTTATAATGGAGCCTTAGGGCATCCTGAGGGGAATAAGCTCTTGTTACTCTGATGTAGAAGCATAATTTAAGGAGGCCCCTCTCAGGGTTCAAGGCCTCCTAGTGACCTACTTTACCATGAAGAGATGCTATCGTGACATGGACAAGCAGGAGCTGCTCCAAGGCTATGACCAATTACACTAGGCTGTAGTTTGACGTGTGTTCTGACAGATGGGCACACAGGTGAGCCAAGAAGAGGGCAAGAGGTCAGAGTAGCTAGAACAGCTTCTCCTAGATCTTGCAGCCAAACAGACGTTGTCCTAATCAGCTCTGTGTGGGAATAGCTTGCAGATAGAAGAATGAAACAAACACTGGCTCATCAACCTGCTTGCTAGTATGCACCCAAGGTTTCTGGGAAATGTATTTCTGTAAGGTGTATTTCAGCAGGGCATTTCGTGTATCAGACAAATTGGTCTGTAGCTCTTCCTTGGTTATCACAAGATTTTTTGCAGGGTGTGTTTATCACACTAACATAAATCATCCATCCATCTAGTGACAAAAATCCCTGCTACTTATTCCTAGAAACTGGCTTTCAAATTGTCAGAATGTGAACACTCTGGTGGGCTTTAGCAAGTCTCAAGTGCATTGTGCTGGCTTGGTCCCTGCTTGGCACAATATGTGCAAAGGATCCCGGATGGAGCCTCTGGCTGCAGGAGCATTTGCTGGAAGTCTGGCTGCCTGCTGCTTGTGTCTTCTCAGCTCTGTGAAATTTTATGCTTTTAAGTGAATTATCTTTCTCAGTAACTGGTCCAGGGCCTTGGAAGAGAGAGGTGTGCAGCACCATGTTCTGCTGTAGAGATGCTTGCAGGGGAGCAGAGAGCAATGTTGGCTGGTATTTTGAGAGCAGTCCTTGAGGCCCATCATTCTTAAGTACACTGTGACTGTCACCAGGCAAAGCTCTTTCCTCATGGCTTTTTCATTTAGAGCTTTAAAAATTTTTGGAGTTAGGGGTTGCGTGCAGGCTTGTGATGGTGGGATCCACTGTTAGTTTATCTTTGAGACAGAGGTGTGGGTCATCTGCTGGCAAGTAGAAGTCCCCCGTGTAGGTGCTACGTGACCAGAAAAGCCCACCCTTCTACAGCAGAACTTGCAGGGAGCTGATTCAGTATAACTGTACAAAGCACAGCCCTGCCAATATAGCAGGGTACATACTGGGAACGCTCTGGGGATGCTTTTGTACTTAACTGCTATGGAGTGAATCCATGAACTTCAGAGTGTAAATGCCGTGACCCAGAGCCCGGCTAGGTCAGTGGAACAAGTCCCTGTGGGTTGGAGGACTGTAGGCTGAGCCTTGTATTGCCATTTATCCTCTTCTCCAATTTATGATGTTGAAGAATTGTGGGGGTTTTTCCCTGTCCTATCACTTTTATTTTTATGTAGCTAGTTTTAATCCACAGTCTTGTCTTACCCTGTCACCTGTGATTCTCCACAATTATAAGTTGGCAAGAGACTTGATTAAAGCTTAGCAATATGTTAGAATGTTTTTTAGCAGTCTAGGAGCTCTTATGATAAGAACAAGAAGATTTGTAGAACCTCAGCATCTTGTCTTCATTTGGTTTTTTGCTTTAATAGCTGTCTCCAGTGATCTTTTTCAGGCAGTTCACCTGGTGGGGAGGTAAGACTTACTGTTCTGAGCTTTTCAGAATCACTTCTGCCCACCTGCTTCCCAAAGATTTTCTGCAGTTGGTACCACAGAGTAGCAGTGCCTGGTTGGAATAAACTGATGTAGCACATACAGAAGGATGGACTGGGGAAGAAGGGGAGGAGAATTGTATCTGAAACTCCAAAAGCAGAGATTATCATCTTTGTTATGACTGGTACCTTGCTTTTCTTTCTAGTTCATTACTTTATTACTTCTTTTCCCTGTGCACTAGTTTTTGAAATACTGCTAGAAAAGGAAAGGCATAGATGCAGTTTCCTCTGTTCTGAAGTCTTCACAGAGATAGATCATTAGCTTCTCTGTAACTAACTTACCATCCTTAACTACTGCTCTTTGTTCCTGGGTTTTCCAGAAGATCTTGCTGACTTGCATCAAAACAGGAAGTCTGCAATGCTGTAAATAACTGGGTGGTTCAGTCTGATTTTTTTTTCCATCCAACACTTTACCAGACTGAGTTAAAACTCCTTTTTATTGACATCAGTCATGCTGAGCTAGGGCTAGACTTTCCCTTGGCATGTAATAATTTATCAAGTTTCATTATGGAGAAATGTGGGATTTGAGGGAGAGTGGGATTGGTCCTGCCTTGTCCTTCTGTTGTATTTTGGCACTATTCCCTCCAAAGATACTGTATGTAAAGACATTGCAGAATGTCAGAGCATCCTTGGACTCAGCCTGAAGGTTGCTGTCTGTCTTAACCTGACAGTAGGAAAGGAAGGTTTAGTTCAGCAGCATCTGAGGAGCACACTAGATGGACACAGAGGATTTTGGTTTCCTGGTGAAATTTTGCTGCTGAATTGATACCATCATACCAGTATAACCATGGAGCAACCTCCCTGCAGTGCAAGAATGGGCATAATCTGATGCAACTCCTTTTTCCCCAGTAACTGCTCAGTTTAACTTGCTCTCATCTCCTGTATCTGTACTGAGATTTGAGTTATGTCATAACTGTCCTTGCTTGGCTTAGCAGCTACGGGTAGGTTAACTGTACTCTGCAGTGAGATTCCTGGGTGTAAGAAAGAACTTCATGAACTTCTGCTGGTAACTCAGGTATGTGGGTATCATTGTCCTGCTGTACTCTTTTCGTAGTTTAAGTAAAGCTCAAGCTGTATAGCACATCTCTGGCTACCGATCTGCACATGGTTCTGCCTCTTTGTCTATACTAGAAAGCTTTTCCTGTGTGAGCTGAACTAGGCTGTGAATTTAATCTGCTGTAGTTAAGGCATTATAACCCTTACAGAGGAAGTCCAGTCACTTTTGAATAGCTTGCTTTTCCCCTTCCTTCCTTTTCCTTTCCTATGGGGTCACCTATTTAGAAAGGAGTTTTGTGAAACCTTAAACAATATTTGGGAAGCTGCAGACTTTCCTAGGTAGGCAAGACTTCTCATTTCCTACTAGATTCCATTCTGAAGCTGTGAGCCCAAGGACATCTTTCTTTTGTCTGGCTGGAGTGAATGGTTTCTGGTTTTGCTTTGCCCTCTCTGGCCAGGAGCCGCTTTATGATCTTTTGTCTGAAGCAAAAATGAAGGAGCTACCAAGAGACTTGCCCAGTTAACTGGCCTGACGCTGGTGTCTGCTCTTACTAGCACTGGAACCAGATATGCCACTGCTGGTGGTGTCTGCAGTGACAAAGTTAGACATAACTGAGGGTGTGACCGCAAAGCATGGTAGCTCCCCTGTCCCCTGCAGGACTCCACTTTTCCTGTTGTGGTTTTTTTTTTTGTTTTTGTTTTTTTTTTTTTTTTTTTTTTTTTTTGGGGTTTTTTTTTTNTTTGTTTTTTTGGGTTTTTTGTTTGTTTGTGGTTTTTTTGTTTGTTTTTTTTTGTTTGTTTTTTTTTGTTTTTTTTGTGTTTGTTTTTTTGTTTGTTTGTTTTTTCCTTTCACCTCAGAAAAGACTTTTTTGTAGTTCAGTCTACTGTGGAAGTTGTTCTTCAGCTGGCACAGTGATCTGCCTGTGTTGTAAGCTGTTTAACAGTGGGTGATTCATTCTTTGGGTGTGATGGATGCTATGGCCACCAGGAGGTAACTTGAATTGACTTTCTGTGGTCTTCTCACTTTGAACTGCATTATGACAAATTCCCCCAAGGTCAGTCCTTGCCTGGCTCATGGAAGGCAGCAATTCTTTCTGCTCTGGAGTGTGGAACACTGTCCTGATCATGGCCCTTAGACTTTCTAGCCCTGTGCGTGTATGCCTGCAAAGTGCTGAGTATCACCCATGTTGAAGGCAGGAGCAAATTGAGGTGCTGAGGTAAAATGACTTACTTCTGCTCCGGGGAACAAAACATGGTTTTCCAATAGCATCCTTGTTCCATGCTCAGTCACTTTCTATGGTAGTCAGAAATAAATCTATTTTTATACAGCTTTTTCTTCAGAACTGCACTGCATAAGCATTCTAGCAGGCGATCTAAGCTTTTGTTGTAGTGCTGCTTGGGAGGAGAAAACATGGGGCTTCTGGCTGCAAAGCAACTTAGCAGGGTAAGGTCTTCATGAATCAGTAATGAAATGCAGGGAGTCCCATTCCAAGGATCAGATCTTTTAAGTCTATGAGAAGAAAATAATACCCTTGGGTTCATTCTTTGTTTTAATAAATGAATAAAATGGTTTTATGGGTGTCTTTTGAACTCTGTGCGCAAAGTCAGAAGGTCAGACTAACACATGTCCTCATAACTAGAAGTAAATGACACCTTGGACTGATTAATGGATGATAGCATTGTGTTTCATGAAGGCCAGATAGTTGTCTAGGCAAGATTCAGTACATTAAATAACTCTTAATCTCTATGGAAAAGTCATGGATGCGATGTACTTGAAGTGAGGACTTGACAGGGAAAAATAGTAATTTATAAGCTGAGTCCACTTTCCTCTCACCGTGTCCATTGTGGAAAAATCTGAAGAGATACTCTTGAGATATATTTAGGATTAAAAGTGAAAAGCTTTAAATGGAAGTGACTGCTGCAATTAAGTTAGTTAGAATGTTTTCTGTCACTAATGAGTTTGAATGTATGCTTCATTTAAAAAAAGAAAATTGGTACATATGAATTTAATTAGTGATAGCATAGGATCAGATTTACTTTTTGTCCTTTATGTTTTCATGTCACAATGAAGGATGCTTCCATGCAGACTGGGCTGTTGTACTTGTTTCTTTACGTTTGCATTATGACACTAGGTCTTTATTTATATACCGTTTCAGAGCCCCCAGGATATTTAACCTTCTGTGTGAGTTAACAATATTGATACTTCCTATTTCTGACACTTTCTGTCCCTCCTTTGTCTCATTTTAGAGATACACCAACTGGCAACAAATACATTTATTACTCCAGTGTGCTGTGATGTTCTGGTCTCACCTTTGAACAGTGACAAATGTACCCTGTATTAAAGAGCTTTATTTGAAGGCATACCTGGTGGAAATTTATGAGCTAACTCAAATCAGCATGACTCTTTCTCATTCCTAAATGAGAAAATGAAGTTCCAAGTTCCTACAGCTGACTTATTTGAAAACTTATGGGAAGGTGGAAGGAAAAAAAGTAGTTTTTACTCTCCATGTTTCCAAACTTCCAGAAACATTACACCTCTGGATGATGCATGAGGGGAACAAGACTGATTGTCTTTACATTATGATGTAAGGCGATGGCAGATGTACAAACCATTCCTTCTATCCTCTATGTGTGTACATTGCTCTACCAGAATTTAGGTGGCTAGGGAAGTTCCCCTTCCAGTACACAAGTGTTACTTTTAGTGGCAGTGCTGAGAATGATACTGAAATCACCCAAACAAAAGAAATGGGAGGAACAAGGGAATCTTAAAAACATCTGTGTTTTTTAACAATGGCAGAAATGGTAGGAATGTGTGATAGTTTCAAGAGTTTTATACAGGAGAGCCAAGAAGCCTGGAAGGAGATTGTTAGGACAGCTAAATGGCAAAGCCAGGATAATTGCTGCTTCTATTTAAAAAAAAAAAAAAAAAAGGTATTTCTTCCCCTTGTGGCAAGGTTTCTAGTGGCCAAAATAGATGGTCCTGTAGGAACAGCAGAGGAATTGCTTCTGAGAGCACAAAAATCTGCTTTCCTGGTGGTATTGGTAGCATGTCCTTGGCTGATACAATTGAATAGAGTCCTCTCTTGAGGAAGGTGCCAGCATCACAGGGCAAAGTTGGACATGACTGATCATAAACTCCATGAAGGAGCAACAACTGACCACCCAACACGTGTGCACACAGCTTGTGGAGGGATCTCGGCAATATTCTGCCAGGAGATGGCTGTAAGAGACAAATGCTTACATTTTGTTTCTACATACCATGCCTGGTGTGTTTCCTGTCCTTTTTGTCTCTCCCCTGCTCCTGTTTCCTTGCAGGGGGGGTGAGCAGCAGAGCAAAGGCATGGTGCCCTTGCCTTACACAGTGTGAGCTGCAGGGCACTCGCTGAGCCTGCTGCCACGTGACATTCAGTTTTAGGGATTGAGAATCAACATAGAAGCTGGTTGTGAAAGCTTTAACTTTTCAGTAGCATCAACCCAGCAGTGTGGGGCTTAGTGAAAAAATGTGTAGTTCCTCTGTTCCAGTAGACACTGGGACTTCAGCAGGGCTCTGCACTTGGTTAGGCTGCATCACGAGTTGGTGTCAGATGGAAACAAGTTTTCAGCCTTACCGACTCTGCACAAAAAGAACTGTCCAAGGGCAGTAAGCCAGGGATGTGGAAATGGGTGCTCTGGTGTCATCTTTCCTAGAAATTGCTGTAGAGTTCTTTACTGGCGATAACACTGATATTTAAACAAACTATGTAAAAGGGAGCGTAGTTTTCTTGGTGTACTGCTATAGCCAAGGGAGCAATGATTCGCAAACAGATAGAGTCCAGGAATCTTACTAGGCATTGCTTAATTCACTCTTTTTTCTGGTGCAGGGATAACGTGGAACCTGCTCTCCCAGGATCTGTGCTAGTTTCATGTGACTCTTCTGCATACTGACTGGACAGTTGCATAAGGAGCTGCTGAGGTTGTCAGGGGACGTGCCAGGGTTCTGGGACTTGTTGAACTGTTCTTGGACTGATCGTGTCTTTTGGTGAACCTGTTCATACATGTTGTTGAACTGTTGTGTCCGGGGGCGAGGGAGTGGGGTGGGGGAGAAGAAGGAGAAACAGAGGCTTTTGGAGGGGACTCTGTTTGCAGATTTAGACAAAACTCAGCAGGAGCAGACATCTAAACTCTCCTGCATGTAAGCTGATGCCTCTGGTTCAGGACGGCATCAGATACAGTGGGATTGTCCTGTTCTGCAAGTCTGGAACAGCTGGCAGTGGACCTGGAACACCACTGTGAGAAAGTGGTTTTTTACGGAGTTTTGTAAGCAGCTTTCTTCTGTCTTTCTCTGTCGGGGCAGGGAAACAAGCAAGGCCAAGCTGTCAGCAGCTCGGCAGTCTGAGGTACTGTGCTGAAGGTGCCTACAGGTCTGTTGTTGTTGGGACTGTTTTTCTGGAGACTGTGGGAGTTGATCAAGCATGTACCTTACCAGCCTGGACACAATGCTGGTACCTGTGATAACCATGACCTTGAGGAAAATAATATCTTGAATCTCTTGGGACTTGTCAGGAGTGTTTCTGTCTCCCTGCCTTGTACCAACAATCTTGGAAGCATTGCTGGTGTTCAGGCCTTGATGGAGCAGAAACGCTGATGTTTGAGTCTTACGCCGGATATACCAGAAAAAACACCTGGATGCAAAAATCTAGCATTCAGCTACTGAGAAAACTTGGACCATATTCCTGCTGAATGATGGTGAAGATGGAATATGTCTCGAGCTTCAAGGAATCCCATTTCCCTGCTGCTTCTCTGTCTTGCACAGCAGCACATGCTGTGTCTTCTGCAGGAAGCTCCCACAGCTGTTGTGGGATAGTGGAGAGCTGTCTGCGGAGGTTTGGGAGAGTAAACATGTTGGTGTTGCAGCTGGATGCCCTCCTGCAGGAGCGGAGGTGTAGAAAGTGTTAACAAGAGCATGTTTGGAGTCTTGCATTTGGGCCCAGTACAGCCAGCCAGTGCCTTCTGCGGGCATCACTTGGGTGGGATCTTAGGAATAAGTGGAGTAAGATAAGATGTTCTTGCTGCTCTGCTCAGTAAATGCATGCTGCAGAAATTTGGCATAGGAAAAGAGCTTTAGTTGTTTTGTTTGGTGAAGCTGGTTTACTCGAGTATTTTTGAGTGAACCTTGGTATCTTTTACAGGCTGTGGGCTCTTCCTCCTTTGCTGTTGTATATTAAGGCTAGGTATTAGTAATTATACCAAGAATCACTACCAGCAGCATGAATATCTGACAACAAATAGCTTTGTTGTTAGAAAGTAAGACCAATCGGAGCATGTCTTAAGGGAGCTGAGGCTCTCAGGAGGGTCCCTGGCCATGCTAATAAGTATTGGTTTAATGTGTGCAAAGCTCTTGCCGAGGGGCTCTGTGCGTGCAAGGGGGGAGGTGAGACTGAAGGATTTTCTGAGGCAGAAGGAAGAGTAGAAGAGAGGAGTATGTGGAACCAATGTACCCTGAATTATTTTGACACTTGTTCTTGCTTTCAACATAGATATAACTGGACTTGTATTAATTTGGATTTGAGTGGTGGCACAGAGCAGAAGACTGAAGACTTTCAAATGCACAGGGTTGCAGCAGTACCTACAGCTCCTGGTCACAGATCAGAGCTCAGTTGCACTAACAATAGAGGTTGCTATACCCTGTTTCATGGTACCTGTCTTGTAGTCAATTCTTTAAAGTATTTTAATGAAATAGCAGCCTGTGAAAATCCAGATGTCAGGGAAAATGGTCATCTTTCAGTAAATGCAATAAATAGTGCTGAGAACGTTACACAGAAATGCAGGCCAGGACAGAAGTGAAGAGGACACAGCTTTTCTGCTGAGGAAGATAGAAGTGCCTCAAAATGCTTGGCAGAGCCCCTCGCTACAGGTAAATGATATGTATTCACTGACCTGTCTTGTCTTGTAGTTTTGACAGTCTTTCTTCTCTGGTGCCAGTATGTCTCAGCTTTTCTGTGCTCCAGCCTGCATATGCACCTGTACGGCTGTTGTGTTCTCCAAGATGCTCTGCACAGACTTTTCCCCCCTCTTTGAAGGCCCAGCAGCCTTAGCATAGTTTAGCTTCTCAGTCTCGAGTAACTCTAAATACTGTCCCTCCCCTGAGGCTCTCTGTCCTCTTTATGTCCCTGCGTGTTTTGTTTCCCTTGCTGCCTTGTTCTTGTTGCTGCGCTTTTTAACTTCTGCATTCATGTGTACAAGCCCCATTAAGCACTTCTGTACAAGCTGGGGGGAGCTGAGGTTGGGATTCGAAGCAAACTGGTGGCAGAACAAGAAACTGCTTTGGGTCACTGATGCTCAGAAGGTGATAATATGGAGACTGTTCCGGAGTGGCCAGGGTGGTAGCACTGGATGTAGGAGGATAGGGACAATTGATTATTGCCTCTTTAGGTATCTGGAGCTCAGTATGGTGCCATGTGGAGAGTCGCTGGTTGCTTCTGTGGAGTTATCCAGGAGCCACTGGGCGAAGCAGATGAACTTGGAAGCCACATTTTGAATTTGTTGAGAGCAGTGTGGAGCAGCATAACTGATGTGCAGGGAGGCACATCTGTATTCCTATCAAACAGCTGCTAGGGGATGGCCACTACTACTTTTTTTTTTTTTCTTCCCCCGTACTCTAATTTGTGGAAAGGGAGAAAAAGACCTCTGGCCTCTTAATACACTCAGGGATGCTCTGGTTGCTTTCATGATTATGACGGTTTTTGGAAGAAAAGAGCGGGGATATTTTGCCCTGAGCATAAATTATGCCTAAAAGGTATTTCCCCCGCCCCCCAAATTGGAGAAAACAGAAGAATTTTCAGCCTCAATAAAGAGGCATTTATATGCTGAATAGGATCTCACTCCTCAGATTGGAAAGGCTAATGGCCCCGAACACAGTAAAATTAAGTTAATTTTGTAGCTCTGTGTGTGTGGAGGGCCGTGCCGCAGCGTGCGCCGTGCGAGGGACGTGCTCCGGCGCAGGTAAATGCTGTGCAAACCCTTCCTCTGCCTCCTTCCCCTCCCGAGGCAGTGCCAAGCCGGGTTCCTCCCTCAGCTCTCCACCAAACCACACTCTGCTCCTTCCAGCAGCGTCTTGGCTCCTCGGTTTATCTGCACTGCCAGCCTGGCATTCGGCTGGCTTCTCCTTATCTGCTTAGCCTCACTGTCCCCTTTGTGCTTGCTTCCTCCTGGCGATGGCTGGGGAGAAAGGCTGGCTGTCCCCTTCCCCCGTCTCCTGGCTGCCGAGGCTTTCCCAGCCTTTCCCCCGTCTCCTGCTGCTTCTCGGCTCTTTGTGTGAGCTCTGCTCCTGATGCTCACCACGTGGTGGTTGCGTTTGAGAGCCTGTAGGGCCCTGCGCCGGCAAACTTCTGTCCTCTTTGTTAAACAGGGTGGGGAAGGAGATCGTGCCGGTTTGCTTTTCCCTGAAGCGTCTGAGCAGAAAGCCACGAGCTTTTCTGCAGGCTGCCCCGAGTGCTGTGGGCCTTTTCTACGTGTTCACCTCCGGGCTTGTGTCTCGATTGATTTCTTTGTAAATATGCTGTGGTATGCAAATGCTGGCGCTGCAGAAGGAGCGTTTGTAATCCTAAAGCAGAGGCAGCTCAGGAAAATCCAACGTCTTTGCAGAGCTCTGCCCCTGTTTTGTTCCTCTGGGCTGCAAGTGTACTTGCTGCTATTTACTGCCGAGAGCCTGTGTCTCCAGGGCTTGGTTCGCTGTTACTTGGCACCTTTTAGGATCAGTTACGTTCGGCGTGAAGTGGGAATCTGCAGAATGAGTGCAAGGCAATGCTTGGTGTGCAGCAGTGATGAATTGTTTAGCGTCTCCTGTTATCATACTGCGTTCTTGCTCTGATTATTAATGTAAATGCAGGACAAACTAGTTCTGAGATTCTTTGAAGGCAAGAGAAGGAGAGAAACCAGATAAATTGTTTTGGATAGTCTTTTAGTAAAAGTTAAATGTTAAAACCAGAATGCTAAGATTTGCCATGATTGTTAGCTACATTTTAAATATAGTCCTTACTGCGCCTCTGAGTTTGGCAGAAATGGGGAAAAAACAAACTAACTTGTGAAATCTGTTGGAAAATTGTGATCCAGGAGCTGCCTGCATTTCAAGGGCACGTTAAATCTGAGTTTGTGTTTTTGGGTATGAATATTATCCTTACAGAACCCTGTGGAGCTGGGCCCCGTGCAGACAGAAGGAGAGGGACTGTCTGTACCTTGGGGAGCTTGTGGGCTAATGAATGCACCAGTCATCTCCAAGGAGAGCTGGAAGCAGACTGAGTTTGCAAGATCTGATTTGAAATATCACAAACATGTTATTTGTGGGTCCCTATTTGAATTCAGCATTTATGAGAGTGGGGTGGTGAGGGAGGATGACCCACAGTTAGGGCTCTTACATGGGGTCGGGGAAACCTCACTCAGCCTCTGCGAGCCTGGCAGTCACCGCTTTGTGTGTGTGTGTGTGTGTGTGTGTGTGTGTGTGTGTGTTGATAAAAGCTCTCATCTGCTGGTAGGGGTGCTGTGAGGATAAGGACCTGGAAGACTGTCATGGATGGGGGTGAGAGGAGGATATGCAACTGTCACAGACGTTTAGAAGCCGGATTTGTGTGGGTTAAACTGGGCATGCTCGCAGCCTGTTGATTGCAGTTGCACACCACATCGTGCATGACTCAGTGCTGGGTGGGATTTGATATATAAGCTTCTTGTACGCTCGCGTTGGCCTGAGGACAGGTATCTGTTTCTGGAGGCGGCTGTGTCGGGAGAGGAGGCTGTGTCCCCTTTTCGGAGGCTGCGATCTCCGCAGCTCTGCCAGCCAGGCCACCTCTATAAAACCAGCTTTGGGTAGAAATGTGTTAGTTTAGGTGACTTCACCACAGAGGTGAGGTCTCTGCTGGGCATGCTGGCAGGACCTGATTCTGCTGCTCTTGGAGGGCGCTACCTCCCTTAGGGAGGTGCCGTGGTGGTGCCTTCCTTGGATGTCCAGCCTATTCAAAGCACTCGGCTGAGTTTGGAAGATGTCTGCCACTGTTGTAGGATGGGCTTTTCTGCTTGTGGCCTTGAAAAGTGTTGGTGTTTGACCAAACCTTTACTGTCTTTGAGAGCTGACTGTGCTTGACTGATTCATTTGACTGTGTAAAATTATTTGGTACTGCAAGAGTAGAGTAACATGGAATTTCTCTCAGTTGTCCTTTTGGGTGGACTCTTGTCTAGATGGGGACATGAGTGTGTCCTGTCTGTATGCCCTTCACAGTACTGTCTTGCCAAGCAGTAGCAAGTTTGCCTATCAGCCTTAATTTGTAAGGCATTGAACATAGCTGGTCGTTACTTTTAAAAATTTATTCTGATGTCCTGAGATGTGGGGTGAGGAGGAGAGGTGCTCACATCCATGCTCTCTGGAGGCTGGGTTCTCGTTAGTTAGATCTGTTCCTTACTGTTGTCTTGGCAAGGTTTTTTGAAGTGTGGTGGAAAAAATAAACCAGTTACTCTGTTCATCAAAAATCTACATTTTATGTCACTGATGCTTTCTAGGCACCTGTTACTTCCCCTAATCCATTTAAGCCATCTCAAAAGAAGGCTGTCATGTTAACTTTTGATGGATGGGAATGGAAGAGGTATTGCTAAAAATACTGAAAAGTAATTTCTGCTTAGTGAACACTTGAGACTGACTTGTAAAATTTCTTCTTGCATTGGGTGATAGAAACAGGCCAGCTGGTCCTTAATGTGTGGGAAAGATGAGTAAAATGCTGCTTGTTTGGGTTGCCAGGGAATGGAAAAGGGTGGCTTGAGCTGAGGAGTGGGGCCTACTTGGATGAGTGGTCTAGGCAGCATTGCTGTTTAACAGGGAAGGGAATAGGGGGAGATGCAAGGTCTGAGAAACCCTTCTGTTGGCTTCTTGTTCCTTGTGTCACTTTTCCCAGGGGAAGAAGCCTTGGGAAGCCAGGGATGTCCTGCAGCTGGGGGTTGGAGAGGAGTCAGTCTGCACTTGTCACTCTCCAAATAAAGCAATACTTGTGTATTCCCCATTTCAAATTAAGTACCTTGTTATTTTTGTTTCTTACCTTATTTTTACTACTAACAGCTGGATTGTCCTTTTGTCAGTAGAAGAGACAGTATGTGAATGGGAGGAGGGGGCAGCAGGGGGAGGGAGTGTGGGCATCTGCTGAATGGAGGGAAGGGGCAAGGCATTCAATCTTGTGACAGGTGGCACTTGTTATGTGCTAACTAAGTGAGGGGGAGGGTAGGGTGGAACAACCCTTAACTGTATGTATACAGTAGTGGTCTCTAAACTGTTTGTACAGCAGTGGTCTTTAAATTTGGTATTGCCTTTCCAGATAAAGATCTTGGTAGACAGTGTTTTTTCGATCAACTCAATGGTAAGAATGGAAAGGCAAGTGTATTGTTAAAAGCTGTTATGAAAGTGTCTGAGAACAAAACAGCACCTTATTATGGCATGTTTTATAAATCCTGTGTTGTACCCTCTCTTCGAACACTGTGTACAGTTCTGGTTGTGCCCCATTCCCATCCTTGCCTCATGCATACGTGCTCCTCAGAGCTGTAAGGTAACTAAAGTACAGGAATTGTTCTCGTTTCTCATCTCCATACGAGGAAGAAGCAGAAAAGCCTGGACTGTCTAGCTTGGAAAGCAGATGACTGGAAATAGTGTAGTAGAAGATCTGTAAAACAGCAAGAGACATGGAGGAGGTGAACAGGGTGCAGTTATTCTCTGCTTCTCATAAGGCAGGAAATGGGGCCACCAAATGAAATGACTGGGTAGCAGCTTCAGAGTAGAGAAGGGAGTATGTGCATGGGCTTTCTTTGTTCTCCTTCAGACAACAAACATATAATTAAATTGAAGCACTCTGCCACAGGATGTTGTAGATGCCAAAATTACAAATGGGTTCAAAAAGGATTAGTCTATTTGATGGTTTGTTTTTTTTTTTAATTCCCTCCTCCCATGAAGGGCCATTAAATCCAGTGATGCAGATACAGTACCAGGTTCAGGAAGTCTCTCTGCTGGTCCTGGTCTTGTTATTTGTAAGTGCTGCCTGTGAATGATGGGCAGGACTGGCCCGAGCAGCTGCTCTCGTTCTTAAGGAAACGCAACAGAGGACCCCCGTTCAGTGGGTGGGAAGAGCTGAGGGCTGGCTGAGTAAGGAAATGGGAGGCTGGATGAATGTAGAGCTGTGCATGTAGGAGTTGCTGATTGCCAAAGATCAGGGGAGGCAGCAGAATCAAGATCTATGAGGGAAAGAGAGGATGTGTTTGCCTTATCTTTGCTTCCTCATCAGTAGGTTGTTTGGCTTCAAATAGATTTAGCAGTGTCTGGATATTTGTCAGCAGCACGAGACCTAGCACTTGAGGAAACTGCTGTGCTACTGTTGTTCTTTTTCTGTATATTACATTCTATATGTGAATCCTAACTTGTGTGCATGTAGATATGCCTGTGCAACTTTTTGGTTACCTGAATGAAAGTGGAAGGGAAATAGTGTGAAAGGGAAAAAAAGGAAGGAAGGAAAGAAGTGTCGTTTTGTTGGGTCAGTGTTCAGGGAGAACAGAAACCAGCAGTAGATTGTTTATTGTATCTTGGTTTTCATGTCTGATTCTGTGCATACATTTACCTATTTTTAACAAACTTTAAAATAGTTCACCGTATGGCTCTGTGGAGGTGCTTCATTGTTTTTTTGGTTTTTTTGTAGGGTTGTGAATGTGCAGGGATTCCCAAGGTTACTGGCAGGATATGGGTCTGTGTGGCAGCCGTGGGTTGTGGGGTGGTAGCCACACCCAGAGGGTGTATGGGGCCCGTGAGGGCCCCATGTGTGGCGCTTGCTTTCTTGCTACTGACTGGTGGGGTGGAATGGGTCCAGTCCTATCCCAATCCTGATGGAGCTTTGGAGCTGCTCTGGCACTGAACTGCGGTCTGGGGAGGCGGGGGGTGCTCCCTGGGATGTGGAGCAGGGCGAAGTGTGCTCCGGAGGGCAGGTGAGCCTCATGGGTTCAACATGATGCATGTGCTGCAGGCTTTGGCTTTGTTCTTGTTGCTGCTTTCTGGGTATGCATTCAGGATTGCTGTGATATAGTTACCAGCGGTCCTCCTTAAAAAAAAAATAAGGCGGATGGTGTTCTAAAAAGGCTTGCAAGAGATCTCTGATAAAATCTTGATCAAATGTGCATTTTGTCCTCTTAATTTTATACTTAAGTCTCCCTTTAAACAAACTCCAACCCTTTCACATTTCAGTACAAAACCCCAGCCATGTCTAGACAAAAGCCTGCTGTGATTAGCAGAGGTGGGCTGCTCAGTGCTGAGCTAGTGCAGGGGTATATTCGTGTTCCTGGTGGGGTAATGTGCTTCCTGCTTGTCTGTGGATTGCAGAGCTTGTGTGTGCAGAACTCTCTGAAGAGCTCGGGTTGGAATTGTATGGGTGTAGAAAATTTTACACACTTAAAGTGTATATTGAAAGGCTGTTTGCTTGTATAGTTATTCAGACCTCCTATGGCTGCACATTGGTGCCACCTGCTTGCAGGAGAGAACGAGCGGACTCCTATTATTCAAGGAAAAAAAATGCAAGGAGAGGCCTCAACATCTGTTCTGGCTTTATTGTTCGGTCTGGCCTGGGCTGTGGGCAGAATGTAGGCCACAGCTTTTGCGTTGGTGCTAGCTCTTAAACTGGAAAGACATCTTGGATCAGATGTAGTCTTAAAAGGTTTAAAAACAAAAATACAAAGATGCGAAGTTCAAACTTTAGGATGTGTTGTACTTGATTACTTTAAAGGAAAGGAAACTAGTGCTGTCTGTGCTTTTTCACGTTTTCTCTTTCAATTCTTCTAATGGTAATAATTTTTATCACTGCAAAGTGACCTTTGTAATCATTGCTGGATGATTAGTCTTTAACTGGGTAATTTTTAAAGCAATATTTTGCACACAGTTGTAATGTGTGATACCGTGGGTTTTTGTAGTGCAGCACCAGTTAGTTTGAGGCAGTAGGGCCCTTCACCCCACGTTTCCAGTGCTGCTGCTCTCTGTAGAAACCCAAATAGTCACTTTTGTTTCCCTAGGCAGATACTAAAATGCCCTCAGAACTTTATTTGCATATAGATTATAGTACCAGCCGGGTGTAGTCACGTATAGGAAGAACTAACTGCTGCTTCATTTATAACTTTTTAATTAAAAAATGTTTCTTGGTTTTCAGGATTCCAATTCTGTTTCAATTAATGCTGCTATAGTGTGTACAGTGATGGTATTTCTATGAGGTACGAGCTGCTATGACTAGGCAGTCCTTGGAAAACACGAATGAAAGGAGATCACAAGCATTAGCTGCTGACTCAGGGAGAAGTCACATGCAGAAGGAAGTGGAGATGAGCAGCAAAGTTCTTCAAATGTCTTTGAGTTGCTGCTTGGGACACCAGTGCTCATAGTGGGGAAGGAAGGTGGAAAAAGCTTTTCTTCTGACTCTGAATTTTGTTTGAATTCTCTTGTGTCACATAGGTATTGTGCTATTGTATCACAGCTGTGCATTTACAGTTACACTGTGAGCCTGAGTAATACCAATGAATCCATAAGAGAGAGGTTTTTTGTATGATGGGAGCCTGTGCCTCCCTTGTCTTATTTTGTTTAATAGCCATCATGGGTACTGTAAACAGGGGATTTTACACTATGCAATACATTTAAGTTCTGCATTGGTAAAGAAAATGCAGGGTTGGGAATAGAAGCACTTGTTTAATCTCACTTCACTAGGAGTAAATACGTTAGACTTGATCCAAAACTGCTTTAAGAAGCATCCAGCAGTTAAATTATTATATGGCGGCTCCAGCTCCTCCAAACAATAAAAGCATCTGTTCACCTTTGGATATTATACAATGCATGTTTTATATATAATGCACAGGGTTGCATGTTAAAAGGACGAGATGTTTCTTACACTTGCTTTTTAAATCTGCAACGTGCAATTTTAAAATTAGTTAGTACCAGTTGGGGGGGATCAGTAAGTGCTGTTAGTAAAGCAGTAGCTTTTCTAGGTGGGAATCTTGCCATCCTTACCTTCGGTATTTCAGTTGTTGTATAAACTTTATTAAGTTCACGAAAGACATTGTTCAGATCTGGAGGTATTTTCTTACCTGTTGCTTTGCAAAAGATCAGTACCTGAAGAATTCCCTGTAGTTCTGTGGCGGGTGCTTTCACACTTTGATTTCAGGCTCATGTTTGCTTTCCAGAGAAGGTACTGAAGTATGTATTTGTAACAAGCATCTGATCGTGGATATACTTTTCTGAGTTACCTTTTGTGGATTCTAAATAGCGGAAGGAGCTGACTAGAGAAGGGTCCCACTCTTCATGGTGTGTGCTGCAGCACTCTCACATAGTCTTGTGTTAGTGTGCTTTGCTTTGAAATCCAGAGGGTTTCAATAGCTCTGAAATGCCTTGTGCAAACAGCAACAGGAAAAACATCAGATACTATTGAAAGGGTTATGGAGAAGGAGAAATGCTGGAGGCATCCTGCCCAAGCCTCACTTTGACTTAGGCAGGATGGAACTGGAAGCAAAATGTGTCTTTGACATCTGCAGGAGGTGAGGATCATTTCTCCAAAGGGTCAGTACAGGTGTCAAAAGGAAATGTAAGGTGCTTGAATGGCTCATAGCTGTTGCTGGATCATGCAGTATCCTTGGGGAGAGGTGTGAGATGGAGCAGGTCCCTCAAGTGCAGGAACTCAAGTGGGAGCTGGCACTGCTGCCTTGCACAGAAGCAAAATAACAGATGACAGAGTGATTGGTGGCTCTTTGAGAGGCCTCTGCTCCCACTGAGTTTATTCTGGCATGTTCCTTCTCTAACTTGAAGAAGAAAAATAAAACATGATGTGTCACGCTGGAGCTGCACAGTGCTGGGCTCCTGCTTGCAGGCAGGGTTTTGCCTTCTGCACTCTCCTCGTGTATGGTGTCCATTCCACCTGTGGTCCTTGAAACAGTTTAAACTGGTGCTGTGGTTGAGGGACGTGTTCTGGCTGTCCCTGCTTCCTTATTCTTCCTTGTCTCTAAGGATATGTGGTAGAAAATTAGGAGCTGGTATTGAGTTAAAGCTAACAGCTTTTTTGTTCAATTACTTTTATTTTTTTTAAAGCTCATGTGGATCTCCTGCTTTGCTTTGTCAAGTAATGGTGGAAGGGGAAACAAATTCCCAAACTCTCTTTTGCATTGGTGCTGTTGAACCATCGTATTTCCTTCTGTACTGATGCCAGTTATTCATGGCTAACTTGAAACTGGGGAGGGGTCAGAAGGACAGGGAAGGTACCCTCTGACCTGTGGGGGGACTTGATGTGTGTACACTGGTACAGTGCTCTTTGGTAGTTCCTGCTGGGGGACATCTGCATTTCCCTTTCCCTGTCAGGTGTCCTGACTTGACAGCTTGTGGGGAGAGCCTTAGCTGCTGTGGATTGGGGTTTCACATTTTGCAGTGTTCTGCTCTTGCATGTGCCAGGCCTGTGCATTAGCTCAGGGAGCCCCCAGGGATGGAGAGCCTCGGTCATGTTGTTTCTTCCCTGTGCAAATCAAGGTATTTCTGCACACTGGTTCTGAGATGTGTCCTCACAGCTCCAGGGGAAAAAACACCCAAAAGCCCCCACAACTTTTTAGAGTAATATTGGTATATATGTGTTCTGCCCTGCTTCATCTCCTCCCTTGCACAGTAGAACTTTCTGGGCTTGTGCAGTAAACCACATCTGTAAAATGGGACAAACTTTAAAAATAACATTTTCCTCACAGAGTGAATTTGAAGCTGGGTTGGTTCTCTCCTGCATTTTAGCATATAGTCTGTAGAGTACGGGTATGTTCTGGGGTTAAGAAAAGAGAGGGATGGGAACTGCTGTGGAAAAAGCAACATGATACTGTGCCTGGGTAAAGGCAGTGGAAGTTTGCACTCCCTTTGAATTCTGATAGTGCAACAAAATTTAGGGGGTGCTGCTTGTAGTAGAAGGTCTTCCTCTTGGAGGAAGCAACTGTGATTCCTGACAGACTTCGGACAAATGGAGATGCTGACAGTGGGAAAGTGATTACAGTGTGTTTGCTCCCACAAGAACTGTGATACGGAACTAATGGCTGTCACAGAGATTTACAAATATCTGGTGGGTAGGTAAATGAAAGTGCAGGATTACCTGAAATGTCAGATCTTCTTGTCTGCCAGTATACAGCTTCTCTAAACACAAGTTGCACTGGTTTAACTGCAGTTGCTTAAACAAGCAAACCCCATTGATGTTAAATTGATCTGTTCTCCTAAAAAAAGAGTAATCCTTGCCCTTCTTACCTGGCCATTTTTACATGAAATATACAACAGATTAGATTGAATTACCCTTATAGCTTTGTCACTGAAGTGCAGAGTGTTAGAATTCGTCCTGGTATCCCTTGTCCAGAAGCATGGGACAGTGTTGTTGAGCACTGCAGCTGTGCTTGGAATGGTGCTATAAAGGGATGTAACAGCCGCTCTGCTCTTCTGCCCTTGTGGCTGTTGCTCTGAAACAATCATTTCATTTCAATGTGCTTCCAAATTCTGAGCAAGCTCTTAAGCTTTTCCTTGGTGTACATCATGCAGTAAGAGTACTTACATGGTGTACATTTATGGTGGGGTCAGCACTGTATTTGCAAGAGTGCCTGTCAAGTGTGCCTTACGTATGAGAGACAGTAAATGTGGGGGCTGTGGGCTTGAGAAGTAGTGCTGGGGAGGATGTAGACCTGGAAGGTGAAGGACCTGGCAAGCATCTCAGAATATAGGGAGGGAGTCTCAGCCTTTATGGATGTTTGAGGAACACCCCAGTCCCATCCTTCCATGTGTCTTGGCCTTTAGGTGCTTTTGCCCTTTGCAGAAAAGCATGAGTTTCAACATAACCCTACTGTGTGCCTTGGACTGGCCTCCTCAGCTGTCAAGGAACGAGGCCTGAGGGTGGATAAGTGTGGGCTTGGGTGGAGAGGTGAAGCAGGGGGATAAGTTGCAGGAATACTGGAGATGCTGCTTCACACCGATTCATGAGCCCAGTGTAACTGGGTTGGTTGTTGCTACAGAGACACTGGGCTGTGGGAACTGGGCAGAAGCGGGTCCTGAGGGTGGCATGGAGCTCAGTATCTGCAGGCCGCTCTGTGTATGAGGCCCAGGGAAGGGGGCGGGATGTATGGCTGGAAGGAGGTAGCTCCTAACCCTAGGCATTTCCTTTGCAAAGGGAGTTCCTGAGTGCCTGTTGTGGAGCTGCGATGGAGCATGGGGAACACATGACACCAACCCTGCTTTTGGGTGCCATGAGGTCCCACAGTACCTTCCTGCATTGGTTGTCACCTCCTAGGGCTGGCTTAGGTCACAGCCTGGAAGGCTGTGGGGCTCCCTCTGCAATGCCCCAAAGCCTAACTTGGGGTTTTTACTGTGGGAGGTGAAACTTCACCCATCTCACTGTGGGTGAGCTGTGCTAGCGGTGTTCTGCTCCTGACAGGGGCAGCTGGGCTGGGACAGGTGCCTGAGGTGTCCCACAGCAGAGGAGGTTCAGACTGCTAAAACGGGAGAAAACTTTCGTTTTCCTGATTTTAGGTGGGGTTTTCCAGTTCAGCGAGTGAGACTGTGTTAAAGGCAGGCTGACATTGCCTGCTGTCACCTCTCTGGCAGCGTTTGGGCATCAGGCTCCTGAGTTGCAGTGGATTCGGGGGGTGTTGGGATTTGGGTGGAAGTGTTTAAATTCCTGGAGACCTGACTGATGGTTTCTGTCTTTGAGTATCTTTATGGGATGAGAATGTGCTTCTCGGTGTAGGTTAAAGTGAGGAGAGAGATTTTTTGCTTTTGCGTGCTTTGAACCCCATGCTAGACTTTAGTACGACAGGCTATCCTGGATAAGGAGAGTGAAAAAAGGGGAGGCTTAGGGTTTACTTTTTCTTTGCATTCCAGCCTAGACTTGAAATGAGGAAGAAGGTAAAATTTAATGCCAAATGTTTAAGGACTTGTAATTTTAATTTCAGACACTCCTTGTATTCTGTGTACAGACCTGGTCTTCAACTCCCATCTCTTGCCAACAGAGGCTATTGTCTCTTCTCACTTCTTTTTTTTGCCTAGTGTAGAAAGTTATGAATGTGCACAGTGTGCAAAGTATCTTGTGTGCGCAGTTGCTAACTTTATTAAAAAACCTCAAAAATCCTTCTGAAAGACGGAGTGAACGATAATGATGTCTATCGTGAAAAAACCTGCTAGTTCAGTGTAAATATGTTGCAAACAGGTGGTTATTTTTAATACATGCTATTTGTGCTTTAAATTTAATGTTAAAATATTTTTGTCACCTAAACCCTGACTGTTCTTAGCTGAGCAGATCTCAGGTTAAAGACAGTGGTGAAACTGAATGTTCGTAGGACTGTAATGTAATTTTGTGTTACTAGATCTTTTCTGACCTGTTTTAATGCATCGTGAAGTGGTGGTTATATGTCTTAATTGCACAGTGCAGAGAAAATAGCATTGTGTTGAAATATTGCATAAAACTTGCGCGTTATGTGATATTTTGTAGGGGAAATAGTATTGTAGGTGCTCATTCATAACAAGATTTGCAAGTTTCTCTCTGCCAGGGCGGGTGGTTGGGCTGGCTGTGTGTGTGCTGACAAAGGAGGGAGTTTCTTTTTTTTTCTCTTCTCATCTCATCTTCTTCTTCCTCCTCCTCCTCTTTTGACTGCTTGTGATCAAACATCAGTGGAATTGGCCAGAGCCTGGTCTTGAAACATACCTTAGTTTGAAGTTGCTTTTTCTAACTATGTGCAGCTATGGATCTTCACTGGAGAGTTTCAGAGCTCTCCTGCCAGCCAGGTGTTATGCTGGTTAAAACCAGACTTGTCTCAGCGTGGGTGTGAATGCATTTGGATTTCTCTGGAGCAGTTGAGACTAGGACCTGATTGTGACCTGGGGCACCCAGTGTCACCTGGGTGGGCATTCCTGATTGTATGGGGGATGCAGGCACAGAAGGGCTGCTGGGACGGTGCAGGAGGTGCTCAGAAGTGTAATGTGGGAGGTTTTATGCATATGCTTACCCTGAAGGGTTAATCTGTCTGCACACTACAGTCTCATGATGTCCAGGGCTTGGAGCTTGCTGCCTGAGCCTAGCTCCTCCCTTTTTCATTTAATGATGGCTGGAAGAAAAATAATCAAGTGTGCTGGAAGAGAAACATTAATTAACTTTTAATTTAGATCTAACGTATGCTGCTTAGTGTACTGCATGAGAGTGTGTGCTATCTGTCATGTTATATAGAGGGTGATGCATTGAAGAAACAAGGAAAAGCCTCAGGTCTGAATGGGAAGATGGGGTTTTTACTCTGTGGATGGGTTTTATATCTTGATTAAAAGCTGCAGATGTGTGATAAGTTGCTTTTGTATCCATTTTGCATCTGAAACTTTCTCTGTAACTTGGTTTGTATCTGTTTTCTCTTAAGCCAAACTTGCAAGGCGCAGTCAGGAGAGAGAGAATCTCGGCATGCTGGTCTGGTCACCTAACCAGAATCTGTCTGAAGCAAAATGTAAGTCTGTTCAACTACTTTTGTTCCCTTCTTTCCTTCCATGTATCAGTTCAAGAATGCAAAGTTGCCACTTTTGGTAGAGGTTACGTCTGTGACTTTTCCATTATGAATTGAAATTAATTTGGAAAAAGAAAAGCTTACAAAGCAATCCCCCAGATGATCTCTGTTCTCCACTGGGCAGCTGCTCAGTGTCAAATCCACAGGGGCCGGGAAAGCAAGAGAAATGTGACACACGTTATCCCTAGATACGAATGCCTTAAGGTACTCATCCACACGCCTACACAACCTGCTTTGTTTGCTGTTGGTGCTGAAGAGGACAACAGAAATAACTGGGGAGAGCAAAATGAAAAGTATTGGGGGTGGGGGGCCCGCAAAATATTTGGTAATTAGCAGTACCTTTTCCTCCACAAAGACAAATCCACATCTGGAGCCCATGGAGGTTTTAAATGCCAGAACAATTGCAGTGCTATGGAATTCCACGTGAGGGCAATTAACAGCGCTCTGTGTGTGTCTGGGAACAAGTCTCAGTGCTGCTGCCAGATGGCAGAACTAGTGTTTGAAAGGCTTGTCTAGCTACAGTTCTCCTCATGAATAAGTAGGACTCCTTGATTAAAGGGCTGCTGTTTGAATGCAGTAACTAAACCTAAGTACTTTTGGGGGAGGGAGCTGAAAAGAGCTAATTTTGACTTTGTGCTTATACCTTTTTTTTTTTTTTTTCCTTTCTGATTCTGGGACCAAGAACGAGAATCATGCATTCCTGTTCCTCTGCAGTTTTTGTGGTGGCACCATTAAGTGAATCCCCTAGACCCGAGGGCTAGGATGCATCATAAGGAATATGTGGAGATGTAGTGGCATTTGCAAATTAAGGCAGCAGAGATTGTGCACAAACTGGCTCTGTCATGAAAGGCCTGGGCTCTGCCCTGGGGCATTTGTTCCACTGAGAAAGTTGCCCCTTAAATTACAGAAGGATGATGATGCTGTGATCTGCAGATAAAAAGGGCTTTGCAAGGATCATGTTTGCCTTCTCTCCTAGTCTGCTACCTGCTGGCTATTGGATGCTGAAATAAGTAAGACTGATGAGGAGAGGAATGTATTTGTCAGTTATCTACAGCTAGAAACCTCTTAAAAGGTATAACAGGAAGAAATAGTTGCCACCACCAAAAGGAATTGCTGTTCCTGGGTTGTCTGTGACACAGGATTCCTGTAGCTGCCTCTCAAGTCTGAACGTCTTTTGAATCTCAGCTCAGCTTTGGAACCTTTAACTCCTGCCTGGTAGGAAACAGATTTCTTGAAGAGGAAAGAGAATGGAGGAGGGAAAGGGAGAGAAGATACGTGGAATTGAGTAAAATAATCCGTAACTGAGTATTCTGTGGTAATTGTCACAAAAATATATTCATAGAGCATATAGAGAGGATATAATATCAGCTAAGAAGATGTCATGAACATAAGAGATAATTTAAAAAGTAGTATGACACTGATAAATAAAAACTAGGTGGCAGTTGTCTATTAGTACAGTAAAAAAGTTGGGGGAAACAGCACGAATACAGGAGGCAGGCAAGAAGGAATTTCTCAAAATACTGAAAATTTTTTAGTAAGAGTATAGACTGATCAGTGAGTTCACCTTCCAAAAGAGATAGAGCAAAAAAATGAAGAAATGTCATACGGAGTTCGGGGAAGTGAAGTATGAGGCTGGAGTACCTCCCAGGTGCCTAATTGATTCAGAGGGATGGAGTTACGAAATTAGGCATCTAGTAGTAGTAAAAATCCAAAGGAGCATTGTGAGAGTTGGCTGAGGGGACCTTCAGGTGGAAGATGGGGAGAGAGGGCAGCTGTGCAGGGAGCGAGACAACAGGATGAGGGGCTGGTTGATCATAGCTTTGTTTTATGTCAATCTGAGCTGATCCTTTTGAAAGGAATCAGATACTCCTGTCTCTATTTGACATTTCTTAAAAATGAACTGTGAAAAACATATCCTGCTGAAGGTAGGTGCTTTTGTTTTTTTTGAGACTAAAAGTTGATTGATTGGTAGAAATAAGTTTATTGCTCTAATGTATTCAAGAGAGCTGTTAGGCACTGATTGCATGAGAGCATGATTCAGTCCCCCTTCTTTGCAAAAGATGGGAACTTCCTCCAAAACACCAGTGCTCTGCAATGGCTGTAGAACACTTACTAAATGTATCACAAGCAGAGTTCCCTAATCTGCTTTATGGTTTATGATGATAGAACATCAGGGGACAGGAGGTCTCTCCAGTGACTCTCAAGTTCACTGACAAGTCTTGGCATCATTGATAGTGAATCCTAATTAAATGACGTCCATGGCGATGTGTGAGAGGACTGATGATGATGATCATTTCCACCAGTGATGTGGGAATTGATATGGAATTGTGGATGAGCCCTAGATTGACAGGATAGTAAATAAAATTAATGCTACTGACAGTCTTGTAGAGTGCTTTAGGTCTTTTCCTAACTTGGACTGCTGCCAATGCAGTGGGCTCTTAATGACCCAGCTGCAGGGTTATGAATCTCAGTACTGAAATCTCTGGCCTTCTACATCAGCCTAATGTTTGGAAAAAAATGGTTTAGAGAGCAATCTTGGGGAAACAGTGGGCAGGTAATTCAGCAAAGCTTCTCAGTGTCCTGCTTGACCCAGATGATGTGGGTGTAAAGAGTGAGGTAGTCACTGGAACAGTTTGCTGCCTCTCCACCGAGCAGCATTCAGGGGAATGTACCTTGGCTTTAGTGTTTAAAAACTGAGAAAAGGATGGAGACAGGAGCTGCTGAAACAATTTGGAAACAGAGGATGAAGCAAACTCATCTGTTTGGCTTACTGAAAAGAGACTGAAAGGGGACTATTGTCAATTATTCTCTCAAAGAGAAATTTTGACATAGTAAAAGATACACATAATACAAATAGATGGCTGCAAAATAAGCCCACACAGACTGAAATGAAATGTCCGAGTGTGTGGAGGTTTTTTTGGTGATTGACTACTGAAAGTTATCCAGGGAAGTGGTAGATTCTCATATTTCTTCATGCCTTTTTAAACCATGGGATTTTGTGATGTGTATTATCCTTTGTGGGGGAGATGATGCATTGGCAGTGTGAAATTGCAAGTGAAAGGAGCTGTGGTCTCCAGGAAGTTGGTGTAGCCCCTTGGGCTGTATGTCTGTGAGTCCCAGCTAGCACATCCATTTTAATACTGCTGTTCAGGATGAAGTGTGGGTGAACAGATCCTTCCAATCAGCAGCACATTGGTACCTGTGATTACTTTCGTTTGCACTCCAAAACCTTTAATCCATCCTGTGCCTGTAAGTCACAGGACTCTTCTCTGTTCCTGTGGCTGGGGCTCAGCATGAAGATGGAAGTGTAGTGCAGCACGTTAGCTCTTCCTCAGAGTGAGCTGTAGCTCTTGTAAGCAGGACAGTTCCGTGCAATCAGCAGAACTTGTGCAATCCACCCTTGTTAAAGGGGAATCTGTGCTAAAAACCACTAAGCAGGTCTGTGGCAATGCTCAGTGCACTTGGTGGGTTTGGCAGAGGGATGGCCAAACTGTTGGAGGTTGTGGGAGAGACTCCTGTAAGCCGCTGAAATGCATCCTGGAAAGACCAGTGTGTCAGCCAAGACCTGGTGGATATCTGCATACCTGATGCTCCAGGCTCACACACTTAGTTAAAAGCTTGTTTGGGTCTCAGGGACCTTGTGTGTTGAAGAAATGTTTTAATCACACTGGAGCAACCTTTTACCTGGATGGCGTGAAGTGATGGCTGTAATAGAGAAGATGAAAAAAAAAAGTGTGTGTTGGCACATTGCTGATTTTTTTTTTTATCCTGTGCCTGTTAACCATTAATCCTGGATACAAACTGCTTACTGCCTTGCCTTTATTAATACCAAAGTTGAATGTTGCCAGCATGGTCCGTATCTACTGCCAGACTTCTGCCTTTGAGGGATCACTCGCATAGCAGTGCCACCATAGCAGTCACAAAGTTAGCCCAAAACTAGGAGTTTGTCTTGTCTCTTTTGAAGAAGAGAGAAAGAAATGTGACTGTGCAGTAACTGAACATTTGGACTTAAAATAACTGTGCTCCCCTTCTAGTTCTGCTCCAAATACCCTGTGCTGTGGCCGGGGTCACACCTCTCACAAAGAACTTGCTCGCGAAGTGAAACTCCCAGGAGGCTCTGTGAACTTGGTGCCATGGAGGGCAGCTGTTCTGGCTGTGCTGGGACTCTGTCACAGAGGGTGGGGAATGACACAGGAGGAAGAATGATGCCTTGAGCAAGGTGACATTGAGGAGCAGGAACAGCTAGGTGGAAGACAGGCATCTGCTCTCTTGGAGTGGCACGTGGTAAAGGAGGAGGGGAAATAGTGAAAAATGCATTGTAATGATGCTGTGGAAACCCTGCACAGGATCGAGCTGGGCCAGCATGAAGCTATTAATAAAACAGCAGCGTCTCTCTCTGTGCCAAGTGCACCAGTGAGTGGAACCAAAAAAAATTACTTTGGATTGGTTTAGAGATGAGCAAGTGTTGGCATGCAGCAGCTGCCCAGGAGCGAGGCATGGACAACGGCCGAGAGGGGAGGATGTGATTATTGCTTTTATGCATCTGCAGTTCATAGGTGAACTAGAAGAAGGAAAGATGTATTGTTTTGCTAGTGTTAAGCTCTGCTTTGAAAATAATTTTTCTTCTCTCTTCCTGACTGAATATGTATGCTGCTAGATGGGAGTTTTGTTTTCTCACTGGTATCTTGGTGGCTATCTTCAGTGCATTTACAGTTTATGGGGTGTCACTGAGCAGGCAGGCACTGTTCCTAATACCTCTGGGACACTGGATCAGGGATGGCAGCTGGATCTTCTGGTCTTGCAGTGCTGCTTCTGTTTGACCTGCTGGTTAACTGGCATTGTCAACCTCGACATTCACCAGTCCCTTTCTATGTTATCCTGTGGCATCTCCTCTTTTGAGGCTGCAGCTGGCTCCCTGCATTACATTATGCCTGCCTTGGTGCACATGGAGGGAATTCAGACATCCTCCTTCCCTCTGTGGAGGGGAAATAGCAAGACCCAGGAGACCTGGGGACAGAGAAATGCCAGAATTGGGTGAAAGAGCTGAGTGCTTCAACACCCTCCTAATGTGCTTGGCCAAACCCTGTGGCTGGAGGGAAAGGGAGGAGTCCCTAAATGTGCTGCAAAACCTGATGCTGGGAAGGCAGTAATGTGCCAGCTGAGGCTCTGATGGAGGAAGAAGTGCTGGTTGCTATGGTTACTAAAGATATTAACCCTGTGGTGTTTGGATGGGCAAGGTGTAGTTAACTGTGCCACAGGCTGGGTAACTGTTGGGGAGTGTGTGGTGCTCCACCCTAAGAAGTTATGAGTTGGCATTCAGGATTTCAAAAGGCCATCTCCCAACCACATTTTGAAGTATGCCCTGGTCCTTAGTGTGTCAGCAGCCTTCTTAGGGTTCGAGTGAGGATTGGTAGCTCTTCTCTGTTGTGATGGTGAATGCCAAAATTTCTGAGGACCGGGTGCAGGTTTGAGTGGCCAGTGCCTGTCTCCAGCTTTAGCTGAAGGATTAATCTTTGCATTAAATGGACTCTGGGTTACTCTTTAGTTTTTCTTCTAAAGGGAATGTTGAGCAAGCTTGAAAATCTATTTTGTCTTTTTTCTAATTTAAAATGACTATCAGAATAAAGGAAATGAAAATGTCTTCTAAGGTTATTGCATGTGTCTGATCATGATTTGTGTGGCTGGTCTCTTGTTTTCAGTGTGTAGCTGAGCCACAGCTGTTTTAAGAAGAGCTTCTGTTTGGACATAGCCTTTCCCCCTTGTCTTACTTATTTTGTCCAGTGAATTCTGTGGACATACTACTCCATCACTATAGTCATTAGCTCTCATTTTCCATGGGGTGTAGAGTGCCCTAGCACTAAATAAATGTGAGCAGAAAACCACAAATGGGAGAGTGTAGACTGGGGAAAGCGTTGATCTTAAAATCTCCCTTTTAGAACATAAAGCCCCTTTTTAACAGGATGCATTTAAAATGGAAGGGAATACTGCTTCAGAGATACTTGAGAGTCACATCGTCCCCAGCACACAGGCACCCTTCCTCAGGCAGCAGCAGTGAGGCAGAGGATGTAGTCTGGTATGTACTCAGCATCAGAAAAGCTTTTTTTCCCCCTTCTCTCCATTGTGCCCTAAACAGGATCCTTGAAATAGTTGAAATCGTGGTTTTATTTTGAGTCCACTCTCCCCTCCATCCTCTATCATGACCTGGTTTGTGACTGCACAAAAGATTGTGTTGATGCTCAGTAATGAGTGCAGCCGCCTTGGCCAGGGATGTGAGAGTAGGAGCTGCTTAGGCTTTGCTACCAGAGAGAAAAAAAGTATTGTTGAACTCTTAGCTGAGCTTATACTTGGGGATTTTTGGTGGCTGGCTGAGTGCTGTGGGAGGTTGTGAAGGAAGGAGCATATATATTGTGCTTCTCCTGTTTGGGATTTTTCTGCTTGTGTCCAAGGCTTTACTTGTTGAGCTGTTGGTTTCCTTTTTTTTTTGGTGGTAGTAAAAGTATGAGTTCTAAAAAAAGAGCTGCTAGGTCTCTAAGGGGTGGACTTCAGGAGCTGTGATTTTCTCCTGAAGGTAGGTGCTGACCTTCTGTTGCTCAAGTGGAGATAGCAAAAAAATCCAAACTTAGGTTTGTGCTCTTTGTGTATGCTCCTTACCTGGAAATACCAGTTTGTTTTCTGTCCTAGTGACAGCAAAAAGGATTAATGTAAAAGCAGAATGGGGTTTGTGTTTATCCCTAATCCAAATTTCGTATTATGCAGTGAACCTGGCAGCTGTGGAGCTTGGGTGTAAATACAGTAGTTGGAGAATGCAACTCCATGAATTCAGAAATGAAAGAATTATTGTTTAATTTAAAGATTCTGCTTGAATTTAGCTGTAGAAATAATAGTCATGGCCACTTTTCCCAGCAGCTGCAGTCGCTGCACTTCAGAAAATGCTCAGAAGACAAAGGTGAAGGAATGCAATTTTTCATTTTAACTAAGGCAACTTTTGATGCTTGTAGTAGCAATATTGTGAATAGCAAAAGGAAAATAACCAGCATTCAAAGGCTATTGGGTGTATCCCTGAAATGGCTGAGTTGCCTCAAACTTAGCTGCAGTTTCCCCTTTGTTTGTCATCTGCTGTGCTAATTGCTGTTGCAATGCTGTGTGGAAATCTCAGAGCAGTTCTTTCATCATTATTGCTGCAGGTTGATATTTCTGGATCCTGAATGCATATTTAAATGAAGATGAATTTTTAACTCTTTCACATTAGTAGAGTCAGGAAAGCAATTTAGAGCTAGGGTGTGTATTTGGATGGATTTTAACGAAGCTACACTGGATTGTGTTGTTGTGTTTTGTTTTGTTGTTTGGTTTGGTTTTTTTTTTCCCAAAGCCTACAAACAAAAAAAAGCCTGAAGAAGAAGAGAATGTGTTGGAGAGTATCTAGGAAAAGGATGTCTTATCTAAGGTAGCTGTGTTATCCTGGAGGAATTTTTGCTGCTGTACTGGGAGGAGAGAGGTAGTCACCGGTTTCTTCATGTGCCTTGTTCTCTCCTGCCACCTGTTTGTTCCTCCGTTTCACTGCAGGGTGATCCAGGCCTTCTCTGAACGTGTCAGGATGACCCACTTTGAAAATGCCGACTGCCACTACTGTGGGACTGAACCGGTGCTGGCTCTCGGAAGAAGCTTTTTTCCTAAGAGAAGTTTAGAGACAGGATGACGTGGATGTAATGGAGTGGTGATAGCTGTGTTAAGAGTTACCCTGGCAGTGAGCCTTGATCTGAACTACGTTTGGGAGCAGCCTTAGCCAGCCTGATCGGCGCTGTGCGAGTTGTAGGACCAGTATGACGAGAACTAGGAGGCTGCAGCCGCTTCATGCTGCTTGGCCCAGCCCTGGAACGGGCTGAGTGTTCTCCAGTCTTGCTGGGAATGGTAGGCTTGGGGCATTTCGGAGGACAAGTTTTTTTTTCTGATCTTTTGTCTCTTATGGTAGCTGTGATTAAAAAATAAGAAGGGTCAGGGAACTGAGGGTAACCTCCTGTGTTCTTTGATTTAAAATTTTTTCATTAGAGCAGTGTTATTCAGCAAGTACATATTTATAGGTATGTGATGGCAGCTGTGCACAGGCAGGGAGGAGCTCTTGTGGGAGATGTCTCCACTGAGGAATGCTTGAGGAGGTCATAGCTGTAACAGCTTGCTATGATGAGTTCATATGCTGCCAAGTGTGACCTTTACAGACGTGCTAGTGCGGGAGGCAAAGCAGCTAGGCTTTCTCCAGGACGTGTGCCAGAGCTTCCCTCATCATTATGTGTTTGCTGTGGCATTATTTGCTGTAATTAGGAATCACTCTTACTACTTAATTTTCCTGTACTCTGTTACTTTTGCACTCTACGTTGTTGCTTCCCTGTTCACGTGCTTCTTGTGCAGATTCATATTATGGTAGGGTTGCAGTGAATTTTCTAGCACTGCAAGAATTAGTGATAATACATAATAACTTCTCAGTAAAGACTGGATTTCTGACTCCTGGCTAAAAGCCATGCCAGCCCACCACGGATGTTCCAGGGTCTATTTAGTAACATTGGTTTATCATACGCTTTTCTGCAGAGTCTCTTAGGGTAAGCCTTGAAGCCTGAGGGCCTGTATGTAATCCATGTTTCAGCATGTGCTATATGAATCTGTAACTTGATTTTTTTCTAAATCGACTTAATTTGACAGATATTTTAATACCTTAATATCTGTCAACATAACGCTAATACTTCGGTTTAGAGGCTGCTGTAAGGATGATGTTACCCAAGACCTGGCTGTGGACCCTTGCTGTCTTTCTGCAAGGACTTCTTGGAGAGGTCAGACACATCTTTGCACCTCTGCTTCTAAGCCTATAGGAAGTAAGTAAGTAAGTGCAAGAATGGATGGACTGAGCGTTAGTGTCTCTCAAAGGCTGACCTGTCTGTAGTGGGGTGATCCACATCTGCTGAGGGCAGCAACTCTGTGACTCAGACTTGTCTCCTTCCTCTTGCTGGCTGCTGGCTTCCTTTCTGCCCAAGTGACATCCCTCAAGGAGGTAGTCAGGGAACAAATTGATAATTTCTTTTGCTTTTGTGTCCAATATAAAGAGAGTCAGCGTGGCTTCTCCTTTCTTGTCACAGGCCTTATTATCAGTAACAATAATAATGAGCTGTAATTTAACCTGGTGGTTATTCTGCTCCCGCATACCCCTTGTGTGCATGCTCTCATGCTGCACAAAGACCTTGTGTTGTGGGGAAGTGGAGTTATGCATGCTGTTTAGGAAGCCTGGCTCTGACACAGGGCTTTCATTAGTCTGCATTCCTACAACAACGGAGAATATAATAGTTCTGGTTTTTAGGAGCTTTCAAAATCTCTTTGAGGTTAGACCTTATGGAAGGTTTCACCTCTTTAGAGTGTTTTCAGTCTAGATATTTCTTGGTGGCTTCTGAATCTGGTTGGCAGCAGGTTACTTGATGAAACTTTATGGTATTCTCGCTGACTGTTTTGCAGACCAAGAATTTCAATGTGTAAAACATGATGTGGATGAAGAGCTGAGAATGGTCCTAGGCAGGGTACTGAAGCTTCGTATTGGACTGCTAGTAATCCGACTCTGCAGTCTCCCATACTGATTCTGTCATTAGTGTGTGTCAAATTGTATTTTTTTTTGTTTGTTTGTTTTTTTCAAATTAGCAGATATGGCTTTTGGAAAGCATTCACAGGGTCACACATTCCCAGGGACTGAGAATGATAATTTCCATATGAAAATCTGTGTGAAGGCGGTTTCTTCTAACACAAGTTAGCATCCCCTGCACTGAACAATATGATTTTTTTTTTTTTTAAATAATCTACCTCTTGTCACAACTGTATTGATAATGTTGCCACTTGAGTTGCTTGGGTGTGTTGCTGCCTGTAGTTGAAGTGTATAATCCAAGGCTGTAACCTCCCAGTAGAGTGAATTCAAGCCATGGTTTGACAGCAGAATAAATCTGGCTTTAGGGCTTCTCGGACTGAATTGAGAGCACTGTACTGAATAATGCAAAGAGCTGTTCTGCCATAAACTCACTTTGTTGTTTAGGTGTTTGCTGTATGCATTTATCCTGTCTATAACTTCTCCTTCTGTCTTGGAAGGTCATACATGGGGGAAGGAGTGTTTTCTCCCTGCCGGAAGCTAATTTTTGCTGGCTTTATGTTCTCACATGGGCTTTCAACTCAATATCAATTGCTCTGATAATTGCATTTAATACAGTCCAGTGTCTGTGTCTGATTTAGGATCAGGCTTGCAGTGCTAAATAATAGCCATGCTCAGATTCCATATGGTCACAGTGTAGGTCCCCGAGTGATCCCATTTGGCTCTCCCTGTTCTCTGCTAGGTCCCAAAGACAATATTCCGTATTTATTACTGCCCTGTCAGATCTGTAGTACATCCAGCAACATCTGGGTTTGTGGTGCCCAGGGCTCTGTAGATATTTAAACCTCTGCCATCCCTCCAGTGAAGTGGTGTTTAGTGCTATAACAGGGAAAATTTTTGACTGAAGGTTGAATGTGGTGCATGTATAAGAAGCAGTCTTTCTTCCCAGAGGATCCTCTGTGGATGTCCTTAGCATGGGCATCCACATGGCCTTTCTGAAGGAGAGCAGCAGCATCAGAGAGCATCAGCTGTCTGGCTTTCCTTATGGTAGTCCTCATCAGCACACTGCCCCATGTATATACACAGTGTGTGGAGACTTCTCGTAGTGTAATGGTGTCAGCTGAGGGTGCAACTTGAGGGATGAACATATGTTGGTAAAGGCTTTAAAAGTTACAAGTGTACTAGCAAAAGGCTTTTCCTGGTAAAGAGTTTAATATAGTTTTGGCAAGCCACAAAAACTATGCTAATCTGTCAGTATACCAGTGGCTGTAGTACAGCCTTCTAGCCGGGTATAGCAAAATCTAAAGGCAGACTAGTGGGGTCTTTAACCATCACTGAGGTTGCAGTTTTGAACTTGTCCTTAGATGCAGGCCATGCAAAGAGCAGTATTAAAAATAATAAAAAACGAGGTAGAAAATAAGATGTTTCTTTTTAGTTTATTAGTGTGCACTGCTTGGGGACTGATTGCCTCTGTGTGACAAAGGAAACTCTTGGTAGGTATTAGGGATTTTAAAGGGATAAATCTCCCAGCAGTGGGGCACTCCATTTTATTCCTTGATTTATTCTCTCTGAGGCTGCAGTTTCCATACTCCAGGTGTGGTTCTGTGAACAATTTTTTCCTCACCAGTGCAAGTTTATGTAGACCTGTTCTTACCTGCCTGCTCATCCCTGCCACTGTGCTGTTCTGGGGCAAGGAATGAGTTGCACTTTCGGCTTGAGCCAGTCTCATTCCTTGCTGAAACTAGGAGGGCTCATCTCTTCTCAGGGTTGTGTAACCTCCTAACAAAGGGATTTTTATATGGTACACAACAGTATAAAAAGTACAAAACTGTTTATGAGTAGCTTTCTGCTTTGGTGGTGGTCAGCTGTTCAGTGCTGTGAGTGGCTCTGGAGCTGGTACAGGACAAGGGGACAGTCTGTGGGTAGGGCTGGTGACAGGAGGGTCTAGGACTGCCCCTCCTAGGAGGTCGGAGCATCTCTGTACTTTCAGCCACCACTCAATGCTTGTATGCCTTTAACTGCTGCTTGGCTGAGGAAACTGGTGTGCTGGGAGAGAGTTTTTGGATGGAACAGTTTGCCAGTCTGGTTCCAGGCAAGTGCTTGTGCTCACAAGTGGAAAGGGGTGGATGGAAGATCGGGGTGCTTAGTCTGGTCCTGCTGCCATAGGAGACTTTTAATGCAGTGGCACCCTGTAGTCCTTGGTATGTGGACAAGAGATGATATACAAGTAAAGTCTGAGCAACAGGGAGGTAGGAGGAGGGTGGGAGGTTGATAGATGCTGTGGAGTCCCATGACTCAAGTTACCGTGCCCTGCTGCAGCATATTTTCTCTTGCTCCTATTTAAGTAAGCTTCTCCAGGTAAGGTGAGTTGTCCTTTGTCTTGCAGTTGCATCCAGACTTTATCCTCACCTGCTGCAGATGCAATGGAGTTGAAGCCTAAATCCTCTTGTGCCTTCAGTTGTGTGAAGTGGTTTTTAAGTAGCCTTTGTGTCTGTGTAGCTAGCACTCTGTTCCTAGAAACGGTGTTAAAGGAGGCTGCGTGCCTGCCCGAGTGGGTCAGCACAGGACACAAAACACATCTGTGCTTTGTCTCCCACTCTTCTCCTGCCTGTTACACACATCACATCTTCGTAAAAAGAGGAAATAGCTTTTCCCAGGCATAAGAACCTTCTGAATAGAAATACAGAATAATTAAGGTTAGATCGGGTGGGATTTATTTTCTTTTAAGTGATTTTGTTCAGGATCTTTGCCCGCTTCCCCCACTTCCAGTTGCAGCTAACTTCAGGGAGACAATTGACACAGACTCGTGTGCTTTTGGCAGCTTCCTCTCCCGAGCTGGGACCACGAGGTGGCAGGAGTGTTCCACCGGTGCCACCAGGGCCGCGGGACGGCAATGCAGCTGCTCATTTTTATAGGCGAGGCAAAAACCGTGCTCGGTTGTTTGCGTACCATCATAATTGTGTTTTGAAATTTGGAGAAGTTTCACATGTACATGTCTACATGTCCTTGTTTTCTTTATATAGTATTGATTTATTTTGGATCTTCACTGTCTTCTTTTTTGTTTTCTTTTATTCTTTTTTTCCCCTATTCTCAGGGGAGATGGAGGGGAGGGAAAGATGTATAGCAACATCCAGAATTCCTTGCAGGTTCCAGCATTGATCAAACCCTGTGAAGCACATTACTGAGGCTGCAAAGGATGCTGCTTTTGTCCTCATTTCACCCTGTTCTGTCAGGGTATTGCATCACGTAATATGCAAAGTGTTCAGAGCTCCTGCAGTACCCTAGTAATAGGGGTGAACTGAGGTTGCAGCAACAGCTCTACCTCTGCATTCCTGTTGCTTTCTATAGGCTTTAGCACACTTGCTCATGCTGCAAACCTGCCTTGGGGTCACTGAGTTTGCTGAACACAGTGTGATCCTTGTGGGGTCATTGAGAAGCGCTTTGAGTGGGGGGGAGAAATTCGCCAGAAGGACCCGCTCAGAGAGATCGTAATGTGATCGAATGGTGATGAGTAGAGTCATTATTTTCAGGCATTTCTCTTTTCAGAGTTCTGCCACCCTCTTGAATGTTTTATGTCTCAATTCACTGTTGAAGAATGCGGGACTGGAAATCAGCAATGCAGTTGTTTGCTCTTGTTCCTCCTTCCCTGTGTCAGCCAAGAGGTTCCCCTTTCTTTTGTGAGGAATTTTTGCAGGGAGGTGGTTAGCAAGAGGCAAGTCTTCATGAGAAAGATGGCTGGGAACAAGAACACAAAATTCAGAGGATTAAGGGTGCCATTTTGATCAAACTCCCCTCTCTAGAGAGTGGGAGTGTGGAAGCATCTTTCTGTGCTTCCTTTGCAACTCCCTTCCATTTCCCTTATCTCTTTGGCTGTATTAGTGCTACACCCAGGGTCCTTCAGTCATCTCTTGTTTGGGAGATGTGTTTTAGCATCTGGGCACTCTTTCCTGGTGGCAGTGTATATGTGAGGCTCTGTTCCCTTTGCATCCCTGCCTTTTGTGCTCGTCCTGCCTTCCTGAGCATGACTGGCTGTAGGAAGGGGCTCTTTGGGCCAGTGCTCACTCCATTTTGGGTGTGGGGTGGACAGGGTGATCCGGCTCACCCCCACAAAGCTAAAAAGCATGCAAGAGAAAAAATGTAGCCAAGTAGGTGAAGAAATACCAGTTTATGGTTCTCTTCTCTGTCCCTCCCCCCATCTGGTTTCTAGTAGCAACAGGAGCCTTCACCAGAGCAATGCATCTCCTGTGTCACACAACTGTCTCTCTTCAAGTATCATTGTTTTTTTGGCTTGGTCCGTGTTGAAATATCTTTCTGGCGTAGGGAAATGAGTTGGATGGGAAGGGAGGAGTCTCTTATGTACCCTGTTTGGGGAAAAGTTATGCTGATAGAAAGAGTGCGTGGTGGTGTATTTTATGCTGGGGGAAATGGGCTGGGATTGCTCTGCTGCTCTTGCTTGCTTCTTGTTCCCTTCTGGAAGGCAGCTCAGAGCTGTGCTGGCAAGCTGTCTCTTCTGGTGTAAGCAGGGCTCTGCCCCAGGCTCCTCTGGCTCTGAACTGTGATGTCTAAACAGATTGCTGGGTTACACGCTGAGCATGACTGAATGCCACTGAAATGCAGTGAGGAGAATTTCACGTGCCTGCTGCCCTGTGCTTGCTAGAGGTGCAGAGGGAAGGCAGAGATGGAAGAGGACACTTCTTTATCTGGTGTGGCATGTAAAGCATTACGCTTGTGGCAATTCCAGGCTGTACTGGTATGGGCGACTACAGGGATCCTGTGACTCAGCTGCTGCCATGCTCTTCCTTTCTTACTTCATATGGAGGGGGATGGTAAAGAGCAATCGGAAGGATTGCTCAAGGGACTGTCATACCTCTCGGATGGTGCAAGCATCAAAGCGAGTGAGCTCACAATTAGCCGAGAAATGACGAGCAAAAGGGGCTAGATTGGCAGTAAGCAGGCAGGAAACAAGCCAAGAGGAGAGTACGGTGGTGTACTCCTTGTCCGTCCTTCACCCACAAACGCTCTTTTAGTGTGGAGGAGTAGTATTGCTGTGTGCTCATGGTCAGTTTACTGCCTTATTGCCTTTTTCTTATTTTTCTTTTCTCTTCCTCAACTGTAACAATGAGGTATAATACTGAGGTGTTACAGAACCTACCGTGGCAGGAAAAGCATCTTGCTTACTTTCATGGTGTCTAGTCACTCATAATCTACTGTTTGGCTCAGTGGTGTATTGACTTGTTTGAAGAGAAATCCTATTGATACGTGGCGACCTTGATAATATTCTTGCTTAGTTGGAGAAAATTTTTTTGAGGGGGGAGCAAGTATGTTTTCATTACTTAACAGCATCAGGCATAAGAAAGATAATATGCTGGAAAGGAGAACGACCTCATCTCATCTCTGTATATATTAAAGGATGAGATGCTGAAGTCAAATGAGGAACTGTATATCTTTCCGTGGTGAAAGCAAAGTAGTTAATGCAGTAGTACTTAGCATTCAGGAGCTTAATTCAGCCTTGGACTTGAGAGAATTCAGCTCCTTTCCCTCCTCCTTCCTTCACGTCCTCCTTAGGCAAAATATATAACACTGCATGTGCAATACCTTTTTTTTAAGGAAGCAGAGAACTGAACTACAGGGAAATGCTGTGTGTAGGGTTTCCTGGCAGCCTTTGTTTTTGATGTGGTTTTATAAACATCTGTAACTCTGGAAGTACCTGAAATTGCTCTTCTGCCCACATCTTACTGACATTTCCTGCCCTGTTTGGCATGTGGAGGGAAAGGATGGTATGTGTATGAGGCAGTTCCCTTCTCTGTCCCTGTTTACCCTGTGTGTCTTCTGGATCAAGTTCTCTGCTTGGGATGTGGTTTTGCAAGTTGTGTTTTTTTTTCCTGTGGCAGAGCTGATTTTTGAGGTTTGTTCTAGGCCTTGGTGACCCTAAGGATGTTCTCTTAGGCAATGCAGCAAATTCAGCCTAGGGAGTTGCTCATTGTCCCAAGCACCTCCACTGCCTTTGCAACTATTTTATTATGTTCCCCTTGTGCAAGAAAAGGTTGTTTGCAAGAAGGGATGGTTTTTGTCCCAGTTCAGCACCGTTCTTAGAAACAATTTGTTGACTTGGAGAGGCAGATGTGTTTGTGGTGCAGCAGTGCAAATTAATGGTTGTGGCTAGGCCTTTTTCCAACGGGCTAATAAAACTTTTATTGAATGGATCTAGAACATGGAGCAATGAACAGGTTTGTCAGCCTGTTGGGAGTCGTCATTGTGTGCAGGTGGGAGCTTCAAAGGACAAGAACCTCATTGAATGTCCTTGCTAATGTGGAACTGTGCCTGTGTTTACAGCATGCTCCTGCCACCACGTGTGGCTGTGTTAATATTCTCATGGACTTTTACATGGCACTTAACAAGGTCCTCTTTTTCAACACCTTTTTGTGAAAATTAACACAAAATTGTTGTGCTTTTCCTTTCCAAGTGAAGGTCTGGCATTGCTATTACGTGTCATATTGGCTAGTCTAAAGATGGGATGCCTACTTTAAGTACCTAGATCTAAATTCTTGTTAACAATGACAAGTTGAAAGTAAGAGGCTGGTGCTCTCCTGCTGTGTGTTTTCTGATTTATCCTTTCTGTTTCGCCAGTACATTTTGAGTTTATAGCTTAGTTTGCTAGGCTGAAGGAATAATTGAGGACTGTCCCAGCTTGAAGGAAAAGCTTTACAGAATGCCATACCATTCCATAAGAGTGTTTATAAAGGCAGAAAATATGGGAGAAGCACATTTGAGAGCTGAAGTTAATTGTGAGGCCCAGACTGTGGGAAATGTGGCTTCCTTAGCTGCAGAGTGCACAGAACCATTTCCTTCCGGAGGTGCTGCGCATGCTCTCCATGAGTCTGGTGCCCAGCACTGGAATTTGCTTTCATCCTTCTGTATCTGTCGGAGAGGAAGAGGGGAATGATTTTTGAAATCATTGCTGTGTGACTCATTGTGAAGTCCAAATTCTGTAGACGGATTAGATCTTTGGCTGTGTGTGTCAGTTTTAGGTCAGGGTACTAACGTGTTGTTGGGGATCATACAGACAACCAGTTCTTCTAGCATCTTCCACTCCACTAGGTGAAATAGGAGTTTCACCTTTGAGGTTATTTTTTTGTTTGTTTGTTTTCAAGGGTATTACCATTATAGTGTGATTAATAATGACCAGGCACAAGGGCACAGACTTCAGAACACCACCCCTGGTACTGACTTTGATCCATTCCTCTCAAATGAGTGCTGTTGGACATGTGAGCTTGGTCACTGTGAGTGAAAGACATTTGGGTTTAGTCCCATCTATACAAAATATAACTCCTCAGGGCATGTTCACATTAGAACAAAGATTAAAAGCTCATGGGGCATAATAATACAGGAGGGGGTGGGGTTTGATCCAAGGTAAAAAGTGCTGAGACCTAAGAATTGAAAAATTTACCAAGATATCTGCAGTGGTTGTGCAATACTAGGACTCTGGCAGTATTGGAAGATATGGATTGTGTCTTGGGATGTTTTCCCTTAAGAAAACAACTACTTTGAGGGTATTAAAAAAAATCACCACCAACCAAGCAATAAAAAAACCACAACAAAATGAACACACACCCCAAAAAGCAGTTGACACAGTCATGTCTACAGTTTTGATGAACAAATTCTGAAATAATAGTATTTCAGAATAGGCTGTGTTTCAGAAGTACTGGAACTGGATTGGATAGCACGCATCATTTAGGCTGTTACGGAAAATACGTAGTTTGTCTGGTGACTTGTTTTTCTTTTGTTTCCTTCTTTTTCCTGAGTTCTTGGAAACAACAGCTGTTCATGACTTCTCTGTGGAGGGCTGAAGTCAGAGCTGCAGATCTGGGTTTTTGACTGGGAAGGGGAAGGGAATATGAGATGAGATCATTATATGAAGTGCACTTACACCTTGTCTTTGTTTTTCAGTGGATGAATATATTGCCATTGCTAAAGAGAAGCATGGATACAATATGGAGCAGGTAACAACCCTGTGAATACTTTATTTTAAAATATTTTTCAGCATGTATTCGAACATGACTTCAAGTGACTGCCTAGAACTGCTTCTTTCTTTCTGTAACTTCTGTGTTTTCTCCTCTACTACTTATCCCCAAACTGACTGTTCATAATAGTAGCCTGTGCTCTGTGGATATGGGGTTCACCCCTAGTTTTACATCAAGAGTCAAAAGAAGAAAAACAAAACCATTGTAATTTCTAATGGAGGCTGGCCACAAGTATTATGCTTCTTCTGGTGGCTGCTTCTTGAGCACTTTCAGAACCTCTAAACAATGTTAAAAAGATTGGCTTATCTTTGGACAGCTGCCTGATTGCATTGCAGTTTCCAGCTGACTGCTCTGTCTCTGCTTCATGGATGTCTTGGCAGTTATTAATGAGCTATTGAACCATCATGTGCTTTTCTGAGGCAAACTGATACCCACAGTTATTTACCTTGAAACTGTGCTGCAAATCATTTTGCATTTCATAGATGGGCACCTTGGCTGTCAGTGCAGTAACAGGGGATGACTTTGCCAGCTGCCACTGACCTTACCCAGTACCTCTAACCTAGGGATGGAAATCCTGGTCTGAAGAACAGACCTCTCCTTTATTCCCTATGGTCTAGGATTGTGTTCTAATCTTTCCTGTGTTAACTGACAATGATTTCAAAACTTGCTGGGGAGATGAGTAGATCTGTGCCTGGGAAACTTTTCTGAATTCTCTGAAGTTTCCTCGTGCACTAATACTTGCCTGGAAAGGGAAGGCAGGGAATCTCATGACTTACTATTTTGGCAAATCACATACTGTCTCTACAAAGGGATTCTGCAAAAACTTGAAAGTTCGTTAAATTGTTCAGACAGAGGCTGTGAGCATAGAAGCAAATTACTGGGCTGGGCAAGGGCTTCTATGTAAATGATTCTGCTGTCATCCTTGAGTCAGACTTTGAGTGGTTGATACTCACGCTCAAAAAGACTTCTTGCTGAACAAGAACACTGAAGTTGAGATAGCCAGCAAAATTGCCAGCAAAACCAGGAATGATCTGACTTGATAATTGTAGTTTCTAAGAGCAGAAAACAGCAATAAAAGGAATATGAAGGCATCAAAAGGATGTGAACTTAAAATGAAAATAAAGATGATAACTCTCTTAGGCTGATATTGATATACTCTAGTATTGGATATTGTGGGTAACATTTGCCAAGAAAGATGGTCTTGCAATAGTAGAAAAGGGTTTCATTATTTTAGTGGAGAAGTGTTGTTTGGAAAGTATAGACTGATACAGAAGACTGATCAAAATGCAGTTTGTCATCTTTAAAAAAACCCACTGAATTCTTGCGGTTTGAAAAACTTAAAAATTAACTAACAGAGATTTGCATTCATTTTAATGTTGAAAATATAGACCTCCTACTCATTCCTTGAAGTCTTTTTCTCTGTTTTTCTCTCACCTTCTGTGTACAGAAGTTGCATGACTTGCCACATCAGAGTGTAAAGTGGCTGAGCAGCTTGTAAAAGTCTCCTTACTCCTAAAAATTTGCTCATTCCTTCTGTAGCACTCTCACGTAATACTCTGGAGTTAAACAAGTTTCCCTGGTCCTTTGGGATTTCCTAGAGAGCTGCGCTAGGCATTTTCAGGAAATAACTGGAGAGGATCTATCTTGTATTGCTCTGGAAGGCAAGCATTCATTTTGTATTACAGGGACAAGTGTCAAGGCTTTCAAATCAGGATGATTTGTTGTGTCACCAAGGGAAACTCTGTCTTCAGCAGGTATCATCAGAGTTGCTCTTGGCTGGATAACTGGATAAGCTGATACAGGCTCCCTGGAAGCCAGTAAAAGCTCACTTTAGCAATTGGCCACCATCTCTGGGCTTTGCTGGCCAAGGCAGCCCTCTCCCACACGTGCATTCCCCTGACAGCCTGTCACTTTGCTCTTCTGTCCAGGTGGCTTGGCTAACAGTCATGATACAGAGGTTCCTTTTTTCCACCTGTGTCCACTGCCCAAACCCTCTCTTTGCAGGCTGAGACGTGTGAGTCTGCTGCAGGGAGTGGGAGCTGCTGGCATGGTGCTGGGGCACGTGCGGGCTGGTGCTCCCCTGCCCAGCGGTGTTCCCATCCAGCTGCCCGATCGTGCCAGCCCGGCTCCCATCCCTGTCCTTTCACTCCCCTTGCCCGTGGCTGAGAGCCCTGTTGTTGGCTCTGCTGCTGGTGGATGGTGGCTGCAGGCTCTGGGCTGTGCTGGTGGGAGTCCCTGCAGCCTGGCCAGCTCTAGGGCAGCAAAGGGCAGGCTGCCCACAGGTCAGTGAGCTCCGGCAGGGCAGGCACTTCAGCTGGTGCTGCAAACAGCTGTGGGTGGTTGTGCTGAGCTGTAGCAGTCACAGACTTTGGGAAGCACCACAGTAAGTCTGGCTGTGACCTGGGCTTTCCTGTCAGCCTTTGTCAGACACCCTGGGACAAAGGAGTCTGGGAAAGCCCTGTGCTCACCTGTGTATGAGTGAGAGTTCTTCCAGGGCAGCAGGGATGGAAGAGGAATACTCCTCTTGATCTCCTGTTAAACAAGCCTGTGAGGAAAACCTTTTTGTTTATCTCTTGCTTTATGTAAGCAGCTCTCCCCTCAGTCCTCACTAACGCCTCAGTGCTGTTTAATGCTACCCTGTCCTCCCAAAATGTCTTGCTCCTTGCTTATCCCTTGCTTTCTCACAGGGATATCAGGTAGAGCTCATATCTGAAGCTGAAGGAGGATGTCAGGGGAGAGAAAACTCAATAGTATCTTTGACCCCATCCTTGCCAGGATAGCTGTGTGGCTCCTGTGACTTCTTGAGTGCCTGTGCTGCAACCAGACTACTACTTGTTCTGCATGGTGGCAAAAGAGAGGAGAAGGTGTCCTGGCAGCACTGAGAGTCCAGTAGGGTCTGAGCAAGATCTTGGATAACACTAACATTTGTATGCATGCTCTCTGCAGAATCTCAGGGGCATGAGATCCCATAAAGGAACTGCTTTTTTGTGTAGCAAAGCATAATGGGGAAACCCCGATTTTGGAGGGATTTTGTAACGCTGAGCAGCCAGAGTGAAACTACTAGATGAGGGTAACTATGGCTGTGAAACCTCAGCTGAGTTTGCATATGATGAGCAGGTTACTCTTACGTTTTACTCAGCATGTTAGGGATTGTTTTCGCTTCACAGCAATTGTGAAAGGCTGGTTTTTAGCTCTGCAGAGTCAGGCCTTCCCAAAATGACTTGCAGTGGTTGCTGGCATGCCAGAGGTGGTGATGTGTCATAACACACAGGGGCTGTGGACCCCTGGGAGAGGGGAGCTGTGCACGAGTGTCTTGGAGACAGCAGGAGGAGAATGGTTTGCAGGTGGTGAAACACAGCACAGGCACTTTGTCTTTGGAACTGAGCCAGAGACTGCAACAGCAAAATGAAGCCTCTCTCAAGGGAATAAAAAGAGCAGCCCCCAGAATGAGTGAGATTTATTCCTCCTTTGGGCTGGGGACTTTTTAGCAGCAAGTCAAGGTGGTGCATGTTCTCTGCCTTTCCTTCTTCCAGTTCTTCTTTCATTTTCTTCCCCTTTTCCCCTTCCCCCTCAGAAAGAACCCCCCTAAACAACCATAAAAACCCCCAGTCAACTAAACCATCCTTCTAATTGCGAGGAAATGTAGTCCAGCACTGGAAAGAAGCTGCCTTTTGTCCAGTTTTTTTTAGGTAGACTCCCCAAGCCTTTGCTCAGCTTATCTGTGCATACCATGATCAGTAAAGCTGGAGTAATTTCTTAAGTTTTTTTCTCCCACCTTTCTGTTGCTAATCTTTTGTTACTTGAGTACCTGTGTTGTTTTGATAAACTTTGGACTGGTCTTCACAGCCTAGCTGGGTGGCAGATTCCAGGTTTCTTCCACTCAGAAAAGCATCTGATGTAGCTGAGATTTAAAATTGTCTAATGTGTTGCCTGAGAAGAATGTTGTAGCTCTCCCCTTCCATTTTCCAGTAATGTTTCTTTTGATTACAGTTTTCACCTTGGTGTCTGTATTACTTCTAGGCGCTTGGGATGCTGTTTTGGCACAAGCACAACATCGAGAAGTCTCTGGCAGATCTGCCAAACTTTACTCCGTTCCCAGATGAGTGGACAGTGGAAGACAAGGTCTTGTTTGAACAGGCCTTCAGTTTCCATGGGAAAACCTTTCACAGGATCCAGCAGATGGTAAGTGGTGTTGCAGGAGTGGAAAAGCAGAACAGACTGTCATCTTCAGTGCTGTTTGTGCTGAATGTGTGTCTAATGCTCTTGGGAGAGAACAGGCCAAAGGGGATGTTAGAGGAAAAATGCTACCATGAATAGAAAGAAAAAAATACTATTCCCAGAGTCTCTGTAGAAGTGTTTTCCTGAAGTGCTTTACTGGCTCAGGATGAATTTTGACTGTGATTCTTTTTGGTTGGAAATTACAGTTTTCAGTCCCCTGTGTACTATGATAGTGTTTGTCTCAGCTGGAGTTCAGGCATGGTCTGTACACACATGCGCACACATACGCAGTAAAGATCATCTCTGTGCAAAGTTGATTGCCTTTCTTAGAGCCTGATTTTTAGGAATTAATTTTATTTAATGATGAAGTCTGTGCTTATTGTGATTTGGGACTGTCAGCGGATGCTGTGATGGAGGTTTATGCATCATTGCAAGCATTCAGTCCTTTGCTTTTGGTTGGTAGTGATACTGTTTTAAACATATGATTGAAAACTTCAGGGGTAGGTTTCTGCCTGAAAGAGAAGTACTGGGGAGTGTGCAATTTTCTTCTGAAAGAGAGAGAGAATAGGATGTAAAAAATTTTTATTAATTGTATCTTGAGAGTGTCTTTAAGTGGTTCATCACCTGGGTGGGAACTAGACTTTGTTCTTTGCTGTCCTTCAGTAAAGTAGCCTCTTGAGTGTTCCAGCGGGACTCAGTTCCACTGGCTGTAACCCTTTGAAGTGAGCCTAGGCTGTTGCCATCTGTTCAGCCTCTTAAAAGCACATGTGAGTGACACAGGTCTGTGTTGGTGATCCCATTGAAAAGTGAAAGGTGACTTGCCTTCCAAGGATGAAGGTCCCTTTTCAAAAGGGTGGCAGAAAGAGGCTTGTTTTTGTCATGTCCTCCTTGATGTTCCTTGTCCTTCACTGGTGTTCATTTCCAAATGTTCTTGGAGTCCTAGGGTCTCCCACTCTCTTGGATCAGGTGATGGAACTCTTAAAGAGTGAAGCTTCTTTATTCCTCTGTTCTTATATAGGGGGAAAAATAGGGCAGGGGAATGTCCTGGGGAAAAAAGAGAACATTAAGCCCGTCCTGTTGGTTGGTTAACTGCCAAAGCAAGAAATCCTCAATTCAGTTTATGTGCAGAAGCATGGCTCTCTGTCCCTGAGTGAAGTGCATTCCAGTACAGGGATGCCAAGCTCATGCACTGTTCCCTAGGTAATGATATTTTTTTACTGTTGCTCCCAGGGAAGTGATTCTGCATGAAAGGAATTAAATGGCACGAAGCTTTGTGTTTAGCAGGGGACAGGAATCAATGGCTCGGGAGCATGTTAGTTGTTAGTTTATAGATGCTGCCCCATTAACACCCATGCAGATTGGAACTGGGGGGAGAAATCTCCAAAGCCAGAGAATGAAAGGCAAGTTACATTATTTACTGGAGCTGGTTCTGATATTTTGGCACTTGTAGCACAGGTTTATAGCCAAGTGGATGTTTGTCATGAACAGCCTTGTCCCTGAGTTCGTTCTGTGGAACTCTTTTTAATTTCAGAACACCAGCCTGTTGTGTGGCTGTTGGCAGCACAACATTGACTTAGCACCTGTGCTTTGCCAGCACCGATGGTTTTCTGCCTGTGTGCAGCTGTGGGCCAGAGTGGGAGTGCTGGTGTGATCTGTTATTAGAACCTAAAGTCAGTCTGCAGCTTGAGAACCAGGCTTGTCTCAAGTGAAGACTTAAACTGCAGTGTCTGAGTGAAAGAGATTTGGCTCTTGCTCACAGTTTTGTTTTCCTCCCCACCCACTCTGTCCTCCAAACTGAATCAGACACTTAAACATTCATCAGAAAAGGCTGGACTTCTTTTTTTAAAAAGTCCTGTGTAAGAGCATCCATGTAGAGAATTAGTCTTAGTGTAGTTTTATGCTTTTTGGAGGCAGATTTTTCTTTCATAGCTCCAGGGTAATGGCATTAGTGTAAGAGGACAAAAAAAAAAATTTCTGTTTTCCTGTACCCTCAGTTCACCATACAGTAACATTTCACCTTTTGAAAACATCCTTTGTTGAGACCTTTGAATAGACTTTGTCATGTGAATGGTGTGAATAAATCTATTTAACCAAACATCAAAGATATGCTTGGGATGTTTGCAGTTCAGCAGTTACTGTGATTGTGTACATGTGTCTGTGTTGGCTTTTAGGGCTGTTTTGGCTTTTAAACTGTTATCTCAGTTTCAAGGCCTCATTTCAGATTTGCTCTTGCTGTGTTCCCCTGTTCTGGAGGGAACCAGCTACTTGACTGGTGAGTGGAAGCTTGCTGAGATGCTCTTTAGAGATCTTCATGTCCTGAATAGTAGGCACTAACCTGAAACACTCCCCCACAGATCATTTTTGGAAAGGTTGCAGAACTGCCTTGCTTGAGCCTTTGAGAGAATCCATTGTAAAGAGGTCAGATGTTCCTTGGAAAAACCAGACCAATTTTATGTGAACTTCTGGGGATACTTTACATATAAACATATAAAAGGATACATGTTTAATTTACAGCTTCCTGACAAATCAATAGCCAGCCTGGTGAAATTTTACTACTCCTGGAAGAAGACAAGGACTAAAACTAGTGTGATGGACCGTCATGCTCGTAAACAAAAAAGGGAACGTGAGGAAAGGTAGGTTTGCAAGCAGAAGGGCTGTGTATTGCCGCACACTGATTTCTTTAGTCTATCCCAGAAATTCCTGTTAGCTTGTAAGAAACTAGATGTAGGATTTTCCCCAAAATGTTTCCTGGTACCGCACCTTTCCCCACCCCTTTTCCCTGCTGTGCAAGTTCTGCTTTGCTTAAAGCCAAAAGGCAGTTGGCAGTTAGCTGTGCTCCCTTTTCTGACACTGCAATTCCTGATTGCCCTCTAGTGCACTGGTTACAGTCCCACCATTCTAGAACTTTTTCTCTGATACTGCTTGAGGGTTGGGAAATCGAAATTAAAGCTGTTTACAGTCCGATTGGCACTGTTGTCAGCAGAGCCAGAAAAGCTGATAAGCAGGACAGTAAAAGGAATTCATGAAAGAGCTGAAGTCTGCCTTTATGTGCACCTGATACAGGAAACAGGCTCCAGTGCAGGACCCTCTCAGCCTGTCTATACACACACAGGCCCTTCCTCTCCTGCCTCTTAGAAAACTGTGACCAGCATATGGCTGCCAGGCCAAGCTCTGGTCTCTGAGGAAGATGAGGTTAAGGCTCTGTTTTTCAATGACTGAGAAGAGGGTAGCACACAGGAACTTAGGATGAGCTCTCTGGCTGAGCTGTTCCAGGGAGTGCTTTGGGTGATGGCTGGTGGTGTTCAGGAGGTCATTAGCTACTGAGCTTTAGCAAATGGGCTTGACTCATGCGTTTTCTGTAAGCTCAGCCTCCTGGATACCCGTGCAAGCCCTTGAAGGTAGGTCAGCCAGTGGCTTTGTGCGTATTGGTGTAAATATCTCCGCAGTTACTGCCACTTGGTGACTTCACCTAGTTCTGGAGCTGAACGAGCCTCAGAAATGCAGAGGTTTCAGTGACTTTGGGGAAAACAACCCCTCTGGACAACAGCAACTCCATCTGCTAGATGCAGGTGCCTTCTCAACCTGATCTAAAATGCAATTAATGTCTTTGCAGACCAAACTTGAGGTGTGCCTGCCTTTGGAAGACTTCTGACATAATTGGGCAAAATTCTGCAAAAGCCTTTCCCCTCAGAGGAGTTGTTGCATTTCCCAGTTGGCTGTTTGCTGGCTCCACTGCATATGAGCAAGTCTTGTTTGGGAAGGGGGAAGAAATGTGTTTCTAGCATTGAGCTGTGCTACACCAATGACTCACTCAACCTCTCCCATCTCTCCATTAGGTCAGCAGTACTTGCCTAACAGGCAGGGCCAGGGAGAATACTGCCAGCCAACTTGTCCAGTATTTGGTTGGCTTTCTTTGACCTGAGTCTCTTTTTCCATTCTGTTCTTTTCTCTTCTCTGCAAAGACTTGTCTATTTTTCTGCTCCCCATCCTGGTTGTGTTGGGGTCTTTTTGTTTTAGTTTTTCAGTTTTCGTACTAATTTATTGGGGAGGGGAAATCTTTTATATGCAGTATGTGTTTGTCTTGTACTATGTAGTTTAGGATCTTTTAATACTACCTCTCTATTTTTGTGCTGTGCTCATAAATGAAATTACTGCAATTGAGAAATATACCTCTCAGTACCTGTGCCTGTTTGCTAGGAAAAGTAGCACCTCAGACCATCTGGTGAACGGGGAAGGGCTGTATGGGCTGCCATGTGCTGTAATTTTGTAACCTTTGAGGAAGGCAGCTGGATTGGAAATGTTTAACTTGATTTACATCTACAGCAAGCTAAGCACCAGGCCGTCAGCTGGATATTTGATTTCTGTTCTTCCCTTCCACTATGTAAAACAGTCAAACCCCTACACCCCCAAGGGATTTGTCAGTGCCGCCATGCAGGATGTGGAATCCATGCTGGGTGAGTTTAGGGTCCCTGGATTTCCAGGTAGTACTGTGCCACTCGGAGTTGGCAGAACTTCGGAAGTGTTCTTTGGTTATAGCGATCAGTGTCTACAGCTGCAGAAATGAAGGAGTGGGCTTTAATCTAGCTCGTGTCCAGGGAACTTGCTAGAATACAAGAGCAAGCTGTCAGCACAGCAAAGACTGTTGTGAAAAGGCTGAAATCTGAACCTAGGTGAGAGCAAAAGGAAGTTCTTTTGGAGATGGGGCTGAGAGAAGAGGCAGTCTGAGGTATCTCACTCAAGTACCTCTGTATCCCTTTTGTGGCTAGGCAGGGAAATTCCCCAACCCCTCAGATTGTCACTAATACAACTCCGGGTGCATTCAGGTTTTCAGCAGCTGTTCTAAGTTGTATGTGAGGGGCTTTGTGTGTGCAGCTCTGGGAGGGGATGCTTGGGAGTTGATTCCCCGGACTCATCATTACCCAAACGAAGTCTTGTGAATGAGATGGTGAGCCGGGTGGCTTGGGAGAGCAGAAGTGGCTTGTACAAGTGACTGCTCTTGTGGAGAAGGATGGCAGCCCGTTCCTCCTTCGGATGTGGCTGCAGCAGGGAGATGGCCACGTGAGTGCCACAGCCAAGCTCACCAGCACATGCTGTGCCTGCTCTTTCCTGCTCCCTGTGAGCACAGCCCAGCCCTGCCCTGCACTGGAGCTGTGATGTGCCTGCACCGGCTGATGCTCCTCAGCCTAGGCTATGAAGTTTTGACATGACAAAATAGGTTTATTTTTTTGATTGGGGGGAAAAAAAAAAAGCTTTTATTACATCAGCTTATTTCTTCTGTTTCTGGGCATCATCTCAAATGGTGCAATTAACTTTGGTTGTGTACAGTACAAAAACGCTAAATGGTGAAAATGCATTTGATTTAATGTCTGATTAAAATTCCACTGAAGCCAGACTGGACAGGTGTGCCAAGGTCACTTTCAATATGGCCCCAGTTTCATGCCTGTTATTACTCTGTAACTGATAACATCTTTTTCTTTTCCAGGCGAGAATGAAATGTGAGGCTGTCACTGAAAAAAAAAAAAAAAGAAAAACCTAACATTTTTTGTGCTTGTTCTTGAGGGAGTTCATCTTGTGCGTGTCTGTTTTGCTAAATATTAAGGAGTTGTATGAAATCTGTTTTTTGGCTACTTTTACTGTATTTCTTCCTTTCTGTCTCAGTTTGCATAAAGTAAAAATGCTTAGTGTCCCATTTTCTTTAAAAGATGACTTGTCAAATTAATTTCATGTCTCTTGCCTTCATCTGTGTAGATTTATTTTACCTGAGTATGCTGCTGAGAAGTGTTCCTGTATGTACGATCTTCAGAATTAAGAATTTATTCACCTAAACCAAAACCAAATAAAAACAACAGCAAAAAAACCCACCAACCCCCCCAAAAACCCCACATCCTGGGAATAAAACTAAGGAAAGCTGTTGAGTTTGCTGTGGCATTCATTCATTTGTTTTAGCATGCTATTTATAGAAAGAGAGAGCCTCACAAACTAATACAGTACTGTTTACTTTTGTCTTCCAGTGAGGATGAAATGGAGGAAGCAAATGGAAATAACCCTATTGACATTGAAGTTGAACAAAACAAGGAGAGTAAAAAGGAGGTATAATTCTTTTCCTTACTCCTGTACAAATGAAAATGTTTACTTACTAGCTACTTTATGTAGAAGCTGACAGTATCTAATTTTCTTTTTGTGCTTTGTATAGTTGTCATACAAGAAAAGAAGAATTGTCTTCAGAATTATTCTTAGATCAAGACAAGTATAGATAAATAAGTTGTTATGGATAGAGCTGGGAAAATTTAAGACTTTATAAGCCATGATAATGTACTATGTGATTGTTTCCAGTCTCTTCTATCCTCTCTTTGGCTGTGTTAGCTTAAACCACCCTCAGTGGTTTACATCAGCCTAACTGCATGGAGATGGAGTAGAAGCACATCCCCCTGTGGAGATGCCTTGGTGAAGGGGAAATACATCCTTTTGTTCTAGGTAGACCAACAAAAGCGTGTTTATGTACACGTTAGGCTTTAAGGTACATTCCTGATGTATTGAAATCCCCAGCAATAACTGTCATTTCAGTGGTACCAGGATTGCAGCTACACTGGTGAAAAGTAAAGGAGAGAGTTTTTGTGACCAGTTAATTTTGTCTGGCAGAGTGGCCTTAACCTGTTGTTATGTCAGCTCAAAATGTAGTACTTGCATCTCACTTCCAGTACTTCATTTTCAGTGGGCATAGAGTTCTGGAGGAAAATAGTCACACAAATGTAATAGTTTTGAAAACCTAGCCTGCAGTGCCCTACAGGAAAGCATATACTTCATCTTCATGTTTATAACCTGCAGGTTACCTGTTACTAAATAAAAACACCTCGTTCAGCAGCAGTGTGGGTTGTATATGTGAATGAGTTACAGGAAGATGCTTAAGGCCTTCTCTCCTTGAAGTTAGCTCCCTTTCCGGGTTTCTTCTAGCCTGATTCCTCTCCCACAGTCATTCTATTTCATCTCTTAATTTTTTTAAAAGATTATATTTAGGGAAAACTCACTAGAAGTATTTAAAAACATGATCCCACACAGTCAAAAAAAAGTCGCAGAGCAACAGTTTTGTCAGTCACTGTCAGTAAGATTAATTTCTCCAACAAATAGTTTTGAATGGAAATAACTGAAAAATCACAACATTCCCATCTGCTCTTCACCCACGTTGAGGGTGCTCTCTAGACTTTCCAGGAAAGTTTAGCTGTTGTTTCCATTGAAGGAACCAGCACCCTTGATGTCTTCCTGGGGACAAAGTGGATGCAAAGCCATTTGTATTAATCCTTACAAGAAACTTGAGTTCTCAGAAGCCTCAGCAACACCCAGACAGGAAGGGTTCTCACTTGGCTAAGTTGCAGCTGCATACTGCAGCTCTGTAGTGTTTTGTAAATAATACTGTTGTCTCATTCTCCGTTTTACAGATCAGATTTTTCTGTAAGCTCTTCAAAAGCTTGCATCTGTAAAAGAGCTCCCTTCAACTCCCTTTATTATTTCTTCTTCCCAGCCAATGCTAACATGTTCTGAACTTCCTGCAGAAGAGGGAAAGGTAGTTCTTCACCAGCTTGGCTGCCTCTCTTGTAAGGCCAAACCAGATCAGATGTCTGGTTTGGACAGTTACCATCATGACATTTTTGCAGAAAATCTTAGTGTGGGAGGAGGCTTTGTGCCCTCCTTGTCATGCTGGTACAGGCCATGGCCCTCCAACCAATCTGAAACTCGTGGAACATATTCAGTCTGGCTGTGTATGCCATGGCAGGCAGCCTTGTGGGCACTCTGCTGGACAGAGATTGTGCTGGAGGGCAGATGAAGCTGACCACCTTCCTAGCCTGTTCAGAATTTAGCTGGGGTTGTTCAGTCTGGAGAGGAGGAGACTCAGGGGAGACCTTTATCACTCTCTACAACTACCTGAAAGGAGGTTGTAGCAAGGTGGGAGTTGGTCTCTTCTCCCAGGCAATCAGTGACAGAATGAGAGGAAATGTCCTCAATGGGAGGTTTAGGATGGACATGAAGAATTTTTTCACTGAAAGAGTGGTTAAGCGTTGGAATGGGCTGCCTGGGGACACAGCAGAGTCAGCACCCCTGGAGGTGTTCACAAACAGCTGGACATGGCAGTTAGTGCTATGGTTTAATTGACAAGGTAGTGTTTGGTCAAAGGTTGGGGTCCATGATCTTGGAGGTCTTCTCCAACTTTAATGATGCAATGATTCTGATTTTACACTACCTGAACTCAGGGCTTATTGAAATGCCTTGAGAGAGAGAGAGAGTAGGTAACCAGGAGGGCATAAGTTCGTTCTTGATCGTTAGGTTTCTTTTAAGGATGTGGTCAGATGTGCAGGGGCTCTGATGTGCCAGCAGCCCAATACTCTTACCGTAAAGAACCTCCCTGTCTCAAACCTGCAGAGATGTTTTTTTTCAGCTCTTGAGACCTGCTGGTTGCTATCTGACTGTCCCAGTAATACTGGGATTTCTCAGGGTATCTGAAATCTCTCATCTGTTTCCTCTTTTGGGGATCATTGAAGGGGGAATCTTCTTTTCTCTTTCTTTTTTTTTACTTTCAGTGTTAGTGCAACTGTTCGGGTTTCCTCACATAGTGACTCCATAATACTGAGGTCATGACCTAGACCTGCTTTCTTTGTATCTTCCTTATTCCTGGAAGTGCCTCCCACTTCATCCTCTGCTTTTACATAGTTTGAGATAGCTTTATCTTCTTTTTACACAGTGAAATCTGAGGAAGGGAACTTTGTATTAAGGGGTTTGTAAGACTGAAGTGCACTGGATAACTGTGGCAATATCTAAATAAACAGGAGCACTGCTAAATCCCTTCATTTTAATTCCCTCTGGTTTTCAAAAATTGATTTAATTCTAGAGAGAAATGTGTGTGGCCAGGAAAGAAAAATTTCCAGGACAGAGTAGATGTTCCAGTTTTTGCTGGGGCCTAGGGGCATTTGGAGCTGTCAAAAATTGTTCTGCTGGAGCTCTGGTTCTTTTCCACAACACAAAAGAGCTTTGCGTTTTTTGAACTGTGTGAAACAGTCATTTGAAACTGCTTTCATTTTTCTTTAACGTTGAGGCTTCTGGGATGTTTGCACTGCAGGTATTGTGTGTTGGTCAACTGACAGCCTGAACTGGTAGTGAGGCATTGCTGTGTGGTCCTGGGAAGCAGCTTATGTAGATGAAATATGAGTGGATCTGAAATGCCGATCCATGCTGAATAATTTACCTGGCTCAGCTATCAAAGTGCTCCTTTCTGAAGCAGAGTGCAGAGCTTACCTCTCTTGTCCATAGCTGAGCCAGTCTGGTTTCTCCTACTCATCACTCTTGTCTGCAAAGAGAAATAGGGGTATCCCTCCTGCAGTGGCAAGAGTTATCTCTTGCCTCTGGGCTTGCCCTAGGAATCATATCTCATGGAATACTTTGCACCAGTGGACGGAAGAAAAAGGTTTGAGAACAGGCAATTGTCCACGTTGCTGCTGCTGTGGGGCTCTGGCCTTTGTGCTTGTGAGGAGGGTGGAAGCTTTTATCTGTGGCAGCTGTGCTGGAGTCCTCTGGGAGTCAGAATGTCATACTTACTTGGGGTTTCGTGCTCAGCCTTGTGTGGTTTCAAATACAAGCATTCAGTGCTCACTAATGAGCAAATGCCACAAACTGTGTAGAAACTGCATGTAGCTGCAAATTAGGAGGAAAACAATAGCACCAAGTGAAGCCAATGTGTTTAAAGCTGGCAGTGATTAGGTAGAGGATTCAGATATACAGCCACCCCTCTCTGCTTTTCCTCTCTTTGCCACCCTTCTTCTGTTCTGTGTTCTTGGCCGGGCTCCAGTCACTGGGTGATAAATCTTGGGTATGAGTTGATTGTTGAATACAACTTCTGGAGGAAATGATTTTGCTATCTTAGAATCAGGTGTGCTCTTGAAGGATCTGTGGTATAGTGTCCTGGCTAATCTACCTGTCTTTGCTTTAGAAATAAGGGATAAAAATAGTAAGTGGTCTGTGAAATACTCTTTTTCGAAAGAAGACTTAATGTTTATTTTAGGCAAAACTGCACCATTTTGATGGAACAGCTGATAAAAAGTGCTGTGCAAGAAAACCTGGCTTCCAAGAAATGGTGTCACAATCTAAGAATTATCCCACTGTCACCTCACTCCTTTATCCTTTGCCTTTAAATAAATTTGGTTTATTCCTTCTCCTGTCTGGTAGGTAGTAAAACAAGTCTCAATAAACTGTTTTAGTTGTGTTCTTTCTGTCTCCACACTTCACTTTGCTTCTTTCTGGTGTTCAGTTAAACTGGTGTGTTCAGACCTGATGATGAAAACAAGAAGAAGGGGTTTGGAGGTTTGAAAATAACCAGAACATTTAACTACTGCAAAGTTGGGCATCTGTCTCCCAAAATGAAAATGGGCAGAGAAGGCAACCACAGTATCTCTGTAAAACTGAAAGCTGCTAAAGAAAAGGAGAAATTTGTGTAAGACAGTTTGTATGACGTGCCACTTAAAGCAAAAATGTCTTCCTGTCTGCAAACTGGCTTTGTCATTCTCCAGCCTTTGACAGTGGCTAAAGGTCAGAGTCACAGAATGGTTTGAGCTGGGAGGGATCTCTAAAGATACCTAGTTTTGTAAAATGACTGACTGCTGTTTGCCAGGTGCCACCTGCTGAAACTGTCCCTCAGGTGAAGAAGGAGAAGCATAGTACACAGGCCAAGAACAGAGCAAAGAGGAAACCTCCCAAAGGAATGTTCCTTTCCCAGGAAGATGTGGAGGCTGTTTCTGCCAATGCAACAGCTGCTACCACTGTACTCAGACAACTGGACATGGAATTAGTCTCAATCAAACGACAGGTATGAACAGGATCATAGAGGAGTGACTGCTGAGTTTGCTGGTAGTGCCTGTTGCCGTCTGCAAAGTTGGCAGGAATTTGTAGCTTGACAGTGATGATGCACAATGCTACATGCCTTAGTTGACAAGCTGCTGTCCTTGTGCTCTGAATGCACCTCTGGGTTTTAGATCTCATGTTTTAGTTCTGTGGGCAAGCCTACTTTAGACCTGAAGTGAAACAAGGAAAAGTTCATAGCAGGGACTAGAAAGAACATTTGTTGGCACTTAGCTTTTCTTGCAGTTCAGAATTCCTTCTATTTTAACTGTAACTTTCCTCAGGTGACATTGGTTTCAGCAGTACCCGATTTCCATGTACAGCAGCTGTTTCCTTTGCCTTTTCATGTGGTACTTCTAGAAGTGGCAGATACGTTTGGTTTAGTCTTTCTTAGACAGGTATCATACAAACTTCGTATGTACCTTTTGCTTCCCTGATGGGATCTGCCTTTTAAACAAATGATTTTCAAATATTGGTGAGTAAATACAGGTTTGCTACATGAGTTTGTTGCCTAGATCTGAGAATTTTGCAGTTTCTGAAGCAGAGATCTGTCTGAAGCTCTTTATTAAACTTAATAGAATTGGATTTTGGCCTGAAGCCTTTTTCTTGGCACTGTGGGAGAGCCTGAACTCTTCAGCAATCTTTGATTCATTACTTGCTGCAAATGGGGTTGGTCTTCTTATGCTGGGCTTTAGACAGACATGGAAGTTGGGGCAGTTCTTGCTTCAATTAACTTGTAGACAGCAGAGAATAAATTGAATGTGATCCCTTGATTTGCCAGCTGTTCCTGCTTTACATTATTCCAATATAGCAAACTTTCTTTTTGGAAAAGGCAGGCTGTGAGAAATACTGGAACGCTGAGCTTGTGAGGTTCCTGCCAAGGCTGCTGGAAAAAGGCTTGTCCAAAGATATTTTTTTAATCCTTCTTAAAGGGATGAAACTTTTTTTTCAGATTCAGAATATCAAACAGACAAACAGCGCACTCAAAGAAAAACTTGAAGGTGGTATAGAACAATACAGACTTCCAGAGGTGAGATTGTTTTCTGACCTTTTTTAATTGTGAAGATAAATGCTAATGATATACTTTGACTTACAGTTACTTCCTTGTTGCACTTTTGAGAGGTTTTTATGAGCTCAGATACAAGTGAAGTTACCTAATTTTTTTTTGCTGTCTAGGTTGTCCAGAAATTTAATGCACGTTGGACCACAGATGAGCAGCTTCTTGCTGTGCAAGGTATGGCACTACGAGTTTATTTGTACTTTGGTTGTTGATAGTTAAAACCCTGCTGCATTTCAAAGCTGAGTTTCCCTTCAGTGGCTAATGAGGAGGACTTTGACATTGCTGTGTACTAATGCCTGAAGAATATGCTTGAACAAGGAAACAATATTCCCCCTTGCCCTCCCTGGGCAATACAAATGGAATCATATGAATGTTTGCAAATAATATCTGCTTGTCCAAGTTTTCAGAAAGTGAAACTCTGCTGCAGTCACTGCTATGCTCTTTGCCTGTGTAACTTTTCAAGCAGTACGAGCAGATTTACACAGGTTTTGTCCATTTGACTCTGCCCATCTTTTACTGCACCTCTGTTTTCTTTTCTTCTTCAGGGCTAGTCTTAACTATGTCTCTTGCCCAATTTAGACATTTTTTTTATCCTGGATTAATCTGAAGAAGGTTTGAAACCTTGACAGAAGTTCAGCTTTGGATCTTTATGCTGTGACTTGAGCCTGATTTGTGGTCTTGGTGGAAATAACACACTGCTTTTGTTTCTCTTTTTGTTGCTTTTAGCAATCAGGAAATACGGCCGAGACTTTCAGGCAATCTCTGATGTGATTGGAAACAAATCTGTGGTGCAAGTGAAAAACTTTTTTGTAAATTATCGACGTCGTTTCAACATAGATGAAGTCCTACAGGAGTGGGAGGCAGAGCATGGCAAAGAGGAGACAAATGGAACCAATAGCCAGAAGCCTGTAAAATCCCCTGATAATTCCACTAAAATGTCTGAAGAGGAAGATGAGGTAAATCCAATTTAAAAGTCACATGAAATTCCCAGTCTGAGCTCAGTTCAGATAGATGTGTGTGTGTATTTATATATGTATACAGTCTTTGCAAAAACCATTTTTGTCAGTCTTCAATCTGTGCATATTTCACTTCATCTGGATATACAATTCCACTCCTTATTGGGGAAATTGGGAAATCCAGGCTCGTATGAAAATGGAAGGAGAACAGTAAATTTGCAGCCCTCTGGCAGTATGTGTATCTCATCAGAACGTGGATGTTTTTTGCTGCCGAAACCCCATGCATCTTTATCTCACTTGGATATTTTCCCTGCATTTAGTTCTCCCAGCTCTTCTAGGTTTGGCTTTGTGGGATCATAGTGTCTTCTGAGCCAAAGCTTGCTCTTTCATTTCTGGTGAGTGGTTTCACTCAGCTGAAGGGAATAAAGCTATAAACAGGATGCATGTGTGAAACTTCACTCTGGAATTACCTAAAGGCAAAGTTTCCTGGATTTTACAGCTGTTTCTGTGAAGACAGAAATTCTAGGAACAGTGTCTCCTTGATGGAGGTTCACAGTTAACACTTTTCCAAAAGTCATGTATGTTTGAAGTTAACAAAGACTATATGATGTTTAAGTATGGAAGTTAGTTAAAAAAATTTAGTATTAACACCATCTTGCAGAATAAACCTTGGAAGAGATTTGTGTGTTAAAAATGTCTGATCGAGGACTCCCTTTGGCCTAATTCATAAGACAACTTAGTGCAAAAGCTGTGTATTGTAATGCAAGCACACTCAACAGCACAAGGCAAATTTTGGTCATGCATGGAGTAAAGACTTCTCAGTGTGCTGTATATTTTTGTTGCTCTGATGTGGGCGAGATCACTTGGACGTTGTCCTTCAGACAGTCAAAAAGCAGAACTTCACTGTTTCACAAACCGTAATAACATGCAATTCAAAGATGCTTATATTTGGGAACTAAGTCCAAAGATATGACAGATGAACAAAACCACACTCAGAAAAGTTGCCTTCCCAGGAGTGTGTGAGTGAAACTGTCCCATTCTTCCAGAATTGAGAGGTGGAGCAAAGCAGCACTGGTACTAGTACACAGCCACCAATTTGAAAGATACGTGGCTGTTGTCACTGTCTTTTCCTGTGACCTGTAGAATTACATGTTGGCAATACAGAGCTTTTCTTCTCTGAGCCCTCTGAGTTTCTTCTTAGCTTCAAATACACCCTTGCTTCTGAAAAGTTGAGGTCAAAAAAGGGCAGTCCCACTTTTCGTAGGGAAAAAATGGCTTCAGCAAGAACTGGAGTGGGCTGATGTGGCCAAGTGTATGGATACTGGAGCGATGAGGATCCCAAACGAGTTGGGAGAGTGGAGGCATGACAGCAAGGTCTGGTAAAGTTACTACTAGAGCAGCAGTTGTGATCCCCAGATTAGTGATGGTAAGTGCCCACTCTAGAGCAGAGCAGGTGCTGAGTGGTGGAAACCAGAATGTGGTGCTCCTGCCTTCAGAGGTAGCATAAGCACAGTGCTGACTGGGTGCCTGTCTCACTGGTTCTGGGAGCAAAGTGAAACTTCACTGGGGTTATGACACAAGTGACCTGCATGGGCGGGGAGCAGGTTCCTGGTCCCTCCTGAGCTGTGCAGTGCTGCATGGCTGGTGCCTGCTCTTGAGGGCACTTGCACAGGCAGTGTCTGGTCAAGTCAGGTGGACTCGGCAGCAGCCAGGAGAAGACTTTGCTGGCCTAGCACTGAAATCCCTCGGGTGCTTTCTTTCCTGGCATGCCTTGGCTGTCTGGACACCAGCCTAGTGAAAGGTTCATCAGGCCTCTGAGGGCTTTGGGCTCTTCCAAAGTCAGTGGCCACAGTTCCTTTTATTTGAAGGGGGGAGGTGAGGCTGCTGTTTATAAAGCGGCATTGACTCCAATCTTAATTCCTGTGTGTTTACAATCCCAACAGCAAATCCCAGTATGCCTCAGAATAGGCAAAGCTGCTGGAATTCCTCCCATGTGCCAGGGTTGTCTGTTTTGTCACTGTCAGTACCACAGATCTGGGCTGAAGTTTGGAGATGCAAGAAAGCCTATGTGTATTCATTTTAAACTAAACGTCTGCTTTTTCTCCCCGCTTCCCTCCAGGCTACTTCTGTTCTTGATGTCAGATATGCATCTGCTTCGTGAGAAGGTGCTGTAGCCTAGAACAATTTGTGTTGACTACTGTGTTATCCAGGATATCAGGTATTAGCAAACCTCAGACAGCCATCTGCATCATATCTGTGGACAAGCAGCTATTACCAAAAAAAAGGCAAACGCTTCCAGTCCTGTGCTACATCTGCCTTAATCTCCCCTCATTCCTCCATACTGCCTCCACTTTCTTTCAAAAGCACCCAGGTAGCTCAGCTCTCCATTTCACCAACGTCATGCTTAAGCATGGGGACTTCTAGAACCAGTAACACCTGTCTATAAATTTTGACCAACCTGCAAAACCAGGAGCTCCTTAGCAGCCCCACAGTAACTCTACACATTAGGAGTTCTTCTAATACTTGGTCCGTAGGGTATAAGTATGTATTGCTGCATGGCCTTGTGGTCTCCGCTTCCTGTGTATTCTTACGATGACACTATGATTAGTGAGCTTTCTATAAAGGAGGAGCCTGTGCACATGCCAGCCGTGTCAGGTTTGTTCTGCAATGACAGGACGTGTTAGCAAGCAATCATGAATAATGCAGAGTGATAGGAAATGTTATTTCTAAGGTTTGGTCAGTCCAAGGTTGTAGACGTAACTCATTACACTTCTGGTTTGTGCAATTCTTTCCACTATAGTTGTGTGTTCTTGCTTCATAGAAAGCTCCCTAATTGAGCATTTTATTCCTGTATATTTTAATGGCTTTTATTTAGTGCAAAAGGGAATGCTTAACCTGAAACTGTTTGATACGCTATTTAACCCCTGGCATTCAGCATTTGCATTGTAACTTGTTAAGTGAGTGCTACACAACTTTCTTTTTCCTGATCCTCTGTGGGATTAAGTCAAAACAACTTTCTCTGGTGCCTCTCCTTTTGGGGAATATGTGCCTTTTTGCATTTGGCTACCATAGATCACTTTCTGTCCCAGTGTCTCATTCCTCTTCAGAGCGCTGTTTGCCAAAGACATCAAACTGTTTCTCCCACTGGAAGTTCGGATGAGGGTTGGAGCACAAAATTCAACCTTCAAGAGTTTTTGGTTTCTTGGAAGTGTAATGGAGAAGAACCGGGTTAATTTTCACTGGCCATTTTAACCCTTCTGAAGCACACATTGCTTTCATGTTCTGAACCAAAATATGCAATTTAAAATCTAAGAGGTGCTTTTCCAAATACTTGGTGCATGCAGCTTTCAAATCCCAGCCCTCTGCTCGGGTGGCCCGTGCTGTGGCCTATCCTAGCTGGCTTGAACTGGAACTGTTCTTGCAAGTCCCGTGGGAGGACTTTGCACCTTGAACAAGGTGGTTGCTGACTGCTGAGCAGACAGTGTCCAGGGAAGCTAGAAGCAGCAGTATTACTTCTTGTCCAGTGGAAAGCTGCAAAATAACACTAGTCACAAAGCATTTAAAAATGGTTAATTTAATGATGTTGGAAGAAACCACCAGGTGTCTTTGCAGGTGGAAAAAAGGACGTTCCTTGCCTCTCTTCCTCTGCAGAGGATTCAAGCCAGGATGGCACACAGTGATGCAGAGCACCAGCCTTTCTTAATACAATTTGAAATGAGCTAGCCTGTGGCTGGCCTGCAGCTGAGGTTGGTGGAGCTTGGGGCCGAGCCCTGGCCTTGGTGCTGAGGATTGGCTGCTGGGCTGTGCCATGCTGTGTGCTGTGGTGGCTCTGCTCTCTGTACCCACGTGGGGCAGCCTAATGCCAGCTGGGCAACACAGCCAGCTCTGGCACCTCCTGCAGTGTGGTCACAGACCAAGGAAAGGCAGGGGACGTGGCCTCTTGTAGCACTGAGGTGTGGTCTTCCACCCTTGGGCTGTGTGTGAGGAAAGTAATTAAACATCAGAAGATGGGCAGCAACACACAGGCACAAGGCAGGTAGAGATTTCCTAGGGCAGGTTAGAGTGTGGAGCCCCAAAAGGGCCTGTTTCAGCCATTTGGGAGCTCTTCGTGAGCAGTTCCAGTCTAGTAGCTCCAGAGAGATCCTCCGAGGTGATGGGAGGATGGAAGGGAGCTATTCCCTATCCTCTGTATTGCTGTTTGTTTCTCTGCAGCTGTTGCTGTGAACTGGCAGCTCTGGTGGCTCAGATGTTCCTTCAGACCTGTGCCAGTTGGTGCTGGGAGTCTCGTGTGGGAAGGAATGCTAGGTGTTAGCCAGTGTGAATTAGGAATAAAGACCGGGCAAATAGCACTGTGAATCCAGTTGACAATTGTGGTGTAAAGCAATGCTGCTCTTTAGAAACACTCTAGTATTAAATATTAAACCTCCTGCTGGTACCGGTGCATGGAGACAGGTCCTCGCTGGTGTGGGAGCTTGCATCCCAGCTGGGGGAACTCATCAGGAGAGGCTTCTGCTGGAGACTTGGGTACCTGTGAGGACTTCTCATCGGTTTTTGCCCTCAAATCTGTCCATCTTATGATCAGAAAAGTTGTGTTTTGGCTTCATCCCCATGGGGTAGGGGAAAATGTGTATAATTTGTGATATTAGGAAGAAAAAAGCTGTTTAATTACTTTTCAGTTGACTGCTATCTTATTGTAGTTGATACATGCAATATAATAGCACTGTATTTTAAACGTTTAGTTTTTTACATTCTCTTGAACTTTGTTTTTAAATGCGATGAAATCATTTTAGCTTTTGAAATGGTTTGACCTTGTTTAGGTGAAGACCCTCTTTTTCTTTTGTTAAATGGGTCAAGCATTAGATACATCAACTGGTTGCATTCTGACTAGAAGGGTCCACAAAGATAACTGCATAAGATAGAATATTCACTTAAATTTTGTTTCTTAAACTATCAATGTGAATGTCATAATTATATATATTTTGTGGAAAATGGGAAATTATTTCTCCTAAGTATAAGTTATTGTGCAAAATATGGTATCGTTAAAGAGAATGATAGTTTAAGTTTTAGTTTTAGAAATCTTAAAGATATAAAAGTGTATTGCATATGCATAAACAAATTTCATTTGTTCTATTTAATTTTTATGTAGTTGTGTAAAGTGCTAGGTAACTTCTTTTTTCACTTATCCATTAAAACAACCTTGTTACTTGAATATTCGTGTTAAACTGGTTTGAAACAGTGATCAATTTTTGTAATATAATCTTATAACCAAGGGAAAAAATACACGCCTCAGTTGTGCTTAACAGTAAAGCAACAATGTACAATCAGATGCTTAAGACCATAGTAGCCATACCTGGTAGTGCAACCACAATGGTTGTCTCAATATATTTAATACCAATGGGGATAATGGTTTCTTAATATATTTTTACAAGTTTGCAACCAGGAAGACCCCATAAGTATCCACTAGAACACTTTTTTAATAGTTAAAATAAGAGTGAAACTCTTATTCTCTTAAAGCAATGTCCTGACAAACATTTTTCTTTCCTGTACAAATACATCAGAAACATTATGTATTAAAATATGCTCATTGTCACTTTAAATTTCAGTTTTTATTCTATGAAATTGCTAATATGCTGTTGGTATTCTTGCACACCAAATATGAGCCAAACAGTGCATTACACTAACTTGATCACTGGATTTGTGAACAAAAATCTCCAAAGTCATTGAAATGCAAAAATATCATAGGAGATTTTTTTTGATAAGGCGTTTCTTTTTCAAATTGGTATGAATTTGTGCATAGCCCATTCAGCAATGAGTGGGCTAATATTTTACCAAAAAAAGAGAAAAATTATTTTATTAGCTCCAGCTTGTCTTCAGTAAGTAAAAATCTAGTGATCTTGTGCAATGCCCCTAAAGCAAATACTTTCTGCCACTCCCTGGATTAATGCAGCTTTTCCTGTTGATAGTAAAGCACAATTGCAGTGAAAGTTACAGTTCAGAAGATGGAAGGTCAGTATAGTCTATGCATGTTGTATAATAATGAGTGTTTACATTCATATTCTCCTAAAATAAAATTTATACTGGAGTGTATAGTATTCCATTATGTAGATTTTATCAATTTTGTTAACTGCTTATAGATTGCTTAAAAGAAGTTTTTTCAAGATTTTAAAAGATGTATAAGGTTAAGTTTGCAAATATAATGGAAATGCTGTATAGCTTTTGAAGTGACGAAATACTCGTTGGGATTTTAAAGAAAGTATGTTGTAATAATGCTGTTGTAAGTAATATTTTAAATGTCTTTTTTGCCTGTTTTCTATTATTCAGCACACTTACTGTGATGAATGTTCATAGCATTATAAAATTGCTTAGCCACTGAAAAGTAACATTTGGGTTTGGATTATTTTACTGTATGAAGAATTATAGTGGGGTAAATACCTTTGTGAAATTCTACATAATTCATTTTTCTATGATTTCCAATGTTTGCTGACATCAAATAAAATTTTTTCAAGCCATTGATGTAATAAAATATGTAGTAAAATGTTACTGATGTATAGTGTGGTTCTGATGTGTAACCTTTCAGATTTTGGTCAGGAGATGCAAAAGGGGTTTTCCCCTTCCTGACAGTGTCATCCCTAAGATAAGGAGGACCGGAAGAATAAACTGCTGCCTCTTTGCTTCATGTAGAAAGCACTTGGCTGTACAAGTTAACAAGATTGTCATCTTTGTCCTACGATGAAAGAAACACATTTAAAATATATGGGAAAAGGCAACACTTGCCCTCAAAGCGTAGCAGTGTGCAGTGTTGTTATTGAAGATGGTCAAAAAGGCAGGAAATTTTGCACCTTGGAATTTTCAGGAAGATCATGTTTTCTGTCTTCATATGCTGGGATGCTGCTAGGCACTAAACGCAGAAGCACAGACAGACTTTATGGGGCTGTTTGGGGGAAACTGCTTTGAGCAGGCAGGTCCCAGCAGTGCTCTGGGAGCCCCGGGTTAGTGCAGGACAGGTGATGAGAAGTTCTCTGCTTGGCTTGTGTGTGGTAAAGGCAGCAGAACTCCTACAGCAGGACACTGGTGATTTCCAGCTGTGCAGCCTATGGAGGGCAGGAATTAGTCATGCCTTTCTTTATTGTAAAGCAAAGCCGTGGGGAGGGAGATGGATTTGGGGTTTTGGAAGAACAGGCAGCATTTTTGAGAGCTGAGGGTGTTTCCTTACTGGAAAGCATTCCTTGTAATTTTCCTACTGGTAGAAAATATGGTACCAATATTGTAAGGTAGCAATCTGCTTTTTTAGGGGAGTTATTTGACTTGAAGCACTTAAACCTTCAATACAGCTCTTCTTGCCCCTGTGCCCCCCAATCCCAAAGTAAAACAATAAGAAACAAATAAAAAAGAATTAACTTCCCTTCCTTTCAATCGGGGAGCATACAAAGATGAGTCCCTTGCCTGAACACATACTCTCCTGAGGAGTCTAGAAGCAAAGGTAAAGCAGTGATAATACCACTGTTTTTGAAAACACAGGTGCTGTATCTGTGCCTGGTAATGGTAATGGGAATGCAGTGTTGAATTAATGCGGTGTTATTCCTGTGATGCCATGATGATTTTTTGCTTTTTATATATACCCCTCTTATATACCCTTTCATATACCCTTTTATACAGCCTTTATGTATCCTTAGTGCTTTTAGCCCATATACTTGTAATTCCCTAAGTCTGATAACTGGCTTAGACCCAAAGTTCTGTTAAGCCAAGAGACCAAACATCTTGGAAGCCTCGCAGCTGGGGGTCAGAAAGCCCCAGACAGCAAAGGTCCTCTCCAGAACACCTTCTGTAAACCAAGATAGGCCCATCCAGGGGAAGGTTCCTCAGGACGGGGGCTTCTCTTGAGCCTCTCATTGGGGAATCTGTGATAGATATGCTCATATGCAAGGTCTATAACTGTATATGTGAATCATCTTGTGGGTGCAATTTCAGTGTGCATTCTGAGGTGCATTTCAGTGCATTCTGCCTGTATGTGCTGCACCTGAGGATCCTTAAATAAATACCGAGGTAAAACCCTTTTTTCCTCTCTAACCGTGTTTGGCTTTTAATTCTAAGGCTAGGGAAAGGCAACACCTGATAGCTTGTCCTACATAAACAAATTGGAATCCAAACATGGTGGCACTGAGCACTTCTCCCTTAGAGCAGGAGCCACTTTGCAGGATGTGGTATAAGCTGGAGTTCAGGCTGAAAGGGAAGAGTTCTTTGTTGGTGCTGCTAAGTGTGCTGATGGTCTTAATGTGATCTCCGAGTGTCAGCTTTATGAAGTAACAGTGTGAACCTGGGTTTAATGTCATAAACCATCTTGCAGTCTGAAAGATGCAGAGTGATGTTTGACAGAGAAAACCAGGTATCAAGCCTATTATCTCATTCACCTCTAAAGCATGCTCTGGCTTACCCACCCATATAGCCTTTGAAGGAGTAAAAGCAAGTGTAATCTCTGATCTTGCTTTTAGTAAACAGTCAACAAACTGTATATGTACAAACAAACGAAACAAAAGCATTCTGCAAAGGGCCTGCTGACAGTGGTAGAGTAGTTGTTTTCTTTTGCTGCAGAAGAACTAAGGAGAGAATCACTGTAAAATTTTATGTGAACTAAGTTTCTAAGGTCATCAAGAGGGGGATTCTTGCGGACAGTAGCATAGAGGAGATCTGAACTTTGATAGATGGAGAAATCACCTGGAAGGGGAGAGAAGTTTGTGTGGAGGAAGGCTGCAGCCTAGTGTAACAAGTGCAGCAAAAGGCAGGATTTTCTGGTTTGGGTAAAAACATGGGCCAGATACAGAGTTTGCACTGGGCAGATCAGGAAATGGGAGTCATGTCATGCTGACTTCTTGTTTGTAGCTGGAGATAAGGGTGAGGGAGAGGTGAGGTGTTCTGACTCTGGACGTGCTCTTAGTTTTCATGAAGGTAGTTTGCAAGCGGAGAAGGTGTGTGGAATGATGGAAATAAAATGTGAACTGGGAGGTGCTTTTCCCTATCTGCACGCTTTGGGGGAACAGACCTAATTTGTCTGACATCCAGTGTGTGAGACTGTGGCTTAGCAAGACCTGAATAAGCTTTTGAAATGGAAGATGAGACTCTGTGCGTGACAAAAAGGAACTGATTTCTAAAAGAAAAAGATGAATAGGAGACCTCAGCAGCTGCAGACTTCTTGATGCTGCCTTGTGTATTCAAGGTTTAGAATAAGACACGATGGAAAGGTGAATTAATGAAATAGAAGAATGAATGCAGTGGGTTTACCAGAGATCCATGTGTGCCTGACTAGTCTATGGGAAGGTGCAGGATTCATCAGTGGATAAGGATATCACTGCCTGAGCTCGCTGTCCAGAATCCCTTAGAGAGAAATAAAATTTTCTATATAATTAATTTAATCCTAAATTAGATGTTGAAAACTGATCTAATGTATTACATCCTGAAAGTGCTTATTCCCTTCCTTAATATAGATCAAGGTAGAGCCTAGGGCTCTGTCTCTGATGTGGGAGCTGGGCATTAACCACATTGGTGCCATGGCTGCCTGGGCTTAACCCAGGAGGCGACAAGGACTTGGACCCCTCACTGCAGTGCTGGGCACGGTGCTTGGAGCTGGATAAAGAAATGTTGATGCCTCATACCAATGCTTTATAAAGTTCCTCTGGGATATTGAGTTCCTGACAGAAGATACAGTGGGGAATCTGGGATGGTTGGAAACTTCTGGAGCTTCTAGACAAGAATGCCCTCATCGAGATCCCAAATTTTTATTGCATATTGAAATATGCCTCTGATTACAGAACTACACAGCTGCTCAGTGGCTTGGAACCTTTTAAAGTGCTCTGGAAATGTACCTTTATTTTGTAGGGAACCTCACCAGGCCAAATTTCCATTCCTTTGAGCCCTGTATCCCACCTCTCTTGAAAGGACAGCTCAGGTAAGAAGTGTCCTGTGAAGAAGCATCACTAATACTGAAAATCTTACACTGGTATATTTTCTACCATTTTTAGCCTTTCCAGTACAACTTTAGGGCCAGGTTTTCTAATGCCAAAAGTAGCTCTGTGTCTGTTATCAATATATTGTGCTGTTAATGCTCTCAAAAAAGTAAATTAAAACCAACTATTAATAAACCAAACCCAAAAGCAGTCAATTGGATGTTCTCATTTAAGCTAATTCCCTTTTGCTGCGTGACTGGTTCTCCACCTTGTACGGTCAAGTCCCACTTGCACAAATACTCTGTGAAGATAACTTTTAAGCTTAAACAAATTATCCTTTAACAGTATTTGTTTAAAGATTTCAGTTTCTACAGTTCATCAGGGGAGGCCATGGGTTCAGCACCGTGCTTTACTCAGGAAGCAAACAATACCCTGTGCCTGTGCTCCATCACAAGCAGCCTCTTGCTTTGACTTTCAGTGAGTGACCCAGAACCACAGTGGGATTTAGCAGCAGAAAAATAATTTAGGAGAACTGTTCCATGCACACAGGGAAGATAAACTAGTCAAGCAATTTGTTATGAACAATGCTTTTAGCCCAAGGCATGGATGGATAACTTCTCTTCCTCATGGTTTTATTTTAGTGCATTGTTAGCAGCGAGTACTGGGATCTGCCAGGGCTCCAGATTTGTGGTTCAGAATTCAGTGTGAAGAAAAAAGATCATAATAAATATCAACTGACTTGCATCTTCTCTTCCCTGAAATGTGCACTGCCTATGGCCTCCAGAATGAGAAATACACCTGAGTCCTCTTCTGCCAGCCTGGCTCTAAAGATGCAGAGAAAATCTCTTACTATAAGAGGAGAAAACTTGATTTTGTGTGTGTATGTGTTTATATATATATATATATATATATATGTATATTTAACCTGTGACTCACTAACTTCTGCTGGATTTCCCAAGGTATTTTTGTAATGATGCTTTAAACCACAAGTCCTCCAAATGAAGGGGTGTAGCCCCTGCTATAGGCATTAAAAAACAAGGGAGCCTAATCCAAGCTTTGTTAGGTGTATTTACATAGTTTGCAGTGAGACTTGGATCAGGTGGATAGTAAATAACTTCATAATGTTAGCGCAAATGCAGTTTTAAATGATTACCTGTCAGCCTCTCATTATGTGTGGGCCAAGCGAAAACTTGACAAGGACGTGCCTTGCTAATGAGGGGACGTGTTGGTGTGCTGTGAGGAGCAGCAAGGTTTCAGCAATGCTTTATCGACTTGAGAGAGTGTCCAGCTCCTCAAACAGCTTCCTTGTTAGTTGCTAAGCCTGTTTTGAGGACACAGAGGAGGGAATTATGTTGCATTCATGAAACATTTTCTTTTTCACTTTGTCCACTGGAGATGGTAATTTCCTGGACTGAACTGGGTAATCTCAAGGATTTCACTAGTAATTGTGCTAACAAGACGGCAGTGAATGTGGTGCAGTTTTCCATCCTTCTGCACTGTTTTGCTTCTGTTATGAAAAGAAAAAGTTATCTCTAAAATGAAGCAAAGAGGGGGTTTGTGATTTTTGTTGCTGTTTTTGCATTTAAAGATTGCTGTAAAGCAGTGGAGTCATCTCTCTCTTGTAAAGGTGCATTTTTTTCATTTAGTAACTCAGTTTTGTTTCTCCAGCCTCCTGGGATGGAGAGGTCACAGTGCTGTATAAATGAAAGCTGAGTAATTGAGATGGTTTTCAATGTTTTTACATTTTACTAAAAAGTTTAATGTTCACCTAATGGCCTTTAAGCCCTCAGAAGAATATGTCTTTCTTTAAAAATTCAGAATCTACTAAAGGCTTCAAACAACTGCTGGTTGCTTGGGGGGACTCACAGCATTGCTGCAAGTTGCTAACATGCTCAGGGAGGTGAAGCAAAACTTTAATTCCTGCTAATTTCTGCCAAACCTAAGTCAAGGTTAACTCACCCGTGAGCTGACAGCCGCAGATGGGCAGTGTGAGGATGTGTCCTTCCCATGGATTAGTCAGTCCTAGAATAATGACCAGTTAAGGCTTGCATTGCCAGCCTGTGGGTGTTAGGGAGGTAAAACCCTTAGCTAATGTTTCACAGTTATAGAAGAGCAGTTGTGTACCTAAAGAAGAGACATTTCCTCATCCTTGTGGTACATGGCTACCCAAAGCCCCAGAATGTCATTTTAGGCAGTGTGATCCAGCAAGGTGTTGTAAAAGAGGTTTGTGGTGGATGTTGTCTAAGAGCAAAGGGTTATTTTTGACTGATGTAAGACAAGCCCCATGAAAAGTTGATGCTGGTGGGAAGGGGCTGACTTGTGGCTGTGAGGCTGTCCCTGTTGGAGAAACATCAGAGAGGCTGAGGTTGTGTAGCAGACTGGAGGCGTGGGTCCTTGGGTGGATGCAAGAAACTTCTGGGGGGAGCTGTCAGCGTGGACTAGCTCTCTGAAGGCTGAAGTTCTCTGCCACTAGAAGGATATTGCCCTTGGTGTTGGCTTGCTCCTTGGCAATGATGGTATTTTTAGCAGGTTTTTCTGGAAACTCCTAACCAGGCATAATCAAAGCACAGAGTAAAGTTGGAGAGCACAAGAAGAATGACTTGATATTATACACATCAACAAGATTGCTGGGCTGTGCTCCAGCTGCAGACTAGCGTGGGTGTCTAGAAATCAACAAAAGGTACGTGGAACCTACGCTGGGAGCAGTGGAAGCACCGTTGCAGTCTGTGGGGGAGTTTGGGCTTGGGACTGCTGTCATGATCCTATCTCTAAGGCCATTCCTGAGTAATGGATGAAAAGTTTGGTTTGTTTTCCCTGCTGAGTCTGGCTGCACATCACAAGTTCCTTTTTTTCACAACAGCCTTTTATAGCAGGTTGTTCTAGAATAGCTTGAGCTTTGGAGAACAGTGTCCAAATTTCTTCAGTGTGTGACTATTTTGTTCTAAATGAGTTGTTTTGTAGGCAGACCCCCAAGGGCCACTTGCCTGGGTGGCTTTAGCTCGGCTTGGTTTATTTTTTGTATACTAATTATTCCTTTGAGATTCACTTTGTGATTTCTGTTCAGCTGTTTAGGTGTCTTGGATGGGAAGACAAAGTAACATGTCATTTAAGTAAATTAGTACGTGAAAACTGTGTGTCCTGAAGTGTTTGATTAATGCTTGCAGAAGCCTTTGGAAGCCATGTGTTTGTGGCTGGAAGCTGGGCAGTGTGTGCAGGCTGCTGTCTTAAACAGTGCTTGCAGCAGAAGCTGGGGAAGAGACTGTCAACCCTACAGGAGGAAGGGGCATGGATGTGTCCTTGCACTTCCTCTGCACTCCTTCCTGACCCACCTTATAAGGAGGCCTTTCATGTGGGAAGCTTGGCGTAAATCTGGATTACCCTGGCCATTCGAAGCTACTGAAATCTACTGGCAAAAAACCCACCTCTTGTCCAGTGGTGAGGCTGAGGCTGCAGAAGGGCCACGACAGAAATGGTGAGGGGCTTGAGGGAAGTGGTGCAAGTTCTTGGGGGATGGAAAGGTGGCACTCAGTGTAGGCTGTGCCCCTGGAACAGGGAGCAGCTTGGAGCCCTGAACTGACAGGATTTATTTTTGCAGGATATGGTTTTTGGCCAGGGAGGATGAACAGGTGGATGCTTCAGCCCAGGCTGTGTGGTAGGGCTAGAAATTAGCTCTTGACAAAGTCCTGGAAATGAGGCGGCAAAGGGAATTAATCATTAGCAGAGCTGAGTGACAGATGTGCCACATTCTTTATTGCTGTGAAACTTTGATTTGGTTGTCTTTGTACAGAAACTGTTTCTCAACAGCCTGTGTTCAATGCAGGAGTGCCAGGTGGCACCTCCAGCCTGTACTTCGCCAGAGTCGGCAAAACTCTGAGGAGGCAAGGATGGGGAAGGTGTTCCCAATGGCCCTGAAGAGTGATTAATCTTGTCAGATGACAGCCCAAACAATACCTATTCCAAAGGACTAGGGGCTGCTTCAATAAATTACGAACCACTAAATGATGCATTTTGGGGAATTTCTCTGAAAAAAAAGTCTAGATGAATAGGGGGAGGCATAAGCTGTACTGGGATGCATGAAGGACCCACACGTCTCGTGATAAATGATCGAGTGGAAGGACTTCTTGTCAGTTTTGAAGGTTGGAAACCAAGGAGTGGGTTTTAAACCTGCAGCTGCCTTCAGATGTAACGTGGTAGGCTGCAGGTGTTGGCTGCCAGCCTGACCTGCCCAGCTGAGGGCAGAGGGCCCCACAAAGCAGGTCCCCATCTGCCCAGGTCAGCAGGGCAGCAGTGGGAGCAGATGATGCGTGCAGAGCCTCTGTTTGGCATTTGGTACCTGAGTGAGGACTGCTCTCCCAAGCCTAGCACTGCTGGTACTTACCTCCAAGGCTTCATCCAGCCTGCCAGGCCTAGTGGTGCTGTTCTCTTTGGGAGGAGATGTCTCAGGAGGACAAGCCACCTGTACAGGCAGTTGTGGAAGCTTGCCCTAATTATGCCTTTCTCCCCTTTCCTCTCCCACACAGCTCCCATCAGGTAAGGAATATCAATTTATTCATAATAACATCCGCTTGATGTGACTGTTTCCATGGCCTTTATCATATCTCTGTGCTTCCAGAACATCAGCTCTGTCGCACCTATAATTTATTCTCGAGCTGTAATGTAGCTCTTGGAAAGATGCCCAGGTTTGACTTCAAGCAACGGTGAATTCACAAGGTCCCTAAGCATGTGGCTTCAATTTTAAGTTACCTTTGCTGCCTTAACTTGCCCAGCATCTTTTTTGTTTTCTACTTGGCCTATCTCATTGCATTGCCTTCTGCCAGGTTAAAAGACTATGATCAGCCACTTCTTCCCAGCCTGCTACTTCTAAATGAGGGGGCAGCTACATCTCAGTCTTATTTTGGATAAAGCAAGTAGAATGAATTTGCTGCTGCCCTCGTTAAAAGGAGGACTTGACAGAATTTAAATGCCCTCCACTCAAACTCATGGTATTTGGCACTGGTGATATGCAGAGGTGAATCTCCCTTCTCCTGTGTTTCCTGGAATAAATTATCAGACAGGTATGTTACTAGATTCCTTTTTCATGGCTGCATTGAAGATGCTCTGGAAGTCAAGAAATCCATTTAACCTGATCCAAGGTTGTGGAGGCCAGTGGACCTGCTGGATAAGGAACGAAGGGAGTCCTAAATTCTAGGTTTCTTTCCAGCTTATGGTGAGTGAGATGGCTTTCCCCAGCATGCTCTGTTCTGTTCTGTTACACCCTCAGAGCTTTCTGATTGGCTCCCTTCCCCCAGACCCTCGTTGCTCTCGCAGCACTTTTGGAACACCTTGTATGAGCGTGGATGCATTAAAAGATCTCTCCAGTAAAACCTGATGTGAAGATTTTCTCTGCTCACTCCCTGTTGGACTATTTGACTGGCTATCCGGTGTGACAGCGTACATGTGTGTGTGCAAGCGTGCTGGTTACACAGGGAGATCTCCTTAGAGACGTTTTTGGGAAGGTCGTGGCATTTTACCAACAAAGTTCAATGCAACACAAGGTTTCTTCTTTACAAAAGATGATTTCCTGTATTTGTGTTTGTCCTCGTGCATCGGCCACAACTTGCTCAGAAAATTATTTGCCTCTTTGAGGAGCCCAACCAGAGCCCACGGCCACGTGACGGAGGATGCTGAGTGCAGAAAGTGATTAAATGTTTGCCTAGCAAGTCGAGCAGCATGTTTAGCTGCCTGGAGGAAAAGCAGGCTTGTGGGACTCGAGCTAAACTCATTCATTTTTTGATCCCTGAACTAATCTAACTGATAAAATGAAATACAAAATGAGAGCAGTTCTGCAGTCTCTGCCACTCTGCCTCTAATTGGCAAAGTCCAGGCAAGGCCCCAGGAGTCCCTGAGAAAAAAACAACGTGGTTTTCTCTGGAGGCCTGGGGGCACCAGGATCTCAAGGCAAAACCAGCCCATGGGGCAGGGAGCTTGATGGAGGCTCCTCTGGGAAGGGCATGGGGTTGGCTCCAGGGGCATAGCGAGCCAGGAGTGCCACCTCCCTCCTGCAGCAAGGAGCTTTCTAAATGTCACCTTTCACTGAGAGGCACAGCTAATGGGTCTGCATTCCTTGTGGTGCTCTCTCCTAGAGGTGGGAAATGGTTTGCCAGCGGAGGAGCTTCATGGGCATGGCAGGCAGGTCTGCTTCCATGTTCAACTCATCATCTTACTCCTTCTACCCTGTTTATCTCTGGTATTCATATGTTGCAAGTTCAATCAAAAAAAGGGGGGAGATGAGTTATTCACGCCCAGGAAAATGGAGCGTGGACCCTCACTCTGGGGTCTTGTCAGCAAATATTAAGCATGGCCAGGGATTAATTGGTAAGAGCCCCTGGGTCAGCAACTTTCCTGTTGGGCAGGAAATGCCAGCCCCAGCAGTGTCATGTTAAGGACACTTGTCAGTGTGTAGGAACTGACAGCACAAAACCAAAATGTTGCTAAACTGTTCACAAATCTTACCCTAACCATGGGGTCTGTTGGGTTCCAGCTCAAGCCAAGTGCCTCTGGGTGAAGTAGGAAAAGGGCAGTGGGATGTTCTGTTCCCCTTGGGAGTGGCTGATGGTTCTGGGTTGAGCTTTTCTAAAACTGATTTTCCACCCAGAGATGATGGCATTCAAATCTCCTCTCCTGTTGGAGAGCATTGCCTTGCACCTAAGTTGAGGAAAGCATCTCCAGCATCTGAAATAAAGGGAAAGCTCTGGGATCTGTGGAAGAGGCTAAAGGAAAGATTGCCTCCTGCTAATGCAGTGCCGGCAGTGTTTCACCCACTCGGTTAGGAGGAATGATTATGGAGATACTTGATAGTGACCGAGTGGGATTTATCGGAGTCAGCCGGCTGCTGTTCATCAGCAATGGAGAAAAATTATGTGCTGCGCTGGGAGAGGAATTTGCAAACCCCAGTACAAAATGAGTAATAAGGGTAAATCAATTGGAGATGCACTGTGCTTTTCCTGGGAACGGCAGAGTGAGCAGCACAGAGTTTAGCTCAGTTGGGAGTGTTAGATAAAATGCTGCATTTCATATGTAGGCATTTCCTGGTATTTCTTTATTTTTAGAAGTACTGTTGGCTTTTGTAATCATGCTTCATTTTGGTATTGCAGCAGAATTATTGGGAAGGGAAATAGTGGTGCAGATGCTGGGTTTCTTCTTGAGTGCTGTCCCCATGTTTCTGCAGGTCTTGGGGGGAACTGGAGCCAAAGACCTGCCCAATTTACTGCAGCCCGGTTGGGTTACTCGAGGACGAGGTGTCTGCATCCCACTGCTGCTGCCATGGCGGGAGCCTCCTGCATGTGCCTTTGAGCCATCACTTTAGGGACATGCCTCCCCTGCCATGTAAGCCCCCAGGCCCCTGATTCCTGCAGGGAAAGATCAGGTTCACCTCTTTCCCAAGCCTGTCTCTTCAGCTTCAGCCAGAGTTTCTTCTCCCTTTGACAAGCCCACAAGTGTTAGAGCCCTCTCACAAACATTCTGCCCTTGGGGCTGTGCAACCATCAGGTGCTTGCGGGAGCACAGGGAGCCTTCTCCAAGCAGGACAACCTCTCCAATGCTGTATTATAGCTGCCTTTATAGTGGGTTGGAAAAGCCTTCCACTTTGCTTTCCAGGAGCCCCTGTTGTCCTCTCCTAGTGACCCTCAGCCTCGGTCACCGTGGTACAGAAAGGAGACCTAAATGGCACAGGGAAGATGGTCTTCCCTTCCCATGCTTGTGGGAAATGGATTAAAATGATACTTGGGGTTTCTTTTTTTCCTCTAACAGAGAATTGTAATAAAATGTTTCTTTCCTTAATGCCTCCTATGGTAATTTGAGACAAGTTATTAAAGGCTCAATGGCTGTTCCTGCTGCAGAGCACTGCTGCCTCCTGCCCAGCACCCCAAGCAAGGTCAGGGGTCTGTTGTGTGAGATGCTGCACTAACACACAGTGAGATGTGACTCTTGATTTAAAAACCTACTTCTCAGTAGGTAGCTGGGACCTGTGAACCCCCAAAGGAGGCCTTTATTTATTTATTTATTTTTAGAGATATTCCCTGAAAGAGAGGAATGAGATGAATACCATATTTCTCTGTTACTGCTTTTAAAGAGGAAGGGTAAGCCACTGAAAATATTACTCATGCTTTTCCCAGTCAGTGCTCAGGGATGTTGATGGGATGGACCAAAAGAGAAGCTTTCTTCAGTGAAACGGTGCTTCTCAGTAGGAAATTTTCTTTATGAAAATCTCCCCAAGCAAGGGCAGGAACACAGAGATTAAGTGTCAACATGAAGCTTCAGTTGTGGAAATGAAAATAAATGACAGCTCTGAGGAGAAATTGAGAAGTAATTCAGCATGCTTTAACATGCATACTCCACTAGGACTTCCAGGACTCAATCAGACTTCCTATCCTTTGAAAAAATAAAAAACTGCAGTCAATTAAAAATCAAATTGTCCCATGTGGATGAGTTCAAGCGACTAGGCTGGTTTTTTTAAATGTTTACTTCATGTGCTTACACTAATTGAAATGCTAGCTATATTGAATGAGTCTTTTAAAATGCTCTGGCCTCACTATATCCCAGCAAATGTCACTGGGAAAAGCATATTTAATTATAGTCTGCTTCAGGAAAAAAAAAATCAAGATTAAATTAATACTAATGTCTGTTTGAAAAATATAATAAATGTTAGACTAGGTGAGGAAGCATGAACAATCATCTGCAGCTTTGCAGGATACTGCTTTTGCAAATTCATTGAAAATTAAAACCCATTAGCATCCTGAGTCCTTTGCAGAGGAATTTGAGCAGAAGTTGTAGCTGTTCCCCTGCCCCGCTGGCAGTGCCCTGGGTGGCTGGCGTGTGCTTCACGCTCCAGGCAATGCCTGCCCTAGGCTTGGTTACTGGAGCCTTGCTCCTGACAGAGCCTCTGGCCAGGTGCAAGGAAGGTGGGATGCCATGCTGTTATCCTGCTCTGGGAAGCAGGGACTTGGTAGAGGTGGGTGCTGGGCTGAGACTCCTCAGCCTGGAGCAGCATCAATGAGTCGGGGTGGGACAGGGGATGCAGGGGGTTTAAATCCCTGTGAAAGGGGAGGCTGCAGGTTATGTACGAACCTTGGCCATCAGGAACACAAATTTGTTCCCTTCGCAAGCACAAAAGCAATAAAACGTACTGGAAGAGCCATCCCAGAATGCCTGCCAGCCTTCAGATGAGTTTCTACAGAAGCTGATGCGTAGCCAAAGTGGGAGGACTTTTGCTGCCATTAGCAGATGTTGGTGGCTGCCACTCTAAAACTGAGCTCAGCTGTAAATCAGCTTTCCCACCTCTGCAGGATTATTTTTTCTTTCTGTAGTTTTCACTGTGCTCAGAGCAGCATCAAATTCTCCTCCATCACCCTCTCCCTCCTCCATTCTTTCTTGTGCCGCTGCCAAGGGCTAAAAATCCCTGGTTTCCAAACAGGAGTGTCAAGCTTGCAGCAGACCCTGAAGTCGCAGTGCTCTGGATGCAGAAGAGCTGCTGGAGACCCAGAGGAGCTGCAGCTCCGGGAGCAACTGCCGGCCCCTGGCCAGTGCTGGATCCCCTGGGACCAGCCCGCTTTCCCCTGCAGGGAGCTCAGTCGTGGAGGCTCAGCCGCAGCGCTGGGTGGAGGTGTCCAGCTGTGGGTGACAGCCTCTCCACACAAGGCAGTACATGTAGAAGGAGGGGGGACGTTGCCTGACTGGAGTAATGACTTGGATGCATCTCTCAGTGTATGAGATAAATTAAAAGAAGTCCTCCTGCCAGCTGAAGAAAGGCATCATCTGCTTGTCCCTGACTGCAGACTTAAGCTGTTCCCAAAACTGCCCTGGCTGGGTTGCTCTGGGACACTGCAGTTCAGCCCCACTGTTTGGAGAGACAGAAAGACAGACTTGTATTGAACAAGCACTTCAGCAGGACTTGGTTGTTTTCAGTGCTGGCCTCCTCACTTTTGCGCACCCCACGTGTCCTTGTGCTGCTCCCTCAGTGCCCTTCCAGGTGCCATGAGCCTGGACAGCCTCACTCTCCAACCCAGGAACCAGAGCTGCCATCTCCCTTTTCCCGGGATGAACCTGATGTAGGGTTTCCTGTTTTCTTATTGGTCTGGTCCCCTTTAGTAACCCCTTCAGAGGAGGGTGGAACTGCCCACTAGCACACAGAATAACACCTCAAAATATGTTTGCATGCTGGTCTGGGACAGCAGGCATTGCTTCCCATGAGGTAGATAAGCTGGAGATCCCGGACTGAGCCAAATCGCTTTGGGCTCAGAGGGTTTTATTCACAATAATTTTTCTCCCCCTGGAACACTTTAACTTGTAACAGACAAGCTGTGGTTTGTTTATCTGTTGTTTCCATAGTTGTTATGCTGTGACTGGCAGATAGACTTCACACACATGGGTGCTGGTTTGTAATCCTTAATGACACTATTTTGGGATTCTAAGGACAATGATCCAAAATCAATATATATATTTTCCCAGCATAATCAGGCCTTTGCCAGCCTTGGCCCGTGAATCTGGCTTCCTCCAGTATGTTCAGAAACACTAGCTTAGGGGTTTTTTTATTCTGTCTCTTTTTCATTTTACTTTAGAGGTATCTCTTTCTGTATTGCCTTCACCTACCACTGGGAATTGGGCTGTTATTTTGTTTTTGTTCCCTTCTTTATTTCTGCTTCTCTTTATTTTTTCTCTGCAAGCTTCTGTACTATGATCCAAAATTTTCTTCAGAAAGTGAGATGAATCCCAGTCGGGTTTCAGATGATGGTGACCAACTCATGTGTAGACACCCATGTTGTAAAGCCTCCCTTTTTATTTGATGGAGAAAAATACCCTCTTCTAGGATACAACTCATGTTCTCCTGTTCGATCTCTAAGCTAGGTGAGCTGAACTGCATCCCAGAGGTGCCTGATCTCCTTCCTTAACCCATGAGGGATGCTGGACAGTCAGTGCAGGCTCAGGTTTCCATCCAAGCTGGGGAGAGGAGTCCAGGTGCTGAAGCTTAAGATGTTTTTAGCTCTGGGACAGAAACTTGCAACTTGAAACAAACTGCTCAACATTTTGTGTTCCTCAGACCTCTCACTTGCCTCTGTGACAGAAATGATTTCCTACTGCACTAGCTGAGTTCAGCAGTGAGCTTGATTACATTTTCTTTCCAGCCTTTGTATTGAACCTCTCTCTACCCACTCACAGAGGTGTCCAGGTTATAAGAGACCTTCACACTGGCATTGCACTCACTGAGAGCCTTGACCTCTGGAGAGATCCCTGCCAGTGGTTCCCCTCCTCACCTCTGTACTGGGACCACCTGCTCCCAGCAGGGCTGGACCTTTGGAGCTACTTCCAAGGTGTATTTCTGTGGGTTCTCACCGTGTTCTTGTTAGAGCAGCAGAGCTGCAGAAGCCCACGTGTACTCTCACACTGGATTGAAAACCATTTCTGCAAAGACACTGGGCTTTTCAAATCTTGTCTTGGGTCTTGCAATTTTGGCTCTGCACCCCCAGTTCCTGGTGGTGGGATGTGCTCACTCAGTCCACCATGGGTTTCTGGCCAGGATTTGCAGCTGGGATCTTCAGCAACAATGAGTCCTTACTGGGCTTTTTTAGCAGGGTCTTTTCCAGTTTGGTGTCTCTGACAGCCCTTATAACCTAGTGTTAAACTAGGCATTTCAGTATACTGAGTTAGATGTAAATCTCCCATCTTAGACCTCAGAACTTAATGTCTTTATATGAAAATGATACCCCTCCAATATTTTTTTTGTGAGACTGCAGTGTTCTCTTTCTTTTCTAGTGTCACCTAATTACCAGCTCTTCCCACTTACCTGTAGACTATTGAGCAAGACTAATCTTTCTGACTGTGAAAAATTAGATTTGTTTTAGAGCCATGCTTTGCTTGTCTTCCTTTCGAGCATGTCTTCATAAAAATAAAATCTTGCATGAGCTTTTATTGATGGTATTTCTGGTGCTAGGCACCTTTCTGTCTCTTATTTTCCAAATTCTTACAGGCAAGAGACAAGTGCTATAATCCATTATTTAATTTCATATCTCATTTCTCCTTTACTCCTGTCAGTTTTATTCACTTGATGCCCTTTGCTCTCAGAGCTCCATGAGTCCATGGGTAATTTCCCTGCAGTAAAGGCAAGGAACAACTTTTTTTGAGGAAAAGCAGTGATTTTAGTAAGTGCCAATGCCTTGGCCTTGCCTAGAGCATCGAATTTTGCAGCCATAATACATCAGTGATGCAAATCCTGCTGCACATCTGGTATGGCTTTCCCCTGTCTGGTCCCACACTGCAGCATGGGACTAACTTATGCAGCACCATCTCTGGAAAAGCAGGTGAGGCTGTGGCATCCTGAGATATTTGGGTGCTTGAGAAGACCAGAAGATTGCTCTTGACTCAGGAACCTCAGACCCAGCTCTGTGTTTCCAGAAATACAGGCACACTGCTGTTTTGAAACACCCGTTCTTACCTGGCCTGCTGCAAACAATAAACCCTGTGATGTCTGGTGTGCGTCTTTCCTCCTGGATGATTTCTGTGAGCTGCCCAGATGGGAATACAGTGATTCAAGCCTGCTGCTGGATCCTCTGCTATACAAAATCCTGAAATGACAAATGAAGCTTTCAGAAACAGGTACAGTGTAAGTCCAGAGCTGCCACGGAGCGTTTTGTGTACATGCTGTTCCCCTGCCTGGTTGCCCATTGTGGGTTATGATGCTTTTTCTTCCCCTCCCCTATTATGTGCAGTGAAAAAATGGCTTACTCTGAGCACCTGAACTGATAGTTGCAGCCCTCCTAATCCACAGGAAAGAGAGGCTGTAGTATTTATTAGTCTGTCAATAAGGATTGCCTGAAGAGGGAAAAAGGGAGGTCTGAAATACAAACACAGAAAACAAACAACATATATATAGCTGACATATATTCCTCACAAATGAGCAAAGAGGAAGCAAACTGGTGTGTCCATGGTATAGAAATGAGCTGCTACAGTGAAAGCAAGAAGAACATTATCACCTAAACCCTCACAAAAACTGCAAATCAACATTTTTCTGAGCTGAGCCACTATAAAAGAGGCACCTCTGCATTCCATTTCCAAATTAATTTGTGTAAAAGCAAAAAAACCCAACCAACCCCAACCCACACATGCCAAACCCCTGACAAATATTCAGCCAGCTCGTGTTTCTTTTGCAGTGGAGATCATTGCTATTTTTTCTGTAGAATGACTTGGTGCCAGACTTTTATCCTGATGCTTTTTACTTGGGCTAGAAGTGTCCTGCAGCTCCTTACTTCCCCTCTCTGGAAGCAAGGAGCAGTACTTCCCCTCTTCCCTCCCCACCCCATGATTGATTGTTTAACATCCTGGGAAATGGAAGAGAAGGCATCAGGTAAAGGGAAAGCAGTAATTCCTTGTGATGTCGGAGACAAGGTCGTGGATGCATCAGCAGCCAGGCATTTTGGCATGTTTGTTAGCAACAAATTTGGTTTGTTGGTGGCTGCATGTTGGATTAATGCCAAGTCCTGCACTGCATAAACAGCATGGATAAGAGGAGGAGGTTCTGCTGAGCATTTAATGAAAGAATTTCTTGCACTAAGCTGAATCTGAAGAGTATTTGCTCACTGTGCCATAGTGAAACAGAGGGAACGAAGGACACAGGTACCCAATCACTGTGAATGTCATTTAACTTTGAGCATATTTTGACTCTGAGCAAGCGCTGGAAGCAGAGCACAGGGTGATGTGAGCAGAGATGCCGGCTTGGCGGGGGAGAGCTGCGGGTCCAAGCACAGCTGGACAGAGGGATGCACTGTGTGCACCCACGAGGGACTCACGGATTTGGCATCAAAGCTCGGGCATCCACAGCGCTTTGCTCCAGTGATCCAGCCAAAGGCTGTCTGCTGCCACCACAGACATCTGCTGGCAGTTTCCAAATCTAACCTCACCCAGACAGCTGAGTGACTCTGGGGACTGGTGAGAAAAAAGCTTTGGGGGGAATGAAATGTATACATTGGGGACCAATCTTGGTGGGGGAGCTGATGATCCTTGCCTGAGAGACAGCACAGCTTGGATCAGTGTTGGGAGCTTCAAATGTCAGAGGCTGAACCCGCTGGCTTTGGTAGGAACCATGGGTGGGTTCACAATCAAGGAGAGAGGAGGAAGAAAACAGCAGGAAAAGGTTAGGGGAGGAATGCAAGTGATAAAATGAGAAAACACCCAACAGAGAGAAAAGCAGAAGGAAGATCCTGTCTCCTGCCTCTCCACAGTCCTTCTGGTGCAGCTCTTCCCCCTGGCTGTGGCCGCACTCTCCAGCTTGGCGTGCCAGGGTGGCTGTGGCTGCTGAGCTGCCTTTGCGCAGCAGTGACAGCTGGGTGCTGTTGGCCCCATGAGAAAACGCAGCATTTCTTGAGTGGTAAAACAGAAAATGAGAATGTTACATGGGTTTTTGGTTTTTTTGGAGTCAAGCTGCAGCCCCAGCCTGGAGACTTTGGGGCTGGCAGGTGGCTGGTTCCTTGTGACAGTGTCATGCTCAGAAAAGCATCTCAAGCTCCTGCAAGTGCAGAGTTCCAGGTCTAGCTCACTAAATTGACCTGCTATTTGTAATTTGAAGATCCCAAGTTGAGATCTCATTAAGCAGATAACCCCCCACTGCTATTTGGAACACCCTCCAGGAGCCAGCCAGGTTGCCCTTTGCAAAGGGAGCCACAGAGGCTGCACAAAACAATGTCAGCCACGAGGCTTTTCGCTGTGACTTGTGTTGGTCACTGTTGCACTGTTGGTCACTTCATGACCTGGACTGAGCAGTGGGGAGAGCGGTGCACGCTGGTCCACAGGTCCTGAGCTCATCAGGTTAGCTGGAGGCACTGAGGTCTCCTGTCTCCAGCTCCTGGACAGCTTGGCAGTGTGCAGGACAGCCTCATGTCCCACAGTGATCTTCAGCCTCTTGCAGTGCACGCAGCAGAGTGCTACTGCCTGGGTCTGGCCTTCGCAGGGAATGAAAAATGGGCACTTTAAGGGAACTTCTCCCCTGTTTCATCCAGCACATTTTTGCGTACAGATAATGAGTGTACTTTCTCTACCCACAGAATAGGCAGAGTTCTATAGGTACAGCTGTAGCAGGTGTACCTGCTCTCATGAAGGAGTGTGGGACAGGGTCTCTGGCTTGTCTTAAAAGAGCATGAAGTCAGTTTTACACAGTAAAGGCACAGCAAGTGCCACCACTGCATCTGCAGTGGCACATCATCTGGGTACTCTTTGCTTATTTGGGTTATTTTGCAGTGGCAGAGAATGAAGATAGTAGATTTGAAAGGAAAATGAGATTCCTATTATCTGTGACCCTGAAACGCATAATAGGAACACCTAGTTCTCTCCTCCTGCCCTGTCTCACCATATCTATTTAGCTAAGCCACTGTTTGGTTTTGTGCATCTGTAGAGTACCTGTAACTTCTGGAGTACTTTTTTCCTCTGCATGTGTAGTGGAAGTTGTAAGTGATTTGCAGCGAGGTGGCCCATGAGTGAAACGCTAAAGCTTGAGCAGACCACATTTCATTTGGGTGTCTTTCGCTTCTCAGTTCTGGACCAGCAGCCAACTGTGACTCGGGTTCCAGATAAGCAGCTACAGACAACAAGCCATGGCAGGCAGCCTCCCCTGCCTGCCTGCTGCAGCTCTCGGAGCAGATGGTCCCAGCAAACACATTTAATAACTTTACATCTTTAGTGTGCAGTGATCTAAGGCACTCTCACTTCAGGCCAGGCAGGAATCCCTTGTCTTCCATTACTGCCTGCAACCCTGGAGATGACTGTGGATGTTTTTAGCCTGGATGGCTGTGTTGCTGCACTGTGTGTGATGCCATGTAACTCACAAGCAGGCATCAACCTGAGCTGCCTCATTCATTAGCTGAAGTCATTCGTTTCCTTCGTTTTTAAGCTAGTAGGCTGACAGCTTTTAGGCAAAAGTTTCAATTCTGCTCTAGCTAACCAGAAAAGGCTTCACTTTGCTCATCCTGAGGTTGGGAGATGATTTTGTTTTCTTTCACAGAAGATGTATCTCCTCATTTTTAGGTATAGTAACAAGAAATAATAAAAAAAAATGAGGGTAGAGAAAGGTGGCAGACCTGTTTTCTGCTGAGATTTGGGTAGTGCTGGGAAGTAGCGAGGGACGGAGATGCCAAGAAAAGCAAGTGGCAGGGGTGAGGGTGAGGAGGCCATGGAGTGGTGGGACAGAGCTGGGAAGCTCTGGGCAGGAGGTGGGCAGGAGGAGGTGGCAAAAGAGGAATGTGACATGTCCTAAGGGTCACCGTGTGATATTTAGAAAGTAAAGGATGTATGTAAGCAGCTTGCAGGACAAAAAGGAAGCAGGTAAAGCTGCTTGAGGACAGAAAAACAATCATCCTACTCCCCTATTTTTGCTAAAGGGGAACAGTGCATGTGCTGAAGCCCTGCAGGCTGGAAAGGCAGCATGTTATGTTTAAGACCAGAGGTAACTTCATTAGAGCTGTTATATTTAGTCTGTCTTATAAAGACTATTATTTCTATGGAATATTACATAGAAACTGTTACTATGTACAACACAGTAGAAAAATGTGGTTTCTGTCCCACAGAGCTCACAATCTGCCTCTGCAAATTAACTTTGCCAACAAAGGTTAAATGGCAAGAGGTAGAATATTTGAATCTGTGAATTATCACATGGATGGTGAGCTCAGAGGGGAGTAGGTCTAGCTGAGAGACTGTCTCCTGTCCTGGCGTACTGCTGAGATGGTGCAGGCTCCCAAGGAGCAGAGCTGGACTGAGGCCAGGGCGAGAGTTTTACACAGAAACAGAGGAGTCTTGGGGTTAGAGTGAGAGTGACCAGCTCTGCTCCAGCTTTGATGACATTTTCAGATATTGACTGAGATTAAATTCCAGCCTGCCTGGATATTATGGATGCTACCAGTGGCAAACATGGGAACCACAGGCCATCAGAGAGAATGTAGCATCTCTACCCTCAGAGGTGTACAAAGCCCAGCTGAGCAACCTACTCTATCTGACCCTGCCAGAGCACACAGGGAGGTCAGAGGGTTAATTGTGAGAAGCACTGCCTTTGAAACTGGCACTGAAACTTGTATCTCAGCTCTCTGCTCCCTAGGGAAGGCGTGCAGCTGCTGCTTCCCCTCACACCTCTACCCTGCACCCCAGGGATGCCCCAGAGCCCCCTCCCACCTGCCTGGCCTCCACCCAAACATCAGGTCATCTCTCCCCAAAGATGTCTGAAGGTGTTGGAGGGGTGAGCTTCAGGCTCAGGATGGGACAGAGCCAGCCCTCAGTGAGCTGCCCTGCAGGGGCTGGGCATCCTTGAGGAGGTGGAGGCACTGAAGCATCCATCCATCCATCCATCCATCCATCCATCCATCCACCTAAGCGGGTGTGAAACCGGAGCTCTCTGGCAGAGGGGAGAGCCCGATGGAGGTAGCTGCCCTCTGGGCTCTCCCCATCCAGAGAAAGGACTTTGCTGGTAGAAACCACACGCCCTTTGGAGGTTGTCTGCAGGAGCAGTGCTCTGGGCAGTGCCCGTGTGCAGGGCTCAGGTGGCCACTCTCCACCCACCGGTGCTTTTGACCATGAGATGCCTCTGGGTTCCATGCAGAAAGCCAGTGCTGGGGAAACCACCTGTGGTGGGACTTGGCTGTGGGTGGCTTGCTTTTGAAAAGCAAGCAAGCATCACCTGGAGGAGTGCCAGACAGCTGTGAGCTGAAGCAGCACCCTGCTCTGCTCACTGGAGGAAGGCTGGGTGCCTTCGCAGTCTTCCTCACGTCCTGAGGGAGCTGCACCAGGGTCCCACCAGACCCTGTGAGGGGATGTGCAGGCAGCTGTGGTGTTTATTAAGGGGGGGCTTCTGGGAAGTCCTCAGCATTGATGGCATCAGGGGCCAGGCTTTAGGTAGGCAGAAGTTGCTCCCAGCACCCAGCCGAGAGAGAGGTGAGCTGAAAGAGGCACTGCTGCCATTTTGGTAGCACGTCACTGCTCGGTCCAGGCAGTGGGTGGGCAGGAGCCCTTCAAGGTGTCAGGCAATGGCATGGAGCTAAGAAAAACTGCAGGGAAATTATTAACCTTGGCTATAAATACTCTGTTAAATTGCCATAAACTGCATGCAGTGGTAGCTTAAGATGATGCAAACAAATGGTCACTCATTCAAGTCCTGAGCAGAGCTCCTAAACCACAATTCACATAAATATGCTCTACTTCACGAACCCAGAGTTTTATTCTATTGTTTTCTATTCAGAGCAATATTACAATGCTGGAATGTGTCTCAGCAGCCTTTTAGCCCTTGCCCATAAAAAAGAACAAGTGTTTTCAGGCAATGCTAGACAGAGCAGCTGCCTGGTTGTGTGTCCCCAGCAGAACCTGAATGTTGGGGAGGAAAACTCCTCCACTGGCAGCACACCTATCCATGAGGTGGTTTCACACTGCGCTTGCTGAAAGGTAGAGCTTTGGAGAATCATTTGCATTTTGTTTTCCATCTGGGCCATCATGGCAATGCAAAACCTAATGAGAGGTGAGCCAGAGGAAGAAAGCTGGTTAGGAGAGGCTCAGGAATTTATTCCTTGTGGGAGTGGAGCTGTACACCCGGTGTCAGAGCAGCAGCACATCAAGCTGCCTCTAGTGATATGTGTATCCAGCAGTGGGAGATGCCAGGGATTTCTTAGCTGGTAGCCTCAAGTTCTGGATGACTGGTTTTGTTACCCCTGTCAAAAATTTTTTTTTTCCAAGTCTCCCCTAAAATCAATCAGGTTTTGGTCATTGGGACCTGGAAGATGCTACAGACCAGTACAATTCTCTGCTTGCTTTAGCTTAACTTGGAGTTTTCTATTTCCCTTCTGTAGATTCTGGTCACCTAAACAGTAGTTAGAAGGTGGATCTTTGAAACATGGATGTTAAACAGAAGCCTCCTCAGATTCAGACTCCTACTGTGTATTTATCCAGCCTATAACTGGGTTTGCAATATGAGTGGGGAACCTGCTTGGCATCTTTTATACCAAGAAGCACCTTTACTGAGAGGAGCCTTCTTCAACTGATTTCCAGCAAGTATCTGAGGGCACCCAGATTTGAGGAGGTCCTGGTTTATGTGTGTCGATGCTTGTCGATGCTGGCAGCTCCAGGCTCTGTGTGGAGAAGCACCTCATCCTGAAAATGATTGTTTTAATTTCATTCTAAAGGTAGAGGATATTAGAACCCGAAGTCTTAATGGCTCACGATAAAATATGGAATAGCAACTACCCATTACATTTGTTATTGTCTCTTTCTTCTGTAAATCAATATAATTGAATTTCTCCTAACTTCCCCAGTATTGCATGCAGCCGTGTGCAATCACAGGGGACATTGCACAAAGATGAATAAGCACAAGGCCGTTCTAAATGAGCGAAGCACCCAGTAGCCTCTCTCAGAGATTTGTTTTGCAGCACACTCACGTTCTCCTGACATGGCCCGACTCTGTCCTAGGGGGAAGACTCCTTTCCCTGCAGCAGTTGGGGCTTTCTGCAATATTTGCAAGTAGCATATAGAATTCTCACTGCCAGGAATGTCTCAGCCTCAGGAGGGGATGAGAGCCTCTGCTGAAAAGGCTTTTCACTGTCAGGGAATTGATTCCCAAATGAAGCTTGTCTCTGCCTCAGTTTCCCGAGTCGTATGACTTCACCAGCCACCTGGTTTCTCACCTGACTTTCTTAATTTCTTTTCCTTCACCCAGGTTTCTTGTTGTTGTTGTTTTCTTTTAAATGAATGTTGTGGAAAACCCAGGTTCTAAGGTCCTTTCTGCTGTTCCTGCTACACAGCTGGCACATCTACCCGCCCCCTTCCCCGTCCCTGCCTCTCCTCAGGGCAGAGCCGGGTGATGGCTCTTGCGGTGCTTCCCCTCCCTGCCCGTCAGAGAGCTCGGCAGAAGGGTGGCTGCTACCCCGTTTTACAGAGAGGGGAAACTGAGGCACGGAGCCAGGCGCCTTGTACAGGATCATCAGGAGGCAAAGGTGGTGCTGGGAGTGCAGCTTCTGTTTCCTGAGCTGTAGGTCTGTGCTCTCACCTCTGCCACTTCTTGCTCGGATGCCTGCTCCCCACGTTAGTGCTGGGCTGGAGGCTCGGAGGGTGCAGAAGCTCACGCTGAGCACGGCTCCTCCAGGCCACGGGAAGCCCTTGCTGCAGAACCAGGCTGCCTCCTCTATCCCAGGGAGAAGCCAGGCTCCGTGCTTCACTCCGTGCATTTCTAATTGCCCCAAGGCTCCCGAGGGGACCCCAGGAGGAAGCAAACAGCATCTTGAATGCTGGGAATTCTCCAAAGGGGGTCCAAAGCTATGAGCTAAAATGGGTTCCACTTTCCATACTGTCTTCTCTGCAAGGCCGATGGTGTGTGCCTGTCCCTCCCGATCCTGCCAGCAGCCAGCTCAATTCTTCCCATCTGGACAACACACATCTCCTTTAACAGCAGCAGCTAGAGACTGAACCAGCTTTCCATCCTGAGCTAGTGTGTACTGAGATGCAGGGCAAATCCGCTCGGATTTGGGCACTGGTCTGTGCTCAGGCACTGTAAACCCTTCAGGGCAGCTCTGACACGCAGCCTGTCACTGAGCCTCATCTTTAATGCCAGCAGGGACAGAGGTGGGACCCCTGCACTTGTGCATGGCCAGTGATGGCATTGCCTTCAGATACTGCTGCATATTGAAACGGACACATCCTGCAGCTGGAAAGGATTATAGCCAGTGCCTGGCAAGAGGGCTTCCCGGGGACCCACTTCCCACCCCGTGCAGAAGGGCTTTACTCACTCAGCAGCCCAGGGTGAGGGCACAGGCTCTATTCCTGGCTGGATGCAAAGCAAGCTAGTACACTTATCAGTCATTAACCTCCTCCCCCATCACCAAGAAACCCCCTAAAAATCCCAAACCACCATAAAAATGTGTTGGCAGAATAGGAGCAAGTCATGCAGTGCTATTTGGAAAACACGATCTTGTGTTCAAAATAGATTAATGATGGGTTTGGTGCCGGGGAGTCTGCCCTCCCCAGCCCCCCCTTGGAAAAGAATTGCAGGCAGGTCTGCAGTCCAGCAGTAGAACTTCCTAAAAAATAAATACAAGACTAGCTAATAATAACAGTGCCACTGCTAGTACTACTAATAGTGTGCTTCTGGCTGGCAGGGTCTGTGCCTTTAGAGCCTGCTCTGAATGAGAGGAGCCAGGGAGGGGAGGTGACAAGCCCAATTAACTGGGATCTACCCTGGCAGGGGCAGTGGTGTCACCTGATGGAAACTTAATGGTGAGGTTAGATGGCTGCCTCACAGATCCAACACAGTTCGTGCTGCTCTGAGCAGGAGCTAATCCGTCAGTTTTTGAGGCTTTTTACACGTCTGACTGGAGGCCAGGCTCTCGTCTTACCCCCACAGAGCCACACCAGCTGGAAGTGTTATGAGATCCAGCAGGTAGTCAAGATAGAAGTGATGGGAAAAGCCCCTTGGGTATACCCTGAGCAGCTTTTTTCCTGCTAGGGCTTGTTTGGGGTAAGGGGAGCAGAGGAGATGTTGGGTACATTTATCTGGCAGAAATTCACTTTTGCAGATGACCAGCATCTGCACCCAGACCACTTTGCCTGGAGACAGTCTGGTTTAGTAGCCCTGGTAAAACCCCACCAGTGCTGCCATAGCTCCTACCCAAATCATAGAATCATGGAAGGGCTCGGGTTGGAACAGACCTTAAAGACCACCTCCCACTAGACCAGGTTTCTCAAAGCCCCGTCCATCCTGGGCTTCAGCACCTCCAGGGATGGGGCAGCCACAGCTTCTCTGGGTAACCTGTGCCAGGGCCTCAGCACCCTCACAGTAAAGAATTTCCTCCTAACATCTGATCTAAATCTCTCTCCTTTTAGTCTGAAGCATTTTATTCTGGCACAATTAATCGTGGCACAATCTGCCCAGCCTGAGCACAAGTGCTGCTCAGAAGGATTGATGCTGCATCTGGCCATGAAGGATTTCAGCGGCGCTTCCTGGGGACTCAGGGCAGAGCGGGGCTGGGGGATTGCAGTCACATGCTGCTACTGCAGGGCTGGAGGAGAATTAGTAAAATTTGCTGCAGGATTCCCACACCCTTGCAGCAGAGACTGGCACTGCATCCCGAGGGCCTCTGATTCAGCTCTTTCTCCCCTTGGTCTCGATTACTAGCACTGTTTTTTATCAGATGCTATGGACTATAAAGTGATTTCCCTAAAAGCTGCTATTCAGAGCAATTTCC